>JAVTVY010003356.1:0-351286 GCA_036873755.1 Hanleya hanleyi | reverse complement strand
ATTCATACGCCCATATGGGCATGTCCAAAACATCGTCAATATCATGTATAAACATCAAAGAAGCATCATAATTGAGCGAAATATGGTGATATTTAGCATCCAACATATTTATTTCGACAGTTTCGAAAGAAGAAAACAATTTCTGTAAACCTCTCTAGAGATCTACTTTTCGAACAGCAATACTCTAATATCCTGCCTCATGCTTCACGTGAAATCGCGCGAGATATGATATTTTGGTGAAACTCAGGAAAAACAGAACATCCGTCTAATTACATCAAATTTAGACAACAAAGATGGTATTATAGTAAATTTCGGTGAGTAGCCCTCCCATCTGAATGGTTCGGCATTCCGATCGCATGTTCTGAAAGCGTTTGTCGATGAAAATGGGTGAGCATAAACTTGTGTACATGAATGGCATTAACCGGCCCACGGCCATGTGCCAACAACAACAACAACACGTAACAACAACGACATGTTGAATGACTGTCTTGTTCAGACGAACTTTGATTGACAGGTGTTCAGTTTTGTGTGAAGGGTTAATGCATCGAGGCCGGAAAAAGTCCACCTGAGCAGGAAGAAATGTGAATCGCCATTTTTCTGGACAATTCAGTTTGCTTGACCACGCGTTCTATTTTCCAACAACTTCAAGAAGGTTATTCTTGTTTGGCCTCAACGAAGAGATGATTCAACTTTATTCGTGAGTTAAACAGTCACCACATTTCTTCGATTTTCAAATTTTACTTAAAAAAATCCACTACATTTTTTATCAATTTTGTTCCACAAAGTCATTTTTTCGAATTACTGCAAAGAAATAGTCATATTTTCTTGTGTTTAATTGTGTTTCTTATCTTTCTGAGATGAAATAATGCACCCTTGATAATTTAGTGCCTTTTTGAAAATTTCAACCTGACAAACAAAATGTCAAATCTCTCTCAAGTCCCCCTGATTCTTAATAGGCAGCGTATCGTCAGTGCATGACAGTGTTATGTATGAACAATAATATCTCGGCAAGACATTAGTAAAATTCTATGTATCATTGGATACTGGTTGTGAAAAAAGATAGGAACACTCAGAAAATTTGTCTGTATTCCTTTATTAGATAAAAAGTGTATACCTTGAAAACAGGAATTATTACCTTGAAAAGACCTTGAAAACTGGGGCCTCCAAGGTGTCCGAACAATAACTTGAGAACTATTCAACCGACTGACTTTCAAACTTGGAGATTGTCTTGACATCGGTGAGAGGACGGTTTGGATTACTTTTCATTTATCTGTCTAATACAAGATGGCCATCATCAACCATTTTGGATTGTCAGCAGTTTGATCTTCACACAGTTCTTTTCCGACCAATAACTCAGTAACTTTTGAACCGATCGACTTCAAACTTGGAGAGTGCCTTGACATCGGTGAGAGAAAAGTTGGGATTGCTTTTCATTTACCTGTGTAATCCAAGATGGCTGCCATCAGCCAACTTGCATTGTCTGATCTTTAACATTTTTTTGTCCGACCAATATCTCAAGAACCATTGAACCGATCATCTTCAAACTTGCAGAGTGTCTTGACATCGGTGAGAGAACATTTGGGATTGCTTTTCATTTACCTGTGAAATCCAAGATGGCCGCCATCAGCCAACTTGCATTGTCGGATCTTTAACATTTTTTTGTCCGACCAATAACTCAAGAACCATTGAACCGATCATCTTCAAACTTGCAGAGTGTCTTGACATGGTGAGAGGACAGTTGGGATTGCTTTTCAGTTACCTGCCGCGTGCGTAATCCAAGATGACTGTCGTTAACGATGACAGTTTCAAAATGCACTTTCTGCATAAAAAGCAACATGATTTCTGTTGGATAGATCTCCATTTCCAAAATCATACCCCTATTCAATGATATGGGATATTATCGACCAAAAAAAAAATCAACCATAGAGGTCCACATCCCCCGCAGCAGCAGCACCAGTTATGGTGGATGCAATGCACATGTATATGGATTGCTTGGATACAATTTAAGGGGCATTCAACATGTGGATGGATGGAAGCTTAAAGTTACTGCTAAGAAGATGGACTATTGTAGGTTGGTACATTACAACAGTTGAGTAATGTATTAGCTTAGCTGAATAAAAATCATCATGTTCATGCATACTTTGAAGCAGCTCTCAACTAAAATATTAAATTATGATACAAATGCAGCCATGTGTTATGTTCCGGATCAATAGCTAGACAGCTATTCCAGAAGCCCTCCACAAACAAGGAATAACCTGCCCATATCTGCACTGTTGGGTTTTAATATCCTGCCTGGAGTAAAATATGTACATGTACATGGAAATGTAGTGTTACATGTATACATGTATGGGTAGGCTTGCTATTACATGTACATGTACTATTAGCACAGACTAATATGGATATTGACTTCCACTTCTCATGCAGCATTCACAAAAACAGAGAGAGAGAGAGAGAGAGAATTAAGGTTCAACGTCGCGTTCAGCAATATTTCAGCTATATAGCGACTTCACAACCTGTGTGCACTCGTTGGAGCTCTGGGACTGTAAAAATTGACAACTTGGTGAAATTTTGTCTTCAATTAATTCTGATTATTTCCACAGAAAAACAAATTTGAAGATTTTTTTTTTGTTTTCATGAACAGATGGGTACTAATATGCTAAGGTGTAACAAACAGGCACTTCATGTTGAAGTCACTTATTACAGTTACATATGAAGAAATTTTAACTTCTGGAAATGCCACTATTTTGTCTGAGTGTTGTGGAGATAGAAAAGATAATAACAGGTTCAACTTCAAATTATGTGTTTTTAATTAACTTAATTAAGCTTGATTTGAGGCCAATATTTGCACCAAGATTGTGACATACATGTACACCATGGTGACATCCAAAAGATGCTTAAGATGACTTTCTTTGTAGTCACTAGGTGGAATGGATCTAAAGGTAGAAATTGATGCACAATTAAAGTGGCAAAAGTGTGATTTAACAAAAGAATTTTAAGGTCCTAACCACCACGGTTGGACGTAACACTTTCCGTCCTCCAATAAGCCCTCATTGTAGAGATCTCTAAGTACTCACAACTACATAGTTAATGATGCCAACCTTATTAAAATGAAAGTTACATGTATGCCCCTTCTGTCTTTTCATGAATGTAAAGTTCCTGACAAATGCAAACACATGTTCAAAAATTAGATTTATCAAAAATCTTCAGATTTTCCGTCTTATGTTATGTGACGTCCGACATACTAATTATGCTAATTAACTTTATTTGTAGTAATATTTCATGGGGTTTGTGATTCCCCATTGCTTGTGTGATGGGTGACACATGCCCCAAATTTTATGCTTCCATCCCATGCACTTTAGCTGTACGCTACCAAAATGCAGTGTCCGTCTTCATTGCCTGCCAGTGTTCGTCCGACATAATCCTTCCTCGTTTGTCCGACACATAAGTAAATTTTCAGCATATTCTGAGTGCATATTCAGAGCAGACCATCAAAATACACACTTATAGTGATACACAGTCATTTCTTCTCTGTACCTAAGCACTGTTTGGTTTGTGGTATTCATAATTGTAGTATTTTCAAATGTCGGACAAACAAAGACGGACAGGTTTTCCTCCCCATTTGTTTAACATTGTCCGTCTTAGTATTTTGGGGCATAAAGGCATATTTTTTAAAAATAGTAAATAACTTTTATTTTCATATCAAGTTAAAGAACCTTGTATTCTTCACATAACTTTATAATTTTCAACATAGTTTATTTCAATTAAAGGAGTACTTACTTTATTTTATATAGGTTCCTATTACAAAGGTTAGATTCTTAAATAAATTTAACCAACTATTTTGCTGTCGTTGATGGTGATAACCTATTATTTTTATTACAATTTGTGAAGCCATGTTTCCGCTTTGAGGTCGACGTGGGCGCCGCCATGTTGCCTGTGGGATGACGTGACTGATGACGTCAGCATTCAGGACAACGTCCCGGCTAACGCTTGCCCAGGGACGTTCCAACTACGGACATTTGAATTACTCTGTGTCCGAGTTTTAATTCGAGGAAAAAACTGGCGCGGCAAATCTCGCGGGTGTAATTCACAAAAGGAGAGTGACTTAGGTTATCTCCACCAACTGAATAATTTCTTCCCTAAGTTTTTCAACTGGAACTTGCTCGATTAAATTTGGACAAAATTTGAAGCTAAGCGAGAAGACCAAAAGAGCGTCCTCTGCAATTGCCCAGTGATTTGAGTTGAACGATGATGCTTCTAAGTTCGTAATCATTTTCATGATTACACTTGAATTACTAAAATCAACTAGAACGTCAGTGGATTTACTGGGTTCCGTCTTGTACGAATTATCGGCATTACCAACACGATCAACCTTAAATCTCCATGACGTTATGACGTTTTTAGATGAGTATACACTCACTTCCGCTCATCTAAAAACGTCACACAGTGGTGCAATGGCGGCGCCCAGTGCACGCCGTGGCGAGCAACAAAATATTCAATAGTTCTTTTATTTCGCATTCTGTCAACATAGGTTTTATATAATAAGGTCTGGAATGCGATTGCCGATAAATATAGTCACACTCAAAAATAAGGTAAGTACTCCTTTAAGTGCCAATTAATTTAAAAAAAGATACGTTTCCATCAGCTTTTCCGTCTTTGTTTGTCCGACACTTTGTCATGCTTTGTACTAATTTCTTCACAGATACGTTAAATTTTTCAAATCAAACACTGAAAGTGTTCATATATGTAAAATACTGTCATTTTCCGTCCTGTGTTTGTCCAACATTTTCAGTGATGCTGTACTAAAACAGGTCTGAGAATACTAACACACTTGAAGACTATGTTAACTCTATAATTTTAATATAGCTGAGAGATATCGCCATCAAATAATGTAAAGAAGAAGAGCTGTAGTCTATTTTATATTTTGAGCTTCAGTGTCCCATATTTGTTACACCTATATAAACACCCAGATATGAGTGAAAAATGTCAAAATCTTCCTCCAATCGTCGCACGATCCGTTATTTTGAATAAATTTTGTTTGTGTGTCTTCAAACTGGCGGAAATTAGAAAAGCGGTGCCTCCTATCAGGGGTGGCAGATGTGCATTAGACTAATGGGCACTTCCCGTTTGATCTGGTTAGGTTGCCTACAAATGTATAGGCGATCTCTCATTATGAAGATGAGAAAGTAAACTTGTTATGATTAATTAAATGTATTACATCACCAATGAATTAAAGTCAAATTTCCCTGTTGTTTAAAAAAAATCCATTAACTATGGCCTCTCTTATTTTTGCATATATCATGCAGCCTGTATGTACCTTTCTCACATGGATGGACAAAACATGTGAAATATGTTCATAATCACACAGGTCATGCTCATACTGTAATCTTTGACTGTATAGATTTTAAAATTGGAAGAGATTATTTTTATCGAGCAGCTACTTTAGAAGCTCTTTCTAGTCTAGAAAAAGAAGATCATTGTAGTTTAGGTTATTTGAGAGAAATCGGTTTGTTGTATAAATTTTAATGTGTGTACATTGTTTTTAATGTGTTATGTTGATTACTTCTACTAGATTGCTAGGTTATTAGCTTGTTTTTGTTGGAATACAAAAATGTACTTAGAATTTTGTTTGATTGTCCCTATATAGCTGAACGCGATGTTAAACCTTAATTCTCTCTCTTAATTGGTTGAACTGTGTAATTGAGTACTCTGATGAAATGGTATTAAAAACCACACACTATAATAATAAAATTGTACATGTGATGTTGTACATTAATGAATTACTCACAAATATATTTATTCAAATTTTGGATGACTGATATGCATATGACAGGGGTAATCTTAATAAATTAATATCCTAGCAATGCTCTTCAATCGTACATGTATATGGGTCATTCCATGAAATGGGGGTACCAAAGTGTGACATGCAAACCAATTTTGAAAAGATGTCAATTCCTGGCTGCACTAAGTTAGGGATAATATTGATATACAGAGATTCGGAAAAGATAAGAAAACGGATAATATTCCACAATTTGGGAGAAAAATAAAATAATGAAGTTGCGCGTGTAACGAGGACACCAAACTATATGCAAAATTCATCACATAACATGTTAACTTAAGTGTCAAATAGAATAAAAACATGATCAAATTGTTAGAATATTTAATCCTATTCTTAGTCAGCATATTTAGTGACATTCACTGCCTCAAGCCAATCAAGTGGTGCGTGTAACATGGACACCAAAAATGTCTTCGTGTCCTTTCGCATACATCATGCGAAATCACCGTACTAGGTCGCCATCAAACTCTAGACTTTACCATCAAACTGATCATGGCACATGAACATCTTATATGTAAGACTGGTCTTAGTTTCACTTTCGTTCTTCTGGAATCAACATTTGTTTGTCACACATGTAACGAAGTGGCAAAGGTAACGATTCAGGACACGAAAAAGCACAATACTACCTACCCGCTATTTTTTGCGATTGTCTCATTATATGACACCTACTCTAAAGTGGCTCCACCAGCCATGTCACAAATTTTGGGTTCCATTGCTGCACATTGTAAATCATGTAAAAAAAAATAATAAGTAAAATGCAAGACGAGGGTGGTGCGTGTAACACATGAAAGAGGACACGAAAGCGAGACATAAGAGTATATTCCAACTACAGCTAAATGGACACATCGAAATCCTGTCATATTTGGATCGATAATAGACAAGATTAGCCCAGCTCAAGAATAGTTTTGAATGACCACTGAATGACATTTTCTTGGTGACAGGTACGAGGTAAGGTAAGTAACAAAAGAGGACACCAAGCGTTACACGCGCACCCTGGATTTTGAGGGTTTCATGCATCCAGAATCTGCATTTGAGGGTGACTGATATGAAATAAACTAAAATAAATTGAAAGACATGAGCCAGATCGATACTTTAAGTTGTTTTATTGGTCAAATTTATTAGCAATTCATCCACACAGTGCAAACAAAAGCATCAATGTTTGCAATGTTTGCAATGTCACATTTTTGGGGTCCGTGGGTGTCCTCATATGCGGACACCGATGGTCCTCCAAAAGTAATGGTCGTACATATAACTAAGATGTTATCTTATGTATATCTACTTGTATCTGGCATTAAATAGGAATAAATGTTTTTAAAATCAGTGTAATATTTTAGAAAATTCACTGGTTTTAAGTTTGAGTGCTTAAAGGTGACCCCATTTCATGGAATGACCCATATGTCGGTACATAGAATCTTCCTGATTTCAATTGAATTTGGTGTTCAGAGTGCCCAGGTCATGAATAATTAATAGCCTTATGACATCACAACTGCATTTGAACTACTTTACTTGCAGACGAGAAGGAGGGATAAGCATATCCACTTTAACCCAAGATTTATGCCAAGGACTACATGTAGTCTATATTTCTTCCCGGCATTATGGTGCCAATCTGGCGGGAGCGCGGCAACATCAGAAAATAGCCCGCCAACGTGAGGCCTCATTTGACTGAGCCAACTAAAAATCTCCTACCATTATGTTCCCTTCAAAGCACTATGAACATGATGAAAGTTCTCGGGATCAATTGGTCGACACTCGCATTAGTGCAAGCCGTTTGGATCCCACAAGCGACATATCCAAATGAGGAAGCAGATAGGATTTAATATTAATTAGATTGATGTCAGGGCAGGGGTTAAAATAATTTCCCTGTCAGTCACATGAGACAGGTGACCAAAAAGTTTACCTGTCAACTTTAAGAATTACCTGAACATGCGGTTGTTGAAATTTTCAAGTGCATGTAATTCAAGATTTTTGAAAAAGCTACACATTGCAAGCTACATGTACCAATAAGTTGATGACACCTTGTTATGATTGGATTTTGTCAAAGATATATTTGAACACAAAAAAAAAAAATTATTGGCTACCCGTCACAGGAGACAGGTACTTCATATCTCTACCTGTCTCTTTCAAAAATTACCTGTCAGGGACAGGTGTAAATTTTGACGATAGAGTTTGGTTTTCTCCTTATAACCGATTATGTGGGAAGCAATTGAATTGCACAATTATTGCTGACTTTATCGGTAGAACTGAAGAAAGTATTTGCCATGTTAGAGTGACCTTCGCAACATCCGTCATAGATGTAAGAATAGACAAAGTCCAAATGAGCGTATCATTGTGATAACATTTGTAGGTGCTGCCACTTTGATATCATGCATGAGCTAACATGCGTTACATGTAGCCCATTTATGATATGAGTGTTTATTGACATAGTGTTAATACATTGAGAGACTTATGATTCTATCAGTAGGGATTTGCCGTGCACCATGATGATTGTCCCGATTGCTCCAAATCAAATTGGGAGAAATCAAAACAATTTGATATACCCAATTCAGTGGCTTGTGAGTAACAGTTTGCCACACACCGAGTTGACACTGATGTATATATATGCCCATCAATAGACGAGGTCGTATATTGCGATCACGATTTCCGCCTGTCTGTCTGTCTGTCTGTTCGTCTGTCCATCTTAAGTTTTGCTTGTACATGCAACATCTCCAGTTTCATGTCCCAGGCACTCTGATTTGAGGAGAGCTGTCCTATGCTTTTAAGCAAGACCACTTGTTTCAAATCAGGATGTCTGATGCAGGGCTTCGTTTTTAGCGCGAGTGATAGCTCATCTGCTCGTAAACACTCTCGTAAATTCACATCACGAGAGGTATTTTTAACTCCAGTAAACTGTCATAATTTATATTTTATTATATTGCAATCACTTGCCTGAGTTTCAAATACCCTCTCCTAACATGCCTAATTATTTTGACGTGAGCTATTTTTAGCTCGCGTGCTAATTTTAAACATGAAGCCCTGCTGATGTCCTGGATTGGTACCAAACTTTTGGGTATATCTTACCCATGGGCCAAATTCATTTTGAGGTCAAAAGTTCAACGGTCAGGGTAACTACTACAGATTGAAAATATAGTCAAGTTAGTCAACCATTGAAAATTGTTGTGTTTATGCTATAAGTACAGGTCAGAATTGATGTGGATTGTGATGGCAAAGAAGTCTTTAGAAGCCTATTGATTTTTACCCCACGCCCATGCAAGTTTGGTTGAAGGGTATTGTGTGCTTGTCCATCTGTCTGTCCATCTTGCTTGTTAACACAATATCTCTTGAAGGATTACAGCGAGATTTACTAAATTCCTATAGCATATATGCAACTGGCAATGGGTCAGAAACCTATCGGGATGATTGATCTTGACCTATTTTATCTAGGTCAAATTTGAGTATTGGTGATATATTTTGAAAGATTACATCTAGGCTCTCCAAATTTTTACTACATGTACATATGCTACTGGTTATTGACTAAAAGCCTTTCCATTTTGATTGACCTTGGCCTATTTTAACAAGGTCAAATTATTTTGCAGTATCTCGAGGGATCATGACTCGGCTCTTCAAATTTACACTACATTACATATATGCAAGTTCTGACCAGTGGTCATTAGAAGTCAATTCAAATTGACCAACCTTAACCAATTTCATCAAGGTCAAATTCTAGTTAATACAGTATGTTTTGAAGGGTTTATTATAGTAAGGCATGCAGAGGTATACGTTGAAGACCCTAAAAAGACCCTGTTTTCTGAATTTGTGACCGAATGCAACTCTGAATTGAATTCACTCTTTTAAGCCTGCTGCTTGCCGAGATCATTAATGCTGCAGCTTCTCAGAGCAGCGTACATTACTGTTAGGATATTGTGTTCATCATGTAAAATCTAGTACCATAGAAGCAATGATCCGGTAGTCTTCTAATACATGTATGTTATTTATGAATATTTTCACAGGTGGTCGTCATGTCACTGACTATAGCTCCAATCAGACTGATCCTGGCAGGCTTGTGTCTCCTGCTCGCTTGGCCTATCGCTGCATTCGCACTGTTGGGACGCTCCAGGATAGAAGAAAAACTGCCTCTCGGAGGATGGAGGAAGTAAGTCGATCTTTGCTGCTCTCTTGCTCTTCATAAAAAGGATGTTCGAAAAAGAATTGTGCAAAGTTGTAGACAAGGCTTGAGCAAGGCTTTATTCTTCTTTTACAACTTGTAACAATGCTACATTGTTCTGCTACAGGTCTCGTAGACACTGCCAGACACTTGAAGTACAGTACAGGGAAGAAAAGACTTGACACTAGTCGCAAGGAAGTAAAAACAAAAATACGTGTCAGGCGCATCTACTTGTTCAAGGCTCCCAGGTCTTAAAATTTGGAGAGAATGATCTTTCAGTTCGCCTGGGGGTTATGCAAAACGAAAGACGCATAACTGATTATTTGTTCGCCTAAATTAAGGCTCAAACTCTGTGTCACAATGACATAATTTTAATAAATTCCTGTTGTAACCTGAAAATCATTTCCGATCGAAGCATGGGCTGTACTTACCAGTTTTGATGTTAACTTCACACACAAGAGCCCCAGTCAAGGGGAGATAATTGAACGTGAAACACATGTGCGTTTTGATACTCTCTCGGATACTTAGATAATATACAACCCAGGTAGATATAGTGCTCTGTGAGATTATATGAACATGGTAAAAGTCTCTGAACTTCCTCTTACCTGACTCCCATGAACCTGTAAGTAACTATATTCGCTTCCGGACATCTATTCAACCTACGTAAAATATAGCCTCAATAATGCGAGATAGAGCTATTGGAATGAGATTAATATTACATACAAAGTCAAAATGTCTGTGTAGATAGCAACAGTAAGTTTTATTGAATGAACTCCAGTCAAAAATCAATGCCTTGCCACAACAATACTCATTTGGCATAACCTATCTGCGTAACCTATTAGGTTATGCGGTTCAGAAATGGGGGAACAAACTATGGGTTACCTAGGGTCAATTTCACATAATCTATTTTCAGGTTAAGTAAACTTTTCAAATTTTAGGGCCTGGGCTCCGCGTTAAAAGCGCGAGAAAGAAAAAACACTTTTACTACTGCCTCGCGTCAAAAACACGCCCACCAAAAAGTTCGTCGCGTTCTAAAGATTATGCGCGAGTACCAGGTACGTCCTTTTGTTTAGTTTTGATGCGTTATTTTATAACTGGCGAAAACGCGACCAAGTTTTATGAAAATCAGTTAAAAGCGTGATCAGTCAGACGTCCCATTGTACAGATGATTTCATCAACGAACATGAAAACCAACCAGTAAAGTACGGCACCTCTTGTCGAAGAAGACAGAATGTACTGCATGTACTGATCCCACGCCATCGGTTGTCGACTGAAGAACACTTCACACAAAATTCACACCCGTTGAGAAATCATGCGTATATTTCCCATCTGTCTGGTTGATGCGCTGAAAACAACAGACTGCGTTCAGCCTGGCGTTGATGTCTTTCAGGACCGCGTCGGAGATAAACGCAGAAATTTATAGTTGCTCCATACTCGCGATTTAGACACATGCTTAACTTTTTTCAATCGGGACAGTCTTCATTTGACGCGGGTGAGTAGCCGCATTAGACACGCGTAACATGTCAACTCTTTTCTGCCCTGTACTGTACATCGCGTATGATATCGTTAACATCAAAAGGGACTGAAGACTTCTGGTAGTATTCTCTTTCGTTGTAGAAAGCTGCTCTTGAATCTTATGAGACAGAGTAAGACTGAAATGTTGGGAAAATTTGATTAAAGGCGAAATGCAAAGGTTTTTAGATTCTTGTGATATATTTTACACAGGTTGAATAATTATAGAAATATCAGTCAGAGTCTATTTCTTTTGGTTTAACTTGAAGTACATGTAGTTTGTGTTTGTCTGCTAGAAGCTTTTAAAAAGTTGGTACTCTAGCTGAATTCTGATTAGCTAACTGGCATCGTTTATCTTCTGGTAATTTGTGATGTCATGTCAGACCAGCCTCTTAAACACTGAATGTTTCAAGTATTGACATCTGGCCAGGTGGTCTGATGTGGCATCACAAACCAGCATCAAACAAAGGCGGATAAGCGATGCTGATTTCTTTTCTGAAATACTAAGTTTGGAACACTTTTCTAAAGCTAATACTTCAAGTAAAACCAAAAGAAGTGAATAGGCTGATAATTCCAACATTAACTAATCTACGAAAAATGTGAAAAAGAAGATACGAAAACCTTTGCATTTCACCTTGAAGTACATTGTTATCTCGAATATGATGTACATGTATGCCACAGTTATATTTTAAGTGATGTAATTTCGCTCATTTATTTCAACCTTTCCTTTACAGTATTTACGTGTAGTGAATCAATTTTCGTTTTTCTTTTGTTTGAACAGTGTTCCTGTAGATCACATTTGAATAAAACAGTATACACGTACATTGTATCTATATTGTTAAAAATCACGGTACTTTTAGTTTTGGTACAAACTGACTGCATGTACACACGGTGCAGCTGTACGTTAAGAAATACTGATACCGGTACTTTAATATGCTTAATCTAGATGACTAATGGTCTTTAATACTGCTAAAATGAGACAAGGTAAATTGCAGGATGTTTCACTGGTAATTCAAATGTAAGGAACTGTGATGTTGGAAACAAGCCAGTCATGCGGCTTTCTAAAATATTGAAACTTCCTTGATACATGTAGCTGGAGCCTAAATGTATTTGCCATGGTCAACATTCGGTCAGTCAGTTATGACCCAATTATGTACCTCAACTCATTGTTAATAACAACAAGCTCTTCACATATTATAGTAAGCTAGGTCATTGCTTTACTTGGCCTTTACAAACTTTTAGTCTTCATTGTCTTGACATTTGAACCTTCAGTGGGGATAGGTGACCAACACAGGGTTTTATTCAATCAGAAGATTTTGCACCCCCCCTCCCTCCCACACACACACACACACACACACTCACACACAAAGTATATATTTTGCTGTAGGAAACATTTTTGGCTAAAATGCACTTTCAAGGTGATGCACAAAATGCATGTACATTGTAAAACACCCACCGAGCAGCACATTTACTGTATTTACAAATATGGATGTCGAGTACTAAGCAATTTGATGGTCTGCAGTTGAAGTTTACTTGACCTCTAATTGTGAGAAGTTTTAAGCATATAAATGTACTTCATATACACAATGTACAAGGCTTGTTCTTCTACCATGCTCAATATGTTCACATACTAATAATTGTAACAAGTTTGATCATGCTTTAACTCATTGCCCCATGTTGACGCCATTTGACGCCCTGTTCTAAACCATACAGGCTTTTCTAGGCTGCCCCATAGACCTTTTTGGTCATCACCTGTAAATTGACAGGTACAAATCTATTGGAGGTCTGAGGGGAAATGTTTATTAATTTTTTTTATTACTTTTACAGTGACCAATAATTTAGCATGTTTAATATATTCTGAAATAAAATATTATTTAATGAGGTTAATTAATTAATTTATTACATAAGGCGTCAAATGGCGTCATCATGGACAAGGAAGGGGCGTCAAATGGCGTCACCATGGGGCAATGGTAGTAAGCCTCCATGGGGCAAAGAGTTAATATAATATTGTACATGGATAATGTGCTGGATGAACCAATTAACGATTTATTTCAGGATTAACCCATCGTTTATTTCATTGTAATCGTGATCACCGACCTTGCAGCCTCCACTCATCAAATTTTACATTGCGTGTGTCTCCTATTTTTAGCATGTTGCGGCCGATCGTGGTTTTTCTCTGCCGGGGAATTTTCTTCTGTTGTGGGTTGCACTGGCTTAGAGTAAAAGGCAGACGAGCGACGTCACAGGAAGCTCCCATCATTGTCCTATCACCACACTCCTCCTATTTTGAAGGCCTTGTCGTAACCTATTTGGACCTCAGCTCAGTTGTGGCGAAATCAGAGTCTGAATATGTACCCATGTTTGGAAGTACGAAGCATTGCATTTCTTTTCTTTCGCTTTTCTTCAGTTTTGTTGTTTTTCTTTTGTTTTCTCCAGCTTGTTTAACTACCCATACATGTAGGTGCTGTATCCAAACTCACCCCTGCCTTTGCTTTACAATTAATACAATGTAATTGGTATTCCATTTGTAATCCATGCTTTTGCTGCTTGAATGTGTGTTATCTCATTATCATGATGATGGTCTTGCTTGGAGTCTGTCAAGCCTTTGTCCCATCATTGCAAGCTTGAAAAACTGTGCTGGCTGTTAATTACCACCTTGTTTCCGTCCATCACGAATGGGATCATCTGCAAGGAAAACTAACACAACACATTTTGCATGAATCGGATGTTATTCTGGAACATAACATTAATTTGGAGTGAGGTCATGTGACCTTGACATTCCCCAATCGAAGCCCTCAATTAAGACACTTTACAACTTTATGTTTTCCAAAGATAAAGCTATGATACGCCTAAATGTTATGCTCTTAAACCCTCAAACAGTACTGATATGGTTCATTCTTCTGACATGTTAGTACATCACAAAATGATCACTACAACAGCCAACTCTGTGGACAACAATCACAACAGACCTTGACCACTGTGTTGACCACAAGCATACAGTAAGTGGGCTACATGTACATGTAGGGTGAGATTCAGTGAATAAAATATGACCTTCATGTCACTCGACTAGAAGAGATCTGAGGATTTGCGTATAGAGGTTATGTCCTGTGACGTTCATAAATTGACCAATCAGAACACTGCTTCAGGAACATTCTGAATGCAGAAGCGATCCCTCAACTACTTGTGGCTATTATCCCAACAACCAATGAAAAAAAAAAAAAAAACCCTAGTCCTGATTGGTCTACATTGTTGATTTGATGAAAGAGAATGGGAGTTTACAGACCTAAGTTGGTTATCCAGGTCATTTCTAACAGACTGAGTGAGATGTTGACCTGGTTGGGTCACCATACCTCGTCTCTCGTTTTTTAGTGGTGGGTGATCAATCTCTTTCTCCATCACTCACCTAACTTTCCTCCAGGAGAGTTGATGATCACTCTCAGACTGGGAAATAATATAAGTAAGGAGAGTAATACTGGCAAGATAATCACTCTTCCAATACAGTGATCATTCTGTAGGAAATGTAGGAGAGTTATCAACAGCTCTCGTAACTTTTACTGACACAAGAGACTGCATACCATGCAATACATGTACATATACTGTCAAATCTACTCTATGAAGACCTGGAGAGTCATGCGGTCATGGAACATTTTCTCAGGTGTGAATTTGACACCCTCAGTGAGGTGTATACATGTATATGGCAGTTATAGATTAATTGACAAATGAACCGTCTGTCAACATGAGTGCAACATGCTGCTCGATTGATATCGTGTATTGATTAGTTGTAATGGGTACTGAGCCGTCTGTGAGGTTGGTATCCCCTTCACTGAGAACATGTGGTGTGGACACATCTGAAAGATCCATCAATGAGGATGTTTTTAATATTGATCAAGGGGAGGTGTGGGGGGAAGGTGATTCAGTTATCGCTAATACCCTATTTGTTCTAATTATTCAGACGGCAAAACTTAGCTTCAGGCTACTGTGGAAAGAAACTCTGTTAACGTGAACTTCACTAGCTATTTCACTAGCTATCTTTGCAGTTTTGGGGATAAATAACATATCCATGCCACAGTATTTAGTTGACATGAAGATGGATCTTTCATGCTAACTAAGTCTAAAAATGCTGTTCCAAAAATTAGAAGAAATAGGGTAAACACAGATTTGAAAGATTGATTTTGTTCAATTGCTACATTGATCCTTTCTGAAGTACTATGATAGAGCTACAGGGCTGAGTCCCACTCATGGCTACGGTAAGTTCCCTAAGTATTCGCGACCCTAAGTAAATTCGAAAACGGGCATTTTTCGCAGGTCACGTGACACTGTTCCCTAAGTAATCGAAAACGGCCCATTCGTGAAAAACCGCGGTCCTAACTATTCGAAAGTCCCCCATTTATGTGGCCGCGAGATTGATAATATTGTGGGCTTCTGTAGTTGTGGGATGGGAAAAACATCCGCATCAACGAATTCGAGAGCGTGTCAAAAGTTTTCACGTTCAAACTGAAAGAATGCGTCAGAAAATGAACCCGTACTTGTTCTTTTTCTCCCAGCAAACGAACGTCAGGCAGTCGGAAAATGAACACTATCCCGTCAGAAAAAGGAACGTCAGAAAAAGAACGTTCTTATTCGAGCGTTCAAATTAGACAGAGGCGTGGGATATTATGAAATACCAACCCGGTTATGAACAATCTCCTATAAAGCGCCGCTCAATAGCCGTTTTACTCTCTTTCAAACCTATTTACAATATTTTCAGCTTGTTATATCTTAAAGAAGAGAGTCCTAAATATATTTTAGAGGGTTTCACGAAACCAATCGCCACGACAGCGTCAGAAAATGAATATACGAAAGTGAACATCCTTTTTTTCCATCAAAATTCGATGACGGGACTTAGCATAGCTCCCATATCCATTCCCAATAAAAATGGATACATCTGTTATTTGAAAGCAATTATAGCAAGGACTCGAGGTTAATACGCAGTTTACTTAAAGGGTTTTGAAAATATTGGTGTTTACACAGCTGTGATAGAATGATTTGCTGACATCCATGGAAAGATTGAAAGAATGAGCCAGGTGGGATTATCAGCGACTTTTACTCTTCAGAACGTCCTCACATGAACCTCTTTTAGCTGGCAAATTCCCATGGCAGTTCATGGTGCCAAGCAGAGATAAACCCCTTTTTTTCACCCCATATGCAGGACTTGTCCATTGATATGTAAATGTATCCAATATTGCAGCCCGGTTTTGGCACAAGGCCAAAAGTACTGAGAGTTCAAGAGAGGAAGTGCTTTGATCCTGCCTGGAATGGAGACATTTAAGACTACACGAATCATCAGAGTCCAGAGAAAACTATTATTATTCAAATTAGCTAGAGCCAGTTTCGGCCCAAATCGTTTATTATGTGCCAACAAGGCAGAGTGTTGGATCAGTTTGCATATGCAGACCGATGGTATAACCCGTGACAGACTGGCTGGTCTCACTTCAAACCTGCGATCATCCGATTTATTGTTTTTTTGATTGTGCTAATCTTGTATACAAATTAAAGATTCTGACTGGTTTACATATAATTATTGGTCATATTCACTGTAATGATTTAATGAAGTGACCGTCTAAAAGAAAATAACAGTTTTCTGTTCATTTCATTTTCATTCATTACTTCGTTGCTGAAATGAAACAAAGCAATACATTTGTTCCAATTACCCAAACAATTTTCACAGCGACTAGCAGATTTACCATAGATTGTGTGCACAAAGAGGCTCAATGGGGATATTCAGGTTGACCAGCATCAATGTCTAAGACATCTCCCGATAGCTAAAATGAAATACCAGCTGCTTCCGTGCAGAAGTAAAAAATGTACATTTTTTTTATTGATATACATTTCAGAAGTTGGGGACTAGTAACCAAACGAACTGTTACCAACGTAACCAAACGAACTGTTACCAACTGGGCCATCCGGACGGTATGGCAGCCTGTTCCTACACTCGTGAAACGGGCATAACATGCCGCTCTTCTCGTCACGCTAACCTGCCTGTTCGCAGTGTGCCCCAAATTCGAGAAGTCCGTTTTCCTGAACTGACCTGCACAAAGTATTCGGAAGTGGTCAGTTTTTCACGACTGCGATATTCACTTCCGGTCACGAATACTTAGGGAACTTACCGTACTTTATTATTATGCCCCCCCTCTAACTAGAGGGGGGGCATATAGCGATCGCTTTGTCCGTCCGTCCGTCTGTCCGTCCGAATTTCTTGTTCGAGCAATATCTCGGTTAATATTTGATGGACAGGATTGAAACTTGCATGGAATGTGGCTAGTGCCTCGTAGATGTGCAGCGTTGAGTTTTTTCCGAGTTCGGGTATAATTTTCAAGAGTTATGGTCCTTTTTCTGAAATCTCTGTGAATGGGACTTGTCCGGGCTGGATCTTGGTTAATATTGTATGGACAAGTATGAAATTTGCATGATATGTGGTCAATGCCTCACAGTTGTGCAGCGTAAAGTTTCTTCATGTTTCGCTTATATTTTCAAGAGTTATGGCCCTTTGTTCCTGAATTCTTCGTGAATTGGGACTTGTCCGGGGTGGATCTCGGTTAATATTGTATGTACAATTATGAAATTTGCAGGATATGTTGTCAGTGCCCTGTAGTTGTGCAGCGTGAAGTTTCTCCGCGTTTCGCATATATTTTCAAGAGTTATGGCCCTTTTTTGTTCAAATTTGTGTGAATTGAGACTTGTCCGGGCTGGATCTCGGTTAATATTGTATGGACAACTATGAAATTTGCATGATATGTGGTCAGTGCCCTGTAGTTGTGCAGCGTGAAGTTTCTCCACATTTCGCGTATATTTTCAACAGTTATGGCCCTTTTTTCTTCAAATCTTTGAGACTTGTAGGGCTGGATCTCGGTTAATATTGTATGGACAAGTATGAAATTTGCATGATATGTGGTCAGTGACCCATTGGTGTGCAGCGTGAAGTTTCTCTGCTTTCGGTTATATTTTCAAGAGTTATGGCCCTTTGTTTATCAAAACTAAAGTGAATGGGATATATTCATTTGTCCAGGCTGGATCTCAGTCCATAACCGATTTGGACCAGAAAAATGGCTATATTATATGTTATCCTACATTCCAAAGCAGACAACATAGGTCCTGAAATTAAAGTATGAAGTTGCCCCAAAAGGAGTGAATTGGGTGCAAAATTCAAAGTTCACTGATCGCTTCATAATTTCACCACAATATACTCCCAAGGAATGTAGGTCTCATAACCAGGTCACATTTTCGGATTTGGCGAAAGCCCTGGCAACCATCTTGCATCGAAACATCGTATTATCACTTGTTGGCTGATACTTGGAATATGTATTATGTGAGGCATGGCAAAAAGAGTGACAGAAACAGAATTTGTATAATTATCCAAATTAGGCCTCCACCAACCAATAAACAACAGAACAATGGCGGGGCAGTGTCGGATTAAAGCGGAAGGGGGGGCATACAATTGAGCAATCTCTGATTGCTTCCTTCCTGTGTTTCTGTAATAATGACCAACCAAACTGACTGTCACCATATGAGTGAAACAAACTTGAGTGTGACATTAAGACAAATTCCCTCCCTCCCTCTATAATAATGACATTTCATGAAAGACTAACTTCTCACTGGTGAACTCACTTAAATTTAGAACTACTTTCAGGCCTTGAATTTGGGAAATTTGAGAGGAAGGCTAATTTGGTGGAATTAAGGGCACTTAGGCCTGGCTGGCATAAAATTACTTGTAAAATAGCAGCGGCCATCAATGCCAGTTGGTAGGGCATCCAAGGCAATGGTGCCCTTTGTTAAATTCAAGGTCTGCACTTTTTGCTGTTTTGTATAATTTCAACACAACTGTTAGGTATTCTGTCATATTTCCTTCCTTATATTGCAAGACTTATCACCCTCGAGCTTGCAGTTGCTTCATAATGGTAAACAGTGTTTTAGATTTTGAATTTGGAAGCTGCAGTTAATTCAATAGTTGCTGCTTAATTCAATACATTCATTTCACATGTTTGGTATCATTTCCTTTTCTTTCATTTTTTTTTTGTTGGATGCAGTTGAATATTTTGAGACCCTATTTTTTATTCTAAATATAATTTTCAGAATTCAGTTATGGTTTTTACCCCTCGGCCAAATTTGGCCTAGGGGTATTGTCGTCATCATGTACGGCTGTCCGTACGTACGTCCGTACGTCTGTACGTCCGTACGTCCGTACGTCTGTATACGTCCGTACGTACGTCCGTCCGTCCGTTACCGCGATATCTAAAGAACCGTTTCATGCATGGCAACCAAACTTGTTACATCTATTTATTTTCACGTAAATCAGAAGCCTATCGAAAATGAGTCATCTCGGACAATATTTTGCAGAGTTATGCCCCTTTTTACAAATAAAAATCCATTTATGATTTGTTATTGTGATAATTTCAGAACTGTTCCATATACAACATCCTAACGTGATACAGTTGTTTCTCTTGACCTAAACTAGATGCCTATCGAAAATGAGTCGTGTCAGAAAGTATTTTGCAGAGTTATGCCCCTTGTCTAATAAAATCCGTTACCGCGATATCTACAGAACCATTTCATGCATGGTAACCAAACTTGTTACATCTATTTATCTTCACGTAAATCAGAAGCCTATCGAAAAGGAGTCATCTCGGACAATATTTTGCAGAGTTATGCCCCTTTTTACAAATAAAAATCCATTTATGATTTATTGTGATAATTTCAGAACCGTTCCATATAAAACATCATAACGTGATACAATTGTTTCTCTTGACCTGAACTAGATGCCTATCGAAAATGAGTCGTGTCAGAAAGTATTTTGCAGAGTTATGCCCCTTGTCTAATAAAATCCACTAATTCCTATGTTAAGTTTGCATATAATTTCTATATCATGTTTGTATACTATCACATTTATTTATTGATTGGATGATTGATTTATTGATTTATTCTCTTACACAATGCGAAGAATGCCTGCAAATCTGTTTTGAAAATGACACTACATGTAGATGCCTATCAAAAATGAGTCGTGTCAGAAAGTATGCCCCTTGTCTAACAAAATCCACTAATTCCTATGTTAAGTTTGCATATTATTTCTATATCATGTTAGTATACTATCACATTTATTTATTGATTGGATGACTGATTTATTGAGTTATTTTCTTAGACAATGCAAAGAATGCTTGCAAATCTCTTTTGAAAATGACATACATGTCCCATTTAGTATACATGTACTGTATTTATCTAGCCATGTGTACTGTTGTTTTGGTGAGACACCGATACAGCTCTTTCAATTTATTCCAGAAACAAATTAATTTAAGGGGAGGAAAACTTTTCTTTTTTTCAAAGAAAGTACACTTACAATACCAGGGGTAAATATTTCTTCCCACAAGCCAATCAATTGGTAGAGACACCCTTACATTATAATAGCTGGGGTTCAGAGCCGAGGGGTTTCGATAGCGCAGCTTCATGTTCTTTCTTTTATTAGTAATTCAATTTCAGGTTAAACTGACGTGACTGATCGGTAATGTATCACCAAACAGTGTTTGACCAGTGCATTCGTGGCAATAGATGATACCTTCAAATGTCTCCTATCCTTCAAATATAGTTATTTTTACACGTTTCCCCTTTCCTTCGATTTTGTTTGTAGGTTTAACCCGATATGACTGTGAGGATTCCCTGGAAGTGTAAATTAAACTGAGAAATTTTACGTGATATTGTGACGATGACGATGACAGCTCAACAGAATCACATGGGTTGTGCAGTCGCTTGAATAGCAAAAGCTCAATGTCGCTTTATTAAATATCAAAGTTGGGAAATGCAGTATTACTTATCGCTTAATGTATGTGTACATATTCAATGTTTGTCTTGTATCTAGGTTCCTACATGGGTTGCTACGCTTTATAGGCAAGTGTGTGTCCGTTATACTGGGATTTCACAATATCAAAGTCAAGGGTCAGAGAGCATCGACAGCCGAGGCACCCATGCTCTGTGCTGCGCCACATTCGAGCTATCTTGATGCAATCGTTCTAATGTTCTGTGACATCCCGAGCGTCATATCTAGGATAGAAAATCAGACCATACCACTGTTTGGAAGTAGGTATTGTCGTTGACAATTGTCATAACCTCTAGATGTCGTACTTGGTATAACTCTGTTCTGGCTCTGCATGTTGCTTTTCAACTTGGCTATAATTGCTTAGGATTTGCTGGGTGGGCATCTCACTTGCTGTGCCTTTGTGTGTATGTGGTGTGGTGTAGTGTGCAGTGAAATTAATCTGGTGTAGTGTAATAATGATGTCTGATTTTGTAGGTTATTAATACATTTAGCATGTTTAGTAGAGAAAAGTGTAAAATATCTTCCACTATTACTAAATACATGAACATGTGAACTACATCTACTGTAGCATACATGTAATTTTTGATAGATTGGTTGTAACAAATTACTGGTTTTATTACCCCTCAGCCTATTAGGCTGCGGGGTCTTGTCGTTGGCATGTACGTCCGGTCGTCCGTCCGGTCGTTCGTCCGGTCGTCCGGTCGTTCGTCCGGTCGTCTGGTCGTCAACAATTCTTGTGATCGATCTAGAAACCGAACCGTTGCTTCTAGAGACTTCAAATTTGGTATACAGAATTGTTGGGTGGTCAACCACAAGCCTATTGAATCTGGACCCGATTGGTTGGAAACTTTGGCGGCCATCTTTAATTTATGCGAAACCATCACAGCTTTCTTGTTACCAAGCTTTTTTTAGAACGACTTACCCTAGGCACACCAAACTTGCCGTGCACATCCATATGCTCATGACCCAGAACCCTATTGAATCTGGACCCGATTGGGTGGAAACTTTGGCGGCCATCTTTAATTTATGCGAAACCATGAATCTTGTGTATCTCGGAAGCCATTTTGCTGTTCAGTGTGAAACTTTGTAGAGATTATCGATACATCAAGAAACTTTGAAGGAATGACCAAACCAGTTTTCCTGATTAGGTGAAAGCCTTGGTGGCCATCTTTAATTTATGCAGAATCTTTAATGATGTATTTCTTTGATACCATTGAAGTGTTCTATACGAAACTTCTTGTTACCAAGCTTTCTTTAGAACGACTTACCCTAGGCACACCAAACTTGCCGTGCACATCCATACGCTCATTACTCAGAACCCTATTGAATCTGGACCCGATTGGGTGGAAACTTTGGTCGCCATCTTTAATTTATGCGAAACCATTAATCTTGTGTATCTCGGAAACCATTTTGCTGTTCAGTGTGAAACTTTGTAGAGATTATCGATACATCAAGAAACTTTGAAGGAATGACCAAACCAGTTTTCCTGATTACAATGTAGGTGAAAGCCTTGGCGGCCATCTTTAATTTATGCAGAATCTTTAATGATGTATTTCTTTGATACCATTGAAGTGTTCTATACGAAACTTGGTATACAGCATCGATGTATCAAAAGACTTGACTTGCACTGAATAACCACATCAATTCTTCTGAGAGGCGGGAAGGATGGCCGGCCATTTTTAATTTATGCAAAATCATTAATGATCTCTATCTCTGATACCGTTTAAGTGCTCGATATAAAATTTGATAAACATCATCGATGCAGCAAGAGACTTATGATGAATGACAGAACTGGTTTCTCTGATTGGGTGGAAATCTTGGTGGCCATCTTTAATTTATGCAAAATCTTTAATGATATATATCTCGGATACCATTTAAGTGTTCTATATGAAACTTGGTATACAGCATCGATGTATCAAGACACTCGCAATGAAGATCAGTTCCTCTGAATGACCGGAAAGGATAGGCGGCCATCTTTAATTTATGCAAAATCATTAATGATCTCTCTCTGATACCGTTCAAGTGCTCGATGTAAAATTTGATATACATCATCA
Organism: Hanleya hanleyi; assembly: GCA_036873755.1. Taxonomy (NCBI): domain Eukaryota; kingdom Metazoa; phylum Mollusca; class Polyplacophora; order Lepidopleurida; family Hanleyidae; genus Hanleya; species Hanleya hanleyi. Next base: position 327,905 of record JAVTVY010003356.1, on the reverse strand, counting down.
GTGCATCAAGAAACTTATGATGAATGACAGAACTGGTTTCTCTGATTGGGCGGACTTTCTACATCACTTAGGAGCCACTGTTCAGCGACTAATGTTGTCATACTTGGAGACTTCAACAATGACTTCGCTGTCGACTCGGCTGAAACAACCAAGATAAACAACTTCTTCCAAGAGCATCCATGGGCTCTTTCCCTTAATCCACACCCCAACCACAGATCTTAGGACAACCATTGACCAGATTTTCACCAATTTCAAACTCACAGATATACAATTTGGTGTCCATGAAACATATTATTCATATCACAAGGCTGTTTGGATTGCCATCCACCCATCCTCATCCTCTGCTTGATCACAGATGGAAAGAGACAGAAAATCAACTGGTACACAGGGATTCATACAGTTATTGCTATCAAAGACTTTTATTATTATTACATGTATTAGGGTTCAAAGCCAAAATGGCTTTAAGCCTTTTGTTTTTGTTCAGAATATTTCTGTTCTGCCGCCATATTTTTCGCACATGCTATGTCAAAATATTTATTATAATCCTTCAATGCATCTAACATCCCACACTGAATTTATCATATTGTAATCTTTTACAAGCCACTGCTAAAGCATCTTCTGCATTCAACCAAATCTTTCAGGCTTTTACATATGCATTTTTAGCCCACCATCACCAGATGGTGGGCTGTTCAAATCGCCTTTCGTCCGTGGTCCGTCGTCAGTCAGTCAGTCAGTCAGTCCGTCAGTCCGTCCGTCGTCCGTCCGTCGTCCGTCCGTAAACAATTCTTGTTATCGCGATTTCTCGGGAACTACTGTACGGATCTTTCTGAAATTTCGCACACATGTTCCCCTTGGGGTCTAGTTGTGCAGATAACTTTTGTAGCCCGATTCGAAAATCCAATATGGCCACAGGATTTCCATCTTGGATTTCCCCATGAAACCTTGTTATCACGATTTCTCAGGAACTACTGCATGGATCTTTCTGAAATTTTGTACACAGGTTCCTCTTGGGGTCTAGATGTGCAGATACCTTTTCTGGTCCGATTCGAAAATCTAATATGGCCACAGGGCGGCCATCTTGGATTTCCCCATGAAACCTTGTTATCACGATTTCTCAGGAACTACTGCATGGATCTTTCTGAAATTTGGTACAGAGATTCTCCTTGGGGCCTAGTTGTGCAGATACCTTTTCTGGTCCGATTCGAAAATCCAATATGGCCACAGGGCGGCCATCTTGGATTTCTCCATGAAACCTTGTTATCGCGATTTCTCAGGAACTACGGCACGGATCTTTCTGAAATTTGGTACACAGGTTCCCCTTGGGGTCTAGATGTGCAGATATCTTTTCTGGTGCGATTCGAAAATCCAATATGGCCACAGGGCAGCCATCTTGGATTTCCCCATGAAACCTTGTTATCACGATTTCTCAGGAACTATTGCACGGATCTTTCTGAAATTTGGTGCACAGGTTCCTCTTGGGGTCTAGATGTGCAGATACCTTTTCTGGTCCGATTCGAAAATCCAATATGGCCACAGGGCGGCCATCTTGGATTTCCCCATGAAACCTTGCTATCACGATTTCTCAGGAACTACTGCATGGGTCTTTCTGAAATTTGGTACACATATTCCCCTTGGGGCCTAGTTGTGCAGATACTTTTTCTGGTCCGATTCGAAAATCCAATATGGCCACAGGGCGGCCATTTTGGATTTTTCCGTAAAACCTTGTTATCGCGATGTCTCAGGATCTACTGCACGGATCTTTCTGAAATTTGGTACACAGGTTCCTCTTGGGGTCTAGATGTGCAGATACCTTTTCTGGACCGATTCGAAAATCCAATATGGCCACCAGGCAGCCATCTTGGATTTTCCCGTAAAACCTTGTTATCATGATTTCTCAGGAACAACTGCATAGATCTTTCTCTAATTTGTTACGCTGGTTCCCCTTGGGGTCTAGTTGTGCAAGAAACCTTTTTTGGTCCGATTCGAAAATCCAATATGGCCACCAGGCAGCCATCTTGGATTTCCCCATGAAACCTTGTTATCGCGATTTCTCAGGAACTACTGCACGGATCTTTCTCAAATTTGGTACACAGGTTCCCCTTGGGGTCTAGTTGTGCAAGAAATCTTTTTTGGTCTGATTCCGAAATCCGATATGGCCATCTTGGATTCCCATATAAAAACTTGTTATCGCGATTTCTCAGGAACTACTTCATGGATCTTTCTCAAATTTGGTACACATGTTCCCCTTGGGGTCCGTTTGTGCAAGAAACCTTTTTTGGTCCGATTCCAAAATTCAATATGTCCATCAGGCGGCCATCTTGGATTTCCCCATGAAACTTTGTTATTGTGATTTCTCAGGAACTACTGCATGGATCTTTGTTAAATTAGGTACACAGGTTCACCTTGTCGTCTAGTTGTACAAGATACCTTTTCTGGTCCGATTCGAAAATTCAGTATGGCAAAACAGGCCGCCATCTTGGATTTTCCCATGCAAATTTGTTATCGTGATTTCTCAGGAAGTACTGCACGGATCTTTCTCAAATTTGGTACACAGGTTCCCCTTATGGTCTAGTTGTGCAAGGTACCTTTTTCGGTCCGAATCGAAGATCCAATATGGACACAAGGCGGCCATCTTGAATTTCCCCTTGAAACATTGTTACCGTGAATTCTTGGGAAATATTTCATGGATTTTTCTGAAATTTGGTACACAGGTCTCACATGGGACCTATTAGTGCAAGATACCTTTTTTGGTCCGATTCGAAAATCCAAGTTATGCTCCAAATTAATTTGGTATTCTCAAGTGATGTTGCATCAGAAGAGTCGGCGGATCAAACGGTGGGGCATATTCTATATATTGACTATAGAGAATATCCGTACCTTCACCTTTCATATCAAGGAGTTCAAATAATTCTGAATTAAAATGTATTTCTTCAAATTTTAAATCAGCCTTCTTTAGTCCATGCAGTAGCAAGTGATCTGCTCCACCGTTTCGTATGCCGACATCAGTCTTGTGATTCAATGTCACAACTCGACAACTGTAGACTACTGGATGTTTCGATCCAAGGGAGATAATCAGGATCCAGGCACTTTTGAAGTTTCAACATTACTGCGCGGGCCGGATCCCTTCAGTATTAAGCATTATTGTACCATCTTACTATTTTCGAGCATGGTATCTTGATTTAAACAGTATATTTATTTCACCAGGAAACAGGGATCGGCGAACAGGCAGAGCCTATTTGAACGCCTCTCCCAACAGACATATTACACATACATGTACAATTACAAGATGACAGACAACAGTGCACATGAATAGAATAAGAAACAGTTACAAACACAATAATTAACATGCAGCTGCATGGTATCTTAAAAGAGATATCTCAAAATAGCCCAAGAAACAGAACAGAATTAGCATTCGTTCCTAATTATAAAATCTGAAGCATGTTTCATAGCTCATGCCAAAGTGTCAAAGAGATTGGTCTTCGATTCCAGTACCCAATGATGACACGTGCAAAAAAAATAAATAAAAAAAATACTACAAAACAAAGGCGAAGGATCCTCGGTACATGTACATTCACTTTCAGACTAACTTTGCTCATTTCTCTTGTATTATAACAACCGACATAAGTAAAGTTTCTAGAAATCTTGAAACTCCTGAAACTTATTATCATACATGTATCTTGGTGTTTTTCAGTGGCCTTTTTCAATCTTTTTCACTCAGATTCGAAATTCTGTAAACAAAATTACAAATCAATTGTCTGTTCTTAGTAACAATGGACAAAAAGATCCTCTAGTCATTAGCTTACAATTATTGGACAATGGTGGGCGCCAAGATCCTTCAGGATCTCTCGTTCATTCATTGTGTACCAATATACACTGACTAAAACTGTCTGGCTGAGGGGTTGTTGCACCTTTTAGGTGCTGCCTCATGTTGGTCCTGTGCTCAAAAGGCTGTAAAGGGTAGATTATTTGGAATGAACAATATTTCTACTCCATCCAAAGTTCACTATAGTGTTAGAAAAGAACACATGGTCATGGGAAAACATCTGAATCTGAGGGAAGGTATATTGCGAACAAACATAGAGATATCGAGGTAAACACCTGTAGCATATAACGAATTGAAAGACATCTTTCCATTTCTGTTTTGGTTTGCAGGCAATTTGCTTGAAACAGATAAAAAAAAAACTGGTAGCCGATCTGACATGTCGCTTACATGTATAGATCTGGGGCCAACATCCTTGTTTCTGTGTTCTGAGTATACTGACCAATCACAGAGCTGCTCCCCAATTTAGAGATGTATATTTTAAATGTCAAGCTCAGACTACATGTACAACTGCAGGAGGAAGGCAGGTTGACCTCATGATATTATATTATGAACAGAGAAATATCTCCTGGAATCTATCAATATTTGTAAATTATGTTAACACTATCTGGCCTGGGATTTTTGGGGCCTGTCCAGGCATGCCAGCCCAGGCCCGGTGGGAAGGTGGTTCATTTTGGCATCCCCCAATATTTTTCTTACCCCTTGACATGCTTGAGCTAGGGGGCTGAAACTTACCGCACTATATACCCTTGGGTCAAGCTCTACCAATAAATGTTTCAAAGTCCAAGATGGTCGCTTTGTTGACGTCACAATGACATCATCTGTAAAACAGGCATTTTCTGGGCCCTTTTTTTAAGTTGTGCAAGATACCTTTTGTGGTCTGATTCAAAAATCCGTGGCCATCTTGAATTTCCCCATGAAACATTGTTATTGCGATTTCTCAGGAACTACTGCTTGGATCTTTCTCAAATTTGGTACACAGGTTCCCCTTGGGATATAGTTGTGCAAGATAGCTTTTCTGCTCTGATTCGAACATCCAATATGGTCACCAGGTGGCCATCTTGGATTTCCCTATGAAACTTCGTTATCGTGATTTCTCAGGAAGTACCGCATGGATCTTTCTTAAATTTGGTACACAGGTTCCCCTTGGGGTCTAGTTGTGCAACATACCTTTTGTGGTCTGATTCAAAAATCCAATATGGCCACCAGGCGGCCATCTTGAATTTCCCTATGGAACTTCGTTCTCATGATTTCTCAGGAAGTACTGCATGGATCTTTCTCAAATTTGGTACACAGGTTCCCCTTGGGGTCTAGTTGTCTAGTTGTGCAAGATACCTTTTATTATTTGATTCGAAAATCCAATATTTGGATTTCCCCATGAAACTTTATCGCGATTTCTCAGGAACTACTGCATTGATCTTTCTCAAATTTGATACACAGGTTCCCCTTGCCTTGGGGTCAAGTTGTGCAAGATACCTTTTCTGGTCCGATTCGAAAATCCAATATGGCCACCAGGCAGCCATCTTGGATTTCCCCATGAAACTTCATCACGATTTCTCAGGAACTACTGAGTGGATCTTTCTCAAATTTGGTACACATGTTCCCCCTGGGGTTTACATGTAGTTGTGCAAGATACCTTTTGTGGTCTGATTCAAAAATCCAATATGGCCACCAGGTGGCCGTCTTGGATTTCCAGATGAAACATTATCGCGATTTCTCAGGAACTACTGCATGGATCTTTCTCAAATTTTGTACACAGGTTCCCCTTGGGGTCTAGTTGTGCAAAATACCTTTTCTGCTCTGATTCAAAATCCAGTATGGCCACCAGGCGGGCATCTTGAATTTCCCTTTCGAACTTCGTTATCATGATTTCTCAGGAACTACTGCATTGATCTTTCTCAAATTTGATACACAGGTTCCCCTTGGGGTCAGGTTGTGCAAGATATCTTTTTTGGTCCGATTCGAAAATCCAATATGGCCACCAGGCAGCCATCTTGGATTTCCCCATGAAACTTTATCACGATTTCTCAGGAACTACTGAATCAGGGTTCCCGTGGTCATGGAAAATCCTGGAAAGTCATGGAATTTGAAAATTGATTTTCCAGGCCTTGAAAGTCATGGAATTTTGTGTCTGGTCATTGAAATTTGTGAGAGGTCATGGAAAAAATAAATGGAACTTTAAAATGTCAGCCAGGTAAATATTTCTCTTGATTGTTTTTTACATAAAAAGACGATTTTCCTGGACCAGCAAATGTTCTGTTTGTCAAATGTTGCATGTGGTCTACGAATTCGATCAAGTGTGCATCAGGGGAGGTAACCCAAAACCGTGGTCTTGGAATTCTCTTAAACTCCCAGGATGCATTTGGGAGGACATGGCTGTTCTCAAATTGCATCAGCGTAAAAAGAAACGCCTTGAAAATGGCTGTGCAATGCAAATTATCGACGATGGATCAAATGTGGTAAAAATGTAACACATGATGTCATCTCATTTGTATGCGCATATATATTTTCTCGATGCCCCCATTATTGTCCATAAAAGGTCATGGAATTCAATCTCAATTTCTGTGCATGAACCCTGTGAATGGATCTTTCTCAAATTTGGTACACAGGTTCCCCTTGAGTTTTAGTTGTGCAAGATACCTTTTGTAGTCTGATTCAAAAATCCAATATGGCCATCAGGTGGCCATCTTGGATTTCCCTATGAAACTTCGTTATCATGATTTCTCAGAAAGTACTGCATGGATCTTTCTCAAATTTGGTACACAGGTTCCCCTTGGGGTCTAGTTGTGCAAGATACCTTTTGTGGTCCGATTCAAAAATCAAATATGGCCACCAGGTGGCCATCTTGGATTTCCAGATCAAACATTGTTATCACAATTTCTCAGGAACTACTACATGGATCTTTCTCAAATTTGGTACACAGGTTCCCCTTGGGGTCTAGTTGTGCAAGATATCTTTTCTGCTCTGATTCAGAAATCCAATATGGCCACTAGGCGGCCATCTTGAATTTCTCTATGGAACTTCGTTATCATGATTTCTCCGGAAGTACTGCATGGATCTTTCTCAAATTTGGTACACAGGTTCCCCTTGGGGTCTAGTTGTGCAAGATACCTTTTCTTATTTGATTCGAAAATCCAATGCCATCTTGGATTTCCCTATGAAACTTTGTTATCGCGATTTCTCAGGAACTACTGCATTGATCTTTCTCAAATTTGATACACAGGTTCCCCTTGGGGCCAAGTTGTGCAAGATACCTTTTCTTGTCCGATTCAAAAATCCAATATGGCCACCAGGTGGCCATCTTGAATTTCCCCATGAAATTTTGTTATCGTGAATACTCAGGAAATTACTGCATGGATCTTGATACACAGGTTCTCCTTGTGGTCCAGTTGTCACAGCAAGAAACCTTTTTTGGTCCATTTCGAAAATCCAATATGGCCGCATCTTGAATATCCCATGAAACAATCTCAGGAAATAACTGCATGGATCATTTAGTGTTCAGGGGGGACAACACAAGTTGGAAACTATCTGTTGCAGTTCTTTAGTAAACATTTCTCACAGCTACTTTCTCCAGTTACAGCCAGATGAGCTACATTGCCATGGCACTATCTTTTTTAAGTCATGCAATTTTGCCAATCCCCGAAAACATTTTTTTGGCTTTTGACCATAAAAATATCCAGTCCCCAGCCATGTTGCCTCTGTTGGATAGCCTTTTTAATTTTGTCTTCTTTTCTCCCAATAATGTCCGGACTGTTAAATTACATTTCAAAGATTTTCCATTTCTTGTTGTTGGTGCTTTCTTGTGATATTGGAAGGCTGACTTATATCCAAATACACTCAAATTGAAAAATCGTACATACATGTAACTCAAGTCTGCTTCTCAGTGAGAAAACTTAGGTTTTTGGTTCGAGTTTCCTCGAGTTTCTGACTATTTGGACATTTGGTCTCCTGTCATCAACAGTTTGGTTAACTTTTGTGTTAAAGGTCGAGATATGTGAATCTTGGGTATGGTGGCTTGATTGGTATGTAGTTCTGTTATAAGTTGATATTTGCTGGAATACAGCGGGGGTTTCATGTAAAATGTGAGTAAAGCCTGTCTTCTTTGTAATGTTCTAGATTAAAATTGATAAAGCTGTTGACAGTACATACATGTATGCATGTAGGCAACATCTTTGCATGTATCCACAATTATATATAACCATGTATACATGTACACAGTCACACCTACATGCACATTAGCTTTCAGACAAGGCTTAAGCCATTCTCACATGGTATTAAAACATGGACTTTGTTTGGCATTACATGGATATTGTTAATAAATACATGGAGATTTATTAATTGAGCTCTGGACATGCAGACATGTATTACACATTTAATACCACTTTCTAAAGATAATTATGTGATTACGATGTTGTTACACAATTGACAAACCCAGCCTACATAATATATTATGTATTCTTAACATGTATTAGAGAGATCTACTGTAATAGATATAAATGTACATGTACCTTCTGATTGCAGCATGTGGGTTAGAAACAGCGTGTAGCTTTGAAAATAGCAGAAGTGCTGTGAATGACACTCATAAAATTTGAAAAATGATTTTAAGGAACTCTTCCAGGTTATGATTCAGGGAGGATAATTTGGCGAGTGCTGCTTTTCACACTCCTAAGCTAATTTTTATGAGAGGGTGGGAGTGTGCTCACACACTCAAAAACGATTGACTGCATCTCCCATAATGGAGTGGGCTCTGGATTCGCAGCTAAACATAGTAATGTGTACTCTTGCTCATGTTGCTACCGGAGTGAAATAACTATGAAGGGTACTGCCCTGATTTTGACTGCTATGTCATGGATAACCCTTTTATTGCTAATGGAGTGGGCTCTGGATTCGCAGCTAAACATAGTAATGTGTACTCTTGCTCATGTTGCTACCGGAGTGAAATAACTATGAAGGGTACTGCCCTGATTTAGTAAACAAACAAACAGACAGATTACCCAAGGTTAATACAAGGCTATGTCATGGATAACAACTTCTTTTATTGCTCAGGTGCTGACGTTTCCTCGGAGATACTATCATCTTTCTCAAAGCTAACAAACAGATTGATGGACAGACCAACCCTCCCCAAAACAGGGTAACAGTGGTCTATGGTCACCATGTTAATGTATTTGCATGTGTACTTTGTATACACCAATTATCCCATTACCGAAATTATTGCACATTATAGTGCTGATTTGATTGAAGTTGACCTCTGTTCAACCCTTGAAATTAGCCACAGCATTCAGCAATTGACATGCTAAATGCCATGGTCAGTGTACATGTATATTGTGATGGCAAAATTTCACAAAATGTAAGGTGTGAGGTGGCTAGAGCCTTTTTTCTTTGCCGTGGCAGCAATTCCTTAATTTCAAGGTCTGTCTGTTGTACACGTACATGAATTATTCATTGCCAAAAACAAATATCATTGATAACACAAATATCATGACTCTGAGTTACACTGTTAGAGGTCAACAGTAGCCTTTAACACTTCTCCTGTTCTACTGGCCTAATTCTGATATGAGCCCTAGAAAACTACAGCTAAACACAGCCAAACACAACCAGAACAGTTTACCTGTATACAAACAACTACACACACAATATGCAAATTGGCACCTGCCCAACAGCTATTTCATATTCATGTACATTGTATCCCATGTACATGTAGTGACAGCTGGCCTGTGATATTATTAATGTGTATCCAGCTGTAATATTAATACCGATATGTATATATTTGGACAAGTTTAACATGTTTAATAATGGGATAGAGCATAAAGTATAGATATTTGAAATACAGACAGCTTGTGCATGCACCCCTAAACTGCAGCAGAACAACATTCTCTACATAGGATAATCTGCAAAGTACTACAATGTACAAATTACGGAGAAAAATAAATTCATACTGTCAGACAAACAGTAAATTTATTTGTAAATTATATACAATGTATCATTGGCCCTAATTATAATCCACTATTTCAGTTTATCATCATCATCATCATGTATGTGTTACCTGCTTCTCAATACTACATTTACACCACACATGCATTTTGTGTGTAGTTTATTGTCATTGTTTGAGACCTGGAGACCATGGTTTATTTGGTTAACTGGAATCTTGTCAAAACTGTTCGCTGTTCCCAAGGACTTAGACTTGCTATACAAATATCATCATCACTTGGTCGACTTGCATATACATCTACAATGTCGCTAGTCCAGTCATGTACATGTAAGTGGTAATTCTTTACTTATCATCACTGATTATAAAGCCTAGATATTACATGTCCACATACACTATTAATGTAATTGTATTCCTGTACCAAATATTCATGCCAGAAGGGGGTTATAATATTTAAGATATATAGATAGAGTAGCTGATATTTAAATTAAAGAGAGGGAGAGGCTTATAGTAATCACTTTGTCCTTCTCTCCTTGTGTCCATCATTTTGTCCATCTGTCCATTTGTCCATCTGTAAGGACATACTTGTCTGGACGATATCTCCGCTACTGTTTGATCAGAAACTTCGAAACTTACATGAAAGCTGCTCAGTTCCTTGCAAATGTGCAATGTCACTTTTTCCCCTTTTTTTGTGGGTTTTGATAATTTTCTCCTGAGTCTTTGCCCTTTATCATAACGTCAATAATATGCTTGCCCATCCTTTTATCTTGGTTCAGTATTTGACCGACAACTTTGAAACAATACATGGGAGATGCTTAGTTGTATATTAATATTATTATTTATATTTTCGCTTGAGCTAGGTTACTCCATCATGTTAAAAGACCTTAATAGCACTCCCAAGAATCTTCTTTGCTGTACCAGCAAATTGTGTTAATGAATAATTAGATACTCTCCTAAAAAGTCATCAAGGAAGAATAATATATGATAATCATACGATAAGCAGCAGCTGATACACATGTTCTTTTTGTGCTCCCTATTGTATTAAGCAATTCTGTCAATGCTGATAGCAGATGGCGACAATAGGTGAAGAATTTGCTAGATGCTTTCACCTCTCTTTTTGAGTGTCAACGTCATTTCATAAACTGAAACTAGAAGTCCATTCTACAAGCTTATTCTTTCTTCTTTCTTAAAACTTAGTAGACCAAGGTCAAAAAAGTGTTTGCAAGAAAAAAAAAAATGCTCCCAAATTTGGGTGCATTCTAATTTGGGCACATTGTTTAACGTTGTACATGTACCAAAGGGTTAATCTAAGCCCTTAATCTCCTCTTGTTTGTTGTAGTACTAGATGTCCTATGCATGATGCATATATAATGCTCTAGAGCTGGCATGTCTGGGTACAACAAATAGCATTTGATGTTGAACATTTCAGGATGATACAACTGGCCTGCATGTTCACCAAACTCTGTATACATGATTAACGCTGTACCTTGGTGTATGTAATGATGGATGTTCATTTTTCATGATGTTTAGTGATGATATTGATAATGCTAGATCATAGCCATCTGGAGCTACATGTACATGTGTTGTTGTGATTCAATTAACCTCCCCATACCAGCACAAGGTCGTGACAGTCAAATTGGATTAGATGTTAATGGGCTTGCGTTGCATGATCTCATTCCAACAGGACGGCCGGTATTCTCTCTGTACCGAGTAAAACAGACATATATTCCATATTTTGTTGATGCATTGTTCACTAGTCAATGAATGCTATCAGTGTCAGTCTACATGCATGGGTAATTACCTACTACATACATATATGGAAATTGTGTTCACAGGTTATTTTCAGTAACAGTAACAGTGGCATGTATATATATAGTTAGCAACATGTTACATAGTTCCACTGGGTCAGATTTGTCCATTCTTGTCTGGCTGCTAATAACCCCCATATTTCAAGTATGATAAAAATTTGGCATGGTTGTTTTGAATTAGGTGAAGAAATAGCAATAGACAAACTTCTGAGCTGTACTCCACATAAACATATTTGATACACCTCTCATGCCTCTAGGCTGTTTACTGCACCTCTAGGCTTTCGACTCTCATGCCGGAGCCTTTATCAAACAATCTGTTGAATTTCATAAAATTGCCAGTAAATATACAGATGTTTTATGAAATTCAATAGGTCACTTGATAACGGCTCGGGCATGAGAGTCTTTTGCATTAACTATGTTTATGTGGAGTACATGTACATATACAGCTTAGAAGTTTGTCTATTTTCTATAATCAATGAACCCACATACGAGTCTAAAACAGTCTAATCAATGAACCCACATACGAGTCTAAAACAGTATATATATTTTAAAAAAAAGGTTTTCCAGTTTTGCAAATGATGTCCTGGTCAGTTGTTTTATCTTAATTGTTTCCATAACTTTTATGAAACATGTTCAATTGAAAAAAAATCTAAGCCAATCTTGAATAATCTACATGTATCCATATAGTTTAAATGTAGCCAATATATTTTTTTTGTATTCTGGAGAAATTTAAGCTTTCTAGTATACTGATCATACATATGGTTGGCCATCCCTGCCAGAATTCGTCATTTAGAGGCTGCCTCTAAATAATATATACCATGGTATAAAATGCCAAGCCTGCCATAATTCGTATTTAGAGGCTGCCTCTAATTATTTTGTACCATGGTATAAAATGCCGAGCCTGCCATAATTCCTATTTAGAGGATGCCTCTAAATCGCCAAGGGTATAAATTTGCTGGATGACACATCATGATGAGGAAATGGATTTGATTATACATGTATCTAGCTATTGATTTCCTGCAGATCTATGTGAATGCAATCTCCATGCAGGGCCTGATCTAGACTTTTAGTTTGGGCACCCTTACCTGGCGCAGAGTGTGATAAGTTATAGTGAAATAGGCCGCGATGTGGGACTGTCGAAGCCCATGGAAGCTGTGGGAGTATTGAATGGTCTAAATACAGCCTGATAACTTCATATTTGGCAATAGTAATTGCATTAAATGTAGGTTTCAGCCTGTTCAGAGGGAATTTGCTAACAAATTTTTTTTTTTTTTTTTTTTTTTTTTTTTTTTTTTCTCATTTGGGCGCCCAAACTCATGGCGCCCAAACCCGTTATAACGGGTTCAAAAACGGCCTGGATCAGGCCCTGCCATGACGGACTGATCCTCTGTGACTATGATCAGGTCCGTAGCCAGGGGGGGAGGGGGGGGGAGGGGTTCTGGGTTCGGAAATATTATATATTTTTCTCATATAAATGCCCTTTTCAAACTCAAGCGAACCCCCTATTTGCCCCTTTCCCCATACAGCGAACCCCCTGATGTGCCCTTTTAGAGTGACAGGAGTGAAGGCGAACCACCCCTCAGTAAATCCTGGCTACGGCCCTGATGATCTTATACTAGTGACATGTTAGCATTGATAGTAGGATACCAGTAAAAGTTCACAAATATCTGCTCAGGGGCTTATGGACAACTTTCTTGACTGTCTGGTCAAATGCTGATTGTGGATCCGAAAAGCTTGATCTATACATGTAAGCAGGTGATCTAAGTACATGTACATGTAGGCCTCATAGTGAGAGGCGAGCAGATCTTATGAACATATTTTATTGCACATATTGCAAGAGGACTGGCACAAGTTCTTGTAACTTATTTATATTAGGCCTTCTCCATGAATAGCTTTTTCAGCTAGGAGATTCTATTAAAGTTGCCATAATTGTGGGAATAGTGTGAAACTCGTCCTATGGACAGAGATTTCCTATTTTTGTCCCTACCCTACATGTATGTCCACTGGGATCTACCTAAAATACCAAACTACCATCCTGGATATATTCCAATGATGACAGATAAACTTGCACATAGTATTATATGTCATGTTCCTGGTTCCTGTGAGTGTTAAATACACATCTTCCATCTTCGTATGTAGCTCTGCTGACAAAGTTTTATGGCCTTTTGACACAAAAAACCCCCCAAAACCAAACAATTCTGGTGCCCAATGGGTATGAGATTTCCTTTTACCATGGTTCCTGTTGCTTTAATGCATTTTGTTGAGAAACAACAGGAACTTGATACATGTACAATGTACTGTGATGTCTAGCACTGTAATATCACTTGTCTTTATTGTCCCCCGCTACTTAGTAGGGGGGGGGACTTAGAAACACCGGTGTCCGTAATTCCGTGATTCCGTAATTCCGTAAGATTTTCTTGTCTGGACAATAACTCGTGAACGATTCAACCGATCAACTTCAAACTTGGGGTGTGCGTTGACATTGGCGAGAGGACGGTTGGGATTGTTTTTCAGCAATGTGCGTAATCCAATATGGCCGCCGTCAGCCATTTTGGATTATAAGCAGTACGATCTTAGATTTTCTTGTCCGGACAATAACTCGTGAACGATTTAACCGATCAACTTCAAACTTGGGGTGTGCCTTGACATTGGTGAGAGGACGGTTGGGATTGTTTTTCAGCAATGTGCGTAATCAAATATGGCCGCCGTCAGCCATTTTGGATTATAAGCAGTTCGATCTTAGATTTTCTTGTCCGGACAATAACTCGTGAACGATTTAACCGATCAACTTCAAACTTGCGGTATGCCTTGACATTGGTGAGAGGACGGTTGGGATTGTTTTTCAGCAATGTGCGTTATCTTATATGGCCGCCATCAGCCATATTGGATTATAAGCAATTGGATCTTAGATTTTCTTGTCCGGACAATAACTCATGAACGATTTAACCGATCAACTTCAAACTTTGTGTCTGCCTTGACATTGGTGAGAGGACGGTTGTGATTGTTTTTCAGCAATGTGCGTAATCTAATATGGCCGCCGTCAGCCATATTGGATTATAAGCAGTTGGATCTTGTCCGGACAACAACTCGAGAACAATTCAACCGATCTACTTCATATGTGGGGAGTGCCTTGACATTGTTGAGAGGAGGATTAGGATTGTTTTTCAAGGACGTGCTTGATCCAATATGGCCACCATCAGCCATACTGGATTTCATTGGATTTTAAGCAGTTTGATCTTGTCCGGACAATAACTGGAGTACGATTCAACTGATCTACTTCAAACTTGGGGAGTGCCTTGACATCGGTGAGAGGACGGTTTGGATTTTTTTTCAGCGATGTGCATAATCCAATATGGCCACCGTCAGCCATATTGGATTATAAGCAGTTGGATCTTAGATTTTCTTGTCCGGACAATAACTCGTGAACGATTTAATCGATCAACTTCAAATTTGGGGTGTGCCTGGACATTGGTGAGAGGACGGTTGGGATTGTTTTCCAGCAATGTGCGTAATCTAATATGGCCGCCATCAGCCATATTGGATTGTAAGCAGTTGAATCTTGTCTGGACAATAACTCGAGAACGATTCAACCGATCTACTTCATACCTGGGGAGTGCCTTGACATTGTTGAGAGGAGGATTAGGATTGTTTTTCAAGGACGTGCTTAATCCAATATGGCCACCATCGGCCATACTGGATTTCATTGGATTTTAAGCAGTTTGATCTTGTCCGGACAATAGCTGGAGTACGATTCAACTGATCTACTTCAAACTTGGGGAGTCCCTTGACCTTAGTGAGAGGACAGTCATGTATTATGTTTTATGGATGTGCATAATCCAATATGGGTGCCATCTGCTGTATTAGATTATGTTAAGCTCATCAGCGATATCTTTATTTTCAAATCATACTCTTATCAATAATATGAGATATCATCGACCCCCAAAAATCGACCATAGAGGTCCATGGCCCCCGCAGCAGCAGCGCCAGTTATGGTGGATGTAATCCACCATAACTGGTGCTGCTAGCGGGGGACATGGACCTCTATGGTCGATTTTTGCATCATGTAAAGCCTGCTGTCTGTGTTTTGTGTGCTGTTCTCAGTGTTTTATAGTGTGGATGGAGGGTGTCTGGTTCCAATTCTGCTTTAAAGATTTCTCATTTGAAGCAACAGGAATGCAACTTAGCGGGGTGGTGCTTAGTTGGTTTGTCGATATGACTGAAATAATGTTGAAAGCGACGTTAAATCCTATCCATTTGCTCACCCTTTTATTTCTCTTACAGTGATCCCAATACACAGTTGCCTGGCCTGTGGGATATTGGATGGTCGATGTCTATGTATAATTTTTGCAATAAATTATGAAAATTAATAAATGTGTATTTCTCTTTCATCTTTGGCTTAATTAAAGTCATTCCCTATAATGTCAAGCTGAGTTATTACAGTTTTTAATTATCTACAAGCTCTTTTATTCTATGTCATAGCGAACAGGGTATGGTAGATAATTAAAAACTGTAGTAACTCAGCTTGACATTATAGGGAATGACTTTAATTGAGCCAAAGATGAAAGAGAAATACACTTAGAAAAAAAAAATTGATTTAAAAAAAAATATATATATATTAATTTTCATGATTTATTGAAAAAATGTATACGTACACATCAACCATCCAGTATCCCACAGGCCAGGCAACTGTTTCCTAATAGAGTTTCATGAAATTTTGACCAAATCTGTGGCCATCGGGACCAGACAAGCACACAAACAAATAAAGATAGTTTAATCACCCTACTGAATCGTCAAGTATGATTATAGGTGAAAACCGCCGGTCACGTGTCAAATTACAGTCAATGGTAGGTTTTTCAGTGCTTTCGTTATCAAGCATGGGCGTGCGTCTGACCAGACGACAGTGACCACAGCCGAAAATGAACGATTTTCAGCATATCAATGACAGGTATGGTTACTGGTGTCCAGTCATATTTTGAAGGAGAGATATCGTACTATATTGTCACCAAACGTAGGGTTATTACTACATGTATTTCAAGTTAACAAAAATTTTAAACATTTTTGCGGCGAGAGGTGTTTTTAGGTGTTGGTAGACAGTCCATGGTAGGTATTAGCATCGAATTATATAGTGTGAGGAAATGAGCACAAAATGAACACGTGGGAACTTACTACCTGCCTCATGTATCACTGACTCATTCATCTCTCGATTCCTTCCACTTGTGTGTGTTTAAGAGGAATATGAACCATTAATAGTATATTCTCTGTCTGTCTGATATTACGACAGTCCATTGTATCATCATCGGACCGATCGACAGTCCATTGTAGGTCAACATGCACTTGTGAATGATGCACAGAGAGCACATCGTCTGATCTAATGATTCGCCAAATGGACTGTTGCCAAGACAAATGGTAGCTACAATGGACTGTCGACATATCTGATATATAATCATATGTTGCCTCATTATAACATTGCAGCTGTTATGCGGCTTCAATGTGAAGTGATTCAACCTACAGTTCATGGTCGCATGACAAATGGACTGGTGCATTCACCTATAATCACACTTGTCGATTCAGTAGGGTGTTAATTAAGATTGTCTTCACCTTCATACGAGTTCAATATTCAGAATAACCATGCAGTGACCTTCTCACAGATGGTATTATCCTATGATCTTGATGAAATATCGCTGGTTAAAACTTGATTGAATGTACAAGTATGTACATATCCCCCATACATCATGGCTAATAATTAATTTACATGGAATATAGATTTTCTGCTCTATCCATATGGTACATGTTGAACACAGCACTATTATGACTAAAGGACTGGAAATAAGGATCGCGTACAGTAAACCTACATGAATTTATAAGTAATACCAGAGTTCATAACCTGACAGCTTAACCCTCAGTCCTGATGATGTTTTATTTATTTTGGTATAAAGCTACAGCTTTAATTTAGTGGGATGGGTTAGATACAGGACCCAGGACAAATATGGGTTGCCTAATTCCAAAATTCACAAGAATGTACATGTATATGATTTTGTATACATCTGTAGTCCAAAAGAGCGTATTCATTTCAGGGTTCATACACCTGGAAAGTCCTCAAAACGCTGAAATTTAATTGCTTACCCGGAAAGTCCTGGAAAATGCTTACAAATAAAGTTAAACTCATGGAAAATCCTGAAAGAACTACACTTTCATCTTCTTGGAGAACGAGTGATCTGATGCAGCGCATTGATGTGCCAAAATTTGTTCCTGAAGTTCCTTAATTTGCTCATCTTTGTTGCGAGTTATTGTTACTCATGGAAAATTCAAATTATTGACCTGGAAAGTCCTGGAAAACTTGTGGAATTTTCTCCTGCTGTGTATGTATGAACCCTGTCATTTACTATGTATACATGTAGTCTAAAGATGCAGTTTTAGCCAGAATTCATCATACATGTATTCTTAAAGTGGTCAATATTCATCATGTTCATCTCTCCAGTACTACATGTATCCCTACCTCTGGAGAACTTGAATAGTCTTTATTGGTCCTGTCCACCTTCACACAATGTCCTCCTCAATCCTGTCAATCCTTGAGGCACAACTCCAACATGAGCAAGGCATCTCCTAAGCAAAAAAAAAAGATTTTTTTTTTGTTTCTGGACAAAGTGTGTGGTGAGGCATGCACAGGTTATAAAAGGTGATGGTACGATTCGATAAGGCGGGATTTTGGCCTATACATGGTGCGGTTAAAATCAAAAAAATAAAATGTCCTAAAAATACTTATGTTTTAATGTAACGGCAAGAGAAAATATAAGTACATGTACACAATATGTGAAAGTTTTAGTGCGATTACGTTATGATTATAGTTATAACATGAAACTGAAATCCACAGCTTGTGCTATTTCATGAAAAAAGGTCTAATCGAGTCCTTCAGACATGCATTTAGACGCGAAGGACCGCCTGGACCAAAATGCCATTTAACCTAGTGTTGTGTGGGAACATTATATTCCCACTGCTGGAAGATCTTTTTAGTCCAAGGAGTCCTTCATACTAAAAAATGAAAAGTTATGATATAACATTTGAAGTTTTCGTAAGTAGATTAAAGTGACAAAATAGCCTGTTACAGTTGTTCGTACGTCGTGGTGTAGTTGATACGCACGTTGGATCACAAACACCTAAAAAATTTTTTTAACGAGTTCGAATCCCAGGAGGGCAACATGTGTGATGTGGACAAGTTATTTCAATCTTTCTCATTTTTGTAAAAAAAAAAAAAATGCATTCTGTATATCTGAAATAAGATTTTAGGCTATCATTATGAACCAATTAAAAGTAAAATAAATATTGTTTACCGATGACACGACACCGTGTGGACATTACGGGCTAGTTAAACGTTAAATCGAACGATCAGTCTCTCCCTGTTACAACGGCAATATATGCGCCTAAATTGTGTATTTATTCTCCAATATGTGCATGTAAAATCGACTGCAACGTGGTGAAATAATAACGCCTTGGTACTGAACATATGTGAAGCTATCATGGTTCACCGTAACATTCAGTCCGTTGATTGACAGTTGCCGCTGCCGACAAGTTGTACATTGCATTGTGATTGGCAGATGGGGAGAAGAAATGTACATTCCTATGAGTCAGCTGGCTGTGGGCAAAAACCCCGCCTTACAATACCATCTCCTTTAAATGCAAATGGTTAACATCCTTTTACAATGTATACCACTTAACATCACATTACAAACTGATTATGTTGATTATAAGCCCTTGCCTTGGTCTGTCAAGATCGATAACTTTGCTGAAAATTTGGCGAAAACAATTTAACGCACATTGTTCCAAACGATGCATGCACTGACCAGAAATACCTATTTTTGGCATTATGCTTCCAGTATTTTTTAGGTAAATAATGAGACAAGATTAAAAGCTTGTATTACATTATCTGACATGATTTCTACCATATGTGGTCGATGTACAGCCTGTAATATCTGTTAATTGCACATCAAAAATGATATTATTATTGCTTGTGATCACGTCCCAACACATGTGAAATGTACTTATTTCTGAATTCATCCTTGTAACTGTATTGTAATTGTATAGATATGCACTGGATTGTGTCCCCTGTCTTACCCAAAATCTGCATGCTATAGAAAGTGCCGATTGTGATGTGCATGTGCGTGTTTTCTTACATATTTCTCATATTTCTGATCCTGTCCCTTCCCAATATATAATTGCATGCTCTCACTGGCAAATACTTTTAAATGAATATTTTCTTTACACTTTTCTTTGTACTTTTCAATTATATTTGCTCTCTTTAATTTGATTTTCTGCTATATTTAATTATTAATTGTAACAATTTCACATCATTTATGCTTACGCATACTACTTGCTTTCTATATTAAATTAAAAGTCCTTCAACTCCGAGTTTTATGAAATTTTTAGAGTAATGAAAATTGTTTGTGGAAACACAATTAATATATCGATCTTTATGTAAATTCACGAAATACATAATTTTGATGTTATACATGTTTTGTCGTATTAATCAGTCGTGCATGTATAAGCATGGATGACAAGTATAAGTCAACATGATACTGATAGTGAGGACCAATATTCATTTCACTGCTAGCACTCTTCTCAGAAATTGTATCTGCCATCTTTTTTATGTTATTTATTATTTGATGTTTGCAGCTCTGATCAAATACACCCAGCCAGTCTTCGTTTCTCGAGAGGATCCCAACTCTCGTGTGAATACAATAAAGGAGATAAAACGACGAGCACAGACTCAAGGAAAATGGCCGCAAATCATTATTTTTCCAGAGGGCACCTGTACAAATCGTTCTTGTCTCATTACTTTTAAACCAGGTTGGTTTCTGTCTTGTATCCATCATTTATCATGTTTATACATGTATTTGTATATTTATAAATTAGAATTGTAATGTGGGCAAATACCACACCTTATGCAAAATAAGTTTTTCTTTCATCTCATATAAGGGGATGGTATGATGAGGCAGAATTTTGGCTATATGTGGTGTAGTTGAAATCGAAAAAATAAAATGTCCTAAACATAATGGCTTTAATGTAACGGCAAGAGAAAATATATGCACACAATATGTAAAAGTTCTAGCTCGATTGTGATATGATAATAGTTATGACATTAAATTGAAACCTGCAGCATGTGCTATTTCATTAACATGATGAAAAAAGGGTCTAAATTGAGTCATTCAAACTCACATTTAGACACGAAGGACCCTTTGAACCAATACTCCATTTAACTTGGCTCCACTGCTGGAAAATCTTTTTGGTCCAAGGGGTCTTTCGTATCTAAATGTGTGTTTGAATGACTTGACTTAGACCCTTTTTTTCACGGAATAGGACATGCTGCGGATTTCAATTTCAGGTCATAACTATAATCAAATATGCAATCGAGCTAGAACTTCTGCATATTGTGTACATTTGTTTTCTTGCATTACATTGAAACACGATTATTTTTAATACATTTTATTTATTATTATTTTGTTTCAACCGCACCACGTATAGGTCAAAATCCTGCCTTAATACCATCTTCTTTCATTATGATGCAGTCTAAAAATTAAAATGGTAACAGTACTAACACTCGTACAAATATTCAACTATTCCACTAATGATTGACTGGCATGTTCTTGTTCGATGATCAACATGGTGTGATGCATTTTCATTTTGTGAACCATCACCTGTATGTACTTACATCACATTTGTTTTACCATTACAACAGGTGCATTTTATCCAGGAGTTCCTGTACAGCCAGTGTGTATAAGATATCCTAACCAGATAGTAAGTATGTGTACTGAGACGGTTCTAAGACAAATTGCGTTAGTCATATCCATGTGGAGCTGCAAGGCTCTTTTTCCAATGTTAATCGGAATGCTTCACATTTATTTGATGGTTTTATTGAGGATCTGAGGCCGATTTCATGAAACCTCACTCAAGGCGATTCCACACTTGAATCTTCAAGTGCACTTGACACTCACTTGACTTTTGCCTTTTTGGCCTCCTGCATTTCGTCGAAGTTCACACTTTGACCATGAAATCACACTTGAATTCAATTCAACTGATGAGGTTGGCTGTCCCTTGAAAACATTACCTGAAGTGAAATAAAAACATACTTTCAAGATAACCTAAAATATGGTGTTGTTCATGTTCCTCATAGATCACATTATAGCACAGAGAGATGAAATATTTATTTAACACCTGAAAGTCTATGGATCCGGCATCCTTGGCATCCTACTTCTCCACCTAATTTATACACACACATACTGTGGCTGTACTATTTATTACCACATTGCACAAAAACAAAGTTACAAAAAGTCTCTTCAGACATCACTTGGCCAAGTATGGTAACATTCTGTGTATCAAGAGTTGTGAATTAAATTTGAAGTGTGAAAATGGGTCATGGTAAATGCAGTGCTTCATGAAATTGAACAGAGCTTTCCACACTGCTGAGCCTAATGAGAGCTTAGACATGACCTACATACATTGTAGTTTATTTACTGTGGTATTCCTCTAATAATTCAATCACATGAAGTGAAATTGCCACCATAAAATATGGGGGTGATCAAATTTAATAGAACAGGAAGTTGACAAATGGTTCGAAATCATGGATATAAGACATTATTGCTTCTGTATTTCAATTAGTTTAGAGGTGATCAAATTTATTATAACAACCGAGTGAATTTTGTCCCTAATATTAAGAGTGATTGAATTTAGATAGGGAGATTGAATTATTAGAAGGATTATTGCTGTACCAGAAAGTGTGTATTCACCCGCCCAAGCATGCCAAGAGGCAAGTTGGCATGATTCTCATTGGCCTCGTACAACAAAATGAGATTTTTCTGTTTCAGATGTTTCTCTGTCATCCAGGGCAACGGAAATTCGACTGAACTTTCACAGAGTATAAATTAACTCATTATATGTGAAAAGAATAATTGCAGTGAATATGATAAAACCTGGTTTCGATATTCTTTTTTATTTTTGATTTTGAATAATATAGGAAGCTACATGTAAGTATGCATATATGGGGTATAAATTTAACAGTCCAACATCACATGTATGTCTTATCAAGATTTGGCATTGTCTGTTGGTCAAAATCCTGCTTTATTTCGAAGCATTCTGTCGGATTGAATTCTGAGAAATTTTGAATATACTTACACTTATTTCTAATCCTGTATTTATTTTATTGTTATGCAGGACACAGTAACATGGACATGGGATGGTCCTGGAGCGTAAGTACTCAGTCTTATACTCTGAGAATCAAATCCTGAGAAGGATATCGATATCGTCTCCAGGCTCTGAAACTGTGAACCTTTTGTTACTAGTTTAGTCTGGACATCCATGCACGCCTATGCTCACTCCAAAGCTGATCAAATTTAAACTATTCAAACTTGAAGCATTTTCATTGGGTGGCACAACTTGATTGAAGGGCTTTTTTATTTCAAATTGACTACATGTATATGGTATTGGTGACACTCACATGCCCACCACTTCACCATAGAAGTTACTCCCCTGTCGATTTCAGTTTGCTCCGAGTGTCTGGATTGATTTTAGCTAAAGTTTCAAGCCTGAAGGCAGTATGTTCCAGATATTCTGTCCCAGGATATGATACTATATAAAGTATCAATCTTACTGCTTCTATCTTACATGTATATACTGTTGAACCATTCATCTCACATGATATACATTTAACATGTTTAATAATGGGAAATTCTGACACACTTTATCATGCTTTATACTACATGTACAAATTCGAGATTCTGTTTTGTTTAGATTCTGTTTGTTTAAATTCTGTTTTCACTCGCAAGGCTAGTTGCAAGCAAACATTGACTTTCTGACTGTTTTTTTTTTAATTTTTTTTTTATGGCGATTATTTAGGAATTTCTGGTACCATTTATTCATGATGATAATTATTTTCTATTCTCAGGTTAGCAGTATTATGGTTGACTTTGTGCCAATTGCATACAAACCTGGAAATAGAGGTAAGTTTAATGCATCTATCAGCTGCTTTCCATATGGATCTTTGAAGTGTACAATATACAGAATGAATCATGATTGACTAACTATGTAAATGTAGAGGGAAGCATTGGAACCTGTAAAGCACAGCCCTGGGAGCTTCCAGGGATTGACGTGGGATGTCGTTGTGCACACCGCAGGTCATAGTAAGAATAGGCCTCAGCTCCTCAGAGAGCTTGTCGTAAGAGGCGACTAACTGAGGCACCCGTGGGGTTCCCAGGTGTGAAAAGGAATAGGACCTCACCTGTGTGGTTCCCAGGTGTGAAAAGGAATAGGACCCAATGTCGTGATATGACTGAAATATTGTTGAAAGCGTCGTTAAATTATATCCACTCACTCACTCACTGTAAAGCACATACATGATCCAGTAAATAGTGCTCAATGGCTGTGGTTCCTGCTTGGCCACTTCCACTGGCACTGCTAATTCAAGAATTCTGTCTATCATCACTGATAATTCAATCCCTGGTAGAAATTCAGTAAGATATTTGCTCTCGGTAAAAGTATCGTGTATTCATGAATGTTTTCTCTCATTATATTTTCAGTTTCTACCTGTATATTATCCCAACACATTAGAGATAGCAGACCCCAAACTTTATGCCAACAATGTTAGAGCAGAAATGGCAAAGTGAGTACACAATGTTGGCTGGAATGTTTGAAAGAAATGCTCGATGTATGTTGCTGTATTCCTGGAACTTTTGTTGTAAGCTGATACATCTACACATTTATGTGCATATAAAATTAAATAATTAATTATATAATGATTACAGATATGTTTGTGATGAAGTTCAAAATTCTGAGGCCCATATTTGTCAGCAAAGAGTGAGAGGTGTGAAGGGGGAAACACTAGTCCAAGGGACATAACTCTCTTATGCAAGTTCGTTTTCTGGAAATTCTGTTTGTTCATCCTCCTTGCAGTTTCTTAGCTTGCCACAAATACTGGACAACACTTTAGGTTTAAAGGTCAGCTACATCCATTAGCTCTTTCTGTTATTGTGGAGAAAAAATATAACTATGACAAATAGCCTGGTGAGGGTTCACTTTAATATGTGTATTACAAATTTTAGGTACCATGAACTTCTTTCACAGTGGCAGAAAAATTTCCCATGGAAGAATCAACAATTTTCTGATCACTTTCAGACTTGTGTGTACAATAGTACTTTGTTATTCAAGTAAATTGTATATATTTATTTCTTGGTTGACCTATTTTGTTCTGATGTTGCAGTTGTCTAAAAGTGCCTATAACAGACCACACGTATGATGACTGTAGACTGATGTTACGTGCAGCCAATAATAAATTACCTATGGCTTCGGGGCTTGTGGAATTCTACAAACTCCATCAAAAACTTGGGTATGTCTTCACCAGTATCAAAGTTGAATGAGATAATCCCTTTATGATTATTTAGAATAAACAATCTCAGTATTCTTCTGTCATGACGAATGAAATTAGGAAGGAAATTTCAGAGCATTTCATAATAGTTTACCAAGATATCTTTCAATGACAAGAAAATACATGCATGGACTGAATCAAAACATCATGTGTAACTTTGCACCTCCTATTTGAAGTTGTCAACTTCTAATAATATGTTTATCTCATTTGGTGTGTTTCTATGATTCTCATTGGCTGAGTGGCTGTTCACCCAATCAGAGATAGCATGACAGTCGAAGTTAACTTGCAGGTTTGCAACTTCAGACACAACCAAAACTTTTCAACATGGTGTGTTTGTAAACATCACATCAGCCTCAAACAGTAAACTATTTATGAAATCCCCTGTAATACCTTTAATTTGGAGCTAAATATTTGGCTAGTTTCCTCCGAGATATCCAATCCCGACCTCTATCAGGGTACTTTCCTTCACATAGTTGTGAGTTTTTCTCTTCTGGAGAACTGAGGAAAAGAAGTAACTGAATGTACAAATTTCTGGACTATTTTATTGCGGAGGATGCATGGTGACCTATCTTTGTTTTGTTTTTACACTATCTTGATCATATAGATGGCAATTGGCACCCTTACTGCTGGAAATTAAAGCAACTTGATTAACATGATTTCTTTGCTAGGCATTTAGAAGTCAGCATATTTAACACAAGGCTATTCTATGGATAACAACTTTATTATTGCTGTGGAGCCGACTTTTTACAGCAATAAGAAGTTGTTATCCATAGACTTGTGTTGATTAATGCTGTACCTGATAATTATTTACTGATGATAACATTTATGATAATCAATGATATGCTTCCCAATGTTCTTGCAATATTTGATATAGATGACGGTCCCTGGTAATTTTACCGAACATCTTACAGTGGTGTTGAGGCAACAGCTTGTATTTCAAATCGTGCAAATTAATTTTTCTGAGGGAAAAGACTGATGAGATTTTCATGTACATAAAGAAAAAAATATATATATACTTGCACTGTAGTTAATCTGTGGTTACAGATTGACTGGAAACCTATTGACATTGGTATATTCATGTTTCTATTTCAGTTTAAATTTTGAAACAATCAAGGAGATGTTTGATAGATTCTGTAAGATTTGTAAGGACAAAAAAGGGCAGCTAACTCTTGAAGAATTTGCCGAATACCTTAGGTTACCTGTCAACGATGCTCTTCGGGCTGTCTTCCAGTTATATGATAGGGTAAGTGAGTCAGATCTTGTGGCATGTCTTAGGGCCCAGGGAATTGACCTGGGGTGTCATAGTGCATATTCCAGGTCATGGTAAGAACAAGAATCAGCCCGTCAGAGAGTGTGTCGTAAGAGGTGACTAACTGGAGCACCCATGTGTTTACAAGGTGTGAAAAGGAATAGAACCCTAGCCGTGTGGTTTCCGGGTGTGAAAAAGAATAGGAACCAAATGTTGTGATATGAAAGAGATAGTGTTTAAAGCGACATCGACTCACTCACTCCCGAGTGGTCAGATGTGGCATGGCCTGGAAGCAGTCTGAGCTTGAAACTGAGCGCTCCTCCCCATGTGTACTGGAATCACTCCCCATAAACCTCTGATCTGGTTGCCCATACTCTTTTATACCTGTGACCATGCAGTGAGTCATGGTACATGAAGCAACCAACCCTCTTTTGCTTCAAATGAAGTGATCCAGCCACCATAAGTGGTTAGATTCCAATTTCATTTCTTATTGCTGATACATGTATGGGTTGTTCCAGAATAAGGTGCATTGGGTGCGGGGAAGACTACTTTTTCTGACCCCATACACCATTTAACCTATCTGCCTAATATTAAATGACTATATACAACCAAACACGCATATACCATAGAATTGAAACTCCCCCCCATTCCATGTACTTCTTTTCTGGAACAGCCCTAAGTATACATGCATATACATCAACAAAAAGTCCGTGCTATTAGTGATTGTTACTGTACAACAGCCATAACAGGATCTTGCAATAAAGATTTCTCACTATCGATGTTGGTCATATTAACGGATAGATATGAAGGCGACAAAGTGCGACTGCATCCAGAATATGGGATATATAATTATATGACTTTCCAATGCTACTACTCACAGTCCTGTGCTACACTGAAACTAACATTGTGTATTTGATATTGATTTCTTCAGGATGATTCAGGGTCGATAGATTTTCGAGAGTATGTGATAGGTTTGTCCCTGATATCTGGTCCAGCAGCTACTGAAGAAACCATACAGTTGGCTTTTCAGGTGAGTTAAATGTATATACTAGTACACTGTAAATAGCTTACACTGCAGCTTTACAAACAGTTCACTACACAGAATAAACAAGTTTGACAGGACACCCTTATCAGGTGGGTACAGAATTCATTTCTGTAATCTTATCTAAGGTAAAACATATATTGTGATTTCGCTCAAATTAAATTGTAACAGCATTCTCCATACTTGCCTATGTACAAACCGATATGCTGATCCTGTATTTCCAAAGCGCTTGAAATCATGCAGGTGGCTCAAATTGTGTTAACGGCTTATTCTCCTACAAGCGGCCCAAATCATGGATGTGGCTCAAATTGTGTTAACTGCTTAAAATCTTGTAGTTGGCTCAAATTGCATTTCACTACTTAAATTTCTGTGGGTAGCTTAAATCCTGTTTTCTTCACCTCCCAAAGACGGATATATCTGAATTCTAACTGCGCTAAAATTATTTCAGCTGATGAAATTGGAATGTTTTAAAGGGTTATGGCCAGGGTCAAACAAAGTTTTTACGGTATTTTATAAAGGATCATAGCTAGGTAATAAGAAATCTCATGAATTGAATCACTGTTTGGATTTCTGCAATCAAAGGAGGTGTGCATGGGTGTATATTGAAGCCCATAAGGCTCTTGTTGTGAGTTGCCGATCAGAGATATTTGTAAACGTCACAGCCTTCGACTGTTATGAGCTAGATTACATGACTTTACACAAAATTAATAATACAGTAAAAGGCAGAAATAACTTGATCCTAAACGCTAGTTAAAAAAATCTTTTTTCACAACTATAATTTATTAATCTCAATCGGAAAACATGCCTCAATCGCGCAAAAACAAAAGCATAATCATGACTGAGACGCAATGACCGTACGCCGTAACTATAATGATACTGCATGATGCGATCAGAACAAGTCGCTTGTTGTAAATAAACGGGACCCTTTGCTACTTGCCGATAGTCTCGTTTGTCAGCCTTGTATGCTCGAATAAATGCATGCGGGAGGATTTTGTTATAGACCGTCTTTCCTTGAAGCAATATATTTGCATGTAGCTTGATTGAAACCCCGCTAAATATGTATATTTTCGGAAAGCCCATACTTTAATTAATCTGTCCTTCAAAATATCTGCCTGTTTGTGTCTAAAATAAAACCAGATCAGACGAGAAAAAAAAAAAAAAAAAAAAAAAAAATTGATTTCGACAACATTACCGTGCGTCTATGTTCCAGCCAAATGATAGTTTCCATCATCGCCCCTGTGGGTTTTAATCCGACATATAAATTCGAGAAACGCTTTATTTCCATTGTAAATCCAACAGTCGGCTCGTTAAAGTTTCCAACGGAGCCATTCAAATTCACTCGGCACGGAAGATCGACATACAGACAGACAACCGGCCAATCGCTGCGATTGTCTCTCAGCATTTTTCTACGATGACCTCATTCTCAACTAATCAGCTTCACAGTATTAACTGGCTCAGTCGGCCTTGTTTTATCGAAGGAATATTCATTGATTACATGTCTATCCAATCAAATCCTTCGTTATGGCTTGGTTATTTGTTAAATCACTCATCATCGTTCGAAAGTGGGGGAAATGGCCTTTGAAATGAGGCCAAAATCTCCCACATTATACCGCGTGAATTTCGATGGCGTTGAAAATGATCCAAAAAAACCCCGGCAAATTCTTTGTTGATTTTCTCAATTTCCATCACAATGAAGGTACTTCTTCAAAAAAATAAACTTCTTATACGTTTATGGTATGATTCTTGATAAAATGTGAACGTATATTGCCGATAGCTTTCACTCGATGAACATTTTACTGTGAGGGGAATTTTTTACGTCGTGGTCAATCTTGGCATGTTTGGCCAACATCGATCTGACTCGATCAATAAAGTAATCCCTTTTGAAATATGCTTGTGGATCGCGCTAAAACCCGAGACGATCGCATTGACGGCTACCATCGGGCGCTTTTACACACTGACGCATTTACAGAAAACAGTCGGGTCGAAAGCACGTGTTCCGAAATTTATAGTTGCCACTCCTTCAACTAGCACGGGTCAGTCTCGATTAGTTTGCGTTGTACTCGCGTTTAGCATCAAGTTATCTCTGCCTTGTACTGTATATGACATACTACGAATGCATTTATGTTGAGCCAGGGGCATTATGGTAGTACATCTTTGCTAGTGCAAGAAATCGTCGCTATACAGCTGAAATAGTGTTGAACGTGACGTGAAACCTTAATTCTCTCTCTCTCCGCTAGTGCGAGAATGATGCATGTCATATCTTGGGAATTAACAGTTTGTTAACATTGGAGAGATGGGACAGTTGTAAACGTGTGTGCGAGTTAAAAAAAAAAGCTGTACTTTCGTACTATTGTGTACTAACTTCTCTTGTACAGTGTCAAACATGTAATGTTGAATTCTCTATCCTCAGTTATTCGACTCCGAGGATAAGGGCTACATTACACAGGAAGAACTGTCACAGATTTTACTGAATGCCTTCGGGATGAATGAAGTGGACACGGTTCAGCTCTTCAATGAGATGGATAAAGATCAGGATGGGAAAATTACATATGGTACGTGAAAGATTACCATCCTTGATTTACAGTTTGTTGTGCCAACAGAGTTTTATCCATGGGGTAAATGTATGAGAAAGTGTTTGTATTGTCACTGCTGGTACCCCTTTGTGCCAATGTACACTCTCCTAAGATCTACTATTGTCTGAATTTCATGTAAATAGAAGTTTGAAAATCCTCTGGATAATTAGTGTTGAGTACTTTCTCAGTGGCTGGCTTTGAAAGTAAAAGTCATGTCACATGTTCAGATTTTATCCCCACCAATGTCCAGCTTATTCTTTCAATCTACTCCCTGTTCAGTTATGTCAGGTGCAGAACATCGTTCTGTCATGGTTCATCTGACAAAGCGGAGTCATGAGAGAAATGATGAATTCGCCAGGATAAAGACCAGCCATTTTATTATAGACTTTCCGAATAGCCTGCGTGACCTCATGACCTCTCCAAATATGCCCATATTTGAGCGAATTATAAGTCCCAGGCAATGTGTTGTAGATTTTGTCACCTGTGGAAATTCACATGCTTGTATCGGTATTTGCTTTGAATTGAGAATTGCCCCTATTTCGTTTCACCTGGAAATTCAAAGTGTTTGTTCTGCAGCATTTCCCCCTCATAAATTTGGTCCCTGTAAAGGCGTAATATACCGGGATTGCACGAAGGTGGAATATCACACACCCATGCCGTTTGTTCTTCGCTTTTATTTTAAATGGATGGTTAGTGTATCAGCTATACAGCCCACATGTTTATGCAGGGCAGGTACAGACTGTACAGACCTGCATTATGGAGGATGGTTACAAACAGCTGCTTTAATATCTTCACTCGGCAGCAAAGACTGCACTTACCTGTACAGTACACTTGCGCCATTTTCGGTTTTGTGATGTAGGTTGGAGAGTTTTCCAGTTTAATCAGCCTGTATCTCTCCGACTATCTTGTAGGTGAATTCCAAGCCTGTGCAGAACAGAAGCCAGAGTACGCGAAATTATTTACTACATACCAGGAGATGTCTGAAACGCCGAAACAGAATGGTCAACCAGCAGGGAGAGGGGACATTGACGCTGTGACAACCAAACGAAATGTGAACTTATCAAGCAAAGAATGATATATCCATGATATAAACAAATTTGTTCAAACGAAATTGTATTTTTATTGCCTTGATTACTTTAACATCATTGCAGCAATATTGTAAAAGATATTTTTTCTGCTACTGGTACTGTGATACCAGCCTGCTTGTTGGTCAGAGCTGATCAGCATTACTCAATATTTAGAAAAATAGGGTGGATATATAATTTTGATTCGACCAGCCAGGCTGACTAATAATGTTAAAAAAATGTTCTGAAATCTTTTTAACTTACGTGGACATGTATTTGCATATACTTTTTTGTAGCCAACCATAACATGAAAAATACCAGTAAACCACAAACTGGCAGGGATGGATTTTATGTTATGAATGACTTTTATGATGATTTGCTACTTTTTTTTTTTACAGCTGGTGCATGGCCACCATTTCAAGGGGGCATAACTATTACGAAGAATTTATCTGTCAAATTTTTTTGTTCATGCAGTTACATTGTTATCTCCCCTTCACCACTGCTGACTCCATTTGGAAAGATTACATGTCTTGATCTTTGAAATTTGAATGCAGTGCATGGCATGGTGTCCCTTCTTGGGAGGGGGTTGTTTCCTATACTTACAGGGCTTGGTAGTGTGCCGTCCAACCATCCCCCAGCAACACCCATGACACTTTAACAACTTCATTATTGCTCAACAGCTACCTCAAGTAGTAATATACTCAAGCAGTAATCTTGAGTGAATCACATGTTAGACATGTAGTCTCATTATTCTGTAGTATTGAACTCCTACTATCTAATACATTTCCATTTATTCTCATCACCGTCAACAATGAACATCTTGTATTGTATGCACTGTATCCCACTTTGACCCTACCAACGTTCTGTGTGCGTACATCATTGTGGGCAATTTCACACTTCAAACTCAAACTCTACATAAGATTTGTATCTCATCAGTTGAAGGAACTGTTTTTGTCATAATTATAGCATATACTAATATCCCTCACACATCTGTGCAATTGAAGTCAGTGCATGCGTGCTGTTTATATGCACTTTTTCCTCACTTTTTCCTCACTTTATTATTATATTTTAGAAAAATGTAACCTATATCTATGTTAACTTATGTCCTCCGATCTGCATGCAACAGCGGTTGGTTGGGTGGGTTCAGGTTCCTGTTGCTTCAATGCATTTTGCTGAGAAGCAGCAGGAACTTGATAATGTGATGTCTAGCACTGTAATATCACTTGTCTTTATTGCACCATGTAAGCGTCCTGTCTGTGTCTTGTGCGCTGTCCTCCGTGTTTTATAGGGTGGATGGAGGGTGTCTGGTTCCATGCTGCTTCAAAGATTTCTTCTTTGAAGTAACAGGAACACAACTGGGCTGGGTGGTGCTTAGTTGGTTCGTCGTGATATAGCTGAAATATTGTTGAAAGCGACGTTAAATTCTATTCACTCAATCACTCACTCTGCATGCAACATTAATTTTAACTCATTCTCTCTCTCCTTATGCCCTCGAATTGTTTTCTGTAAAAGACGTGTGGACTCTCCACAGTGAGACTTTACATTGAAACTTGGTTTGATCATATTTGTTTACAAGTAGACATACATGTATGGTAAGGTATGTCAAATAATTCTATTATTTTTTAGGCTACTCCTAACTAATTGAATATAAAACTTAGACTGTAGAAAACCTTTTTGCCAACATCCTGTGAACAGTTTGATCATGCCAAAATAGATGTCCGGAGTTCAGAATCTTCAGCCGTGGGATGCGCAAATGAGGTGAGGCAATGAGCCATTCATTTACATGTACCAATGATGCCATTGCCCAAGAGACGATATGCAAACATTGGTATTGTTGGATTTTTTTTTATTTATAGCTTTTAACTGGCAATTCCTTTTGTTTGCAGATGCCTATAATTTTGAGACAATAAATTCTTCAAATTTGTGTTGTTTGAACTATTTTAAACATAGCCACTACCAGACCTGTGTTTCAATTTTGTGGTATTGCAATTTGTTAAAGGCCTGCCATGTGCCTAACCTTAACCTTAGCATGTTATATCACCAATGATGTCATTTCACACCTCAAATGGCTCAACATTCCAATCTGGGGACATCCATTTTGGACAGTGAGAGCTGAATATAGGTACACTATACATGCATATGCTCCCCTGTTATTTGTTATTTGTTTCAATTTATTTTTGGAATTATTTATTAGTTTATGGGTTATGAAAAAGATTTGAATCTCCTGTGTCTGTTGACGCTGCCATACTTTATGTATGCAACTCTACTGTTACCATACTTCAGGTATGTAAATTTTACTGTTGTCGTACTTTAGGTATGCAAACTCTACTTTCACTATACTTTAGGTATGCAAAATCTACTGTTGCCATAATTTAGGTATGCAAATTCCATTGTTATCATACTTTAGGTATGCAAATTCTGCTGTTGCCATACTTGAGGTATGCAAATTCTACTGTTGCCATACATTAGGTATGCAAACTCCACTGTTGCTATATTTAGGTATGTAACTTTAATGTTGCCGTACTTTAGGTATGCAAACTCAACTGTTGCCATGCTTTAAGGCTCATTCTCATGATGCAGTTTGTAGTAACAACTCAGCAGGAGAATCCCCCGATTTGTAGCATGCCATTAATCGCCTGAAACAGGACCTGTTCTATTTCATATGACTTTGAACATGCGAAAAAAATTGTACAAGTGTTCTTACGATGTAACTGAGTTGTATGCTACAAGTTGTTATTGCAAATCGAACCATGAGAATGGGCCTTTAGATGTGCAAACTCAACTGTTGCTATACTTCAGGTATGCAAACTCTAGTGCTGCCATACTATAAGTATGCAAACTATGTTGTTGTCATAGTTCATGTGTGCAAACTCAACTGTTGTCATACTTTAGGTGTGCATACTCGGCTGTTGTCCTACTATATACATGTAGCATACCGGGTATTTAAGTATGTTGCCTTAATTAGTATGTCAGACTCCACTAAATGCATACTGGAGTATAAGATTAACTACATTTGAGAGAGTATTTGAGTTTTTGTATGTGCTAAGAGCATTACAATACCTGTGCTGAGATACATGTATCAAACAGCAAGCATGTTTGCCCACACATATTACCTGACAAATGCAGCTAATTGTCATGATTGTGAACAGGGATTGTGACAATAAGTATTACTATCGTCTTCAATGACAAAACACCTGAAATGTGCCTTATACATCATGTTTTTGTGGAAATACTGAAAAAGATGGATTAATAGTATTATGAGAGAAGCGATGGGCTTATCAAACTTTCATATTGGAAAACTGCTTAATATACATGTACATACACAGGCCTTGCTGCGTTGCATTATGTTATGTATGTGGGGCTGATCGGTCCAAGCCCTAGCTGTGAAAGGCCCTGTGGATGCTTTTCATGGGGTCTATGTATCATCCCGGTGAAAAGTGATGATAATGTAGTTCAAAATTGAAATCAGTCCTGCTGTGAGCAAATCAGCCTGTTAATAGCCAATACCAGGCCTACCAAATCTGCCTTTTGCAATTTCTAGAATTCAACACCTGCATATATACATGTTGTGTTTAGTCCTGTAATCAGGCATGTCTGACAATGTTATGAGAATACCGTAATGTTCTGCCGAGTATTATTGTAATGTGCATTGTTACATGTACAATAACAGATAATCTGTCAAAATCCTGTTGGAAATGTTCAGGAATATTAAAGTATGACCTGTAGATTTGGGGTTTCATTAGTTCACACGAAGAAACAGATTGCTCGGTCAAATATGCTTTGTAATGATATTGTCACATTATCAGTGCTGTAACCTATTGCTATTTGTGTAACGATGGTAACAGCCTTTGACTGATTTCCCCCGGACAAGCTGCCAATCAGCATCGTCCATACAAAACTGAGTGCACTGGACTTGTGAGATCACAGCTAATGGGATACGTGTATCCCAGTGGATTGGTTGTAGTCTGAATGGGAATTTTCCTTCAATAGGCTGATTTCAGACTTTTTCATCAAAATTTTGAAAAATAAAAAGTTCTGTCTGAAATGCCCAAAAATGCCATATTCCTGGTAGGGGGTGGAAAATTTCAGACTTCTTGAAGTAGATTTCAGACTTTTTCAGTGGTAAAAATTCTCATGCCTGATCAAAGATATTTTCTCCCCAGCAAGCCAGATGTTTATATTTCTTGTCCACCAATTTGAATTGTTAGTTTCTATCGGGGATTGATCAGGAAATTTCAGTCGGCAGAGTCGTGAGGAATAAAGCCTTGGACACCACTGATTGGCTGAATGGATGACGGGCATAATAGATCTGTATTGGTGGTAGATGCTAAATGGGTCTGGGCATCAAAAGGTGATTGACCTACTAGGCCCTACCTGTTGCACTAATGGCAGGGTTTTACCGCTCCCAACAATGGAAGAGGGCAGAGTCTTGATTGATTCTGATAAATTAAATAACTTGATAGCTGTTTATGTGCATCAATAATATCCAATTTATGATAGATTATGCTAGTATATACATTTCATATCATTGAACATACCAGCCATGTTTGGTACTCATTAACCATGGGTCTTCTCAGAATGTGTCCCCATGGACTGTATATATTTTTATATGGCTTTGTGTGGTAATGGGCATTAATACAGAAACAATAAAATAGCGAGGACACCCTATGTAAAATGGATATAACGATATCGCAGCAGTCAATTGTATAACCACTGGAAATGGGGGAGGGGGCCCGGGTGGCTTTGTGTGGTAATGGGCATTATTACAGAAACAATAAAATAGCGAAGACACCCTTTGTAAAATGGATATAATGATATCGCAGCAGTCAATTGTAACCACCGGAAATGGGGTTGGGGGGGGGGGGCGGGGGTAAGAGGTTAATGTCATGATATTTGACTGGGTGGCTGGATATCCATGATAATGGAATATAGCTGATCCTAAGGATTCCAGAAGTTGGCAGTATTTTTCATTCATGTGAATTGGTGATTATGGAAGCAAGTTTGAAATTTTCAGGGAATTTATAACGTATTAACATATGTATAGTATTATAGAGGAATTACCAGAATAGCTGGAAAATATGAATTATTAAAAGTAACTTTTCCTCCCAAACAAAATTTGTGTGGAGTGGGGGGGGGGGAGGGGGGATATATTTTCTGATATACTACATGTACCACATGATTATACATATTATATTGATTCAATTGATACACTAGTCTCTCATTATAACACTTCATTATAAGGCGGGTTTCAGTATAGCGCTGCCACTGATATGTCCCCCAATATATAGCTGTAATATGCTGCTGCTGCTATGAACTATAACACTATAGTGAGACTCCCCTATAGTGCAGTCAATATTTTTTCTCCCAACTTCAGCGTTATAATGAGGGACAAGTGTATATGTTTTATGTGATACAGTGAAACCTGTGTAAACTGACCATGATTGGGACCAGGATGATAGTGTCAGTTTTGACAGGGTTCTGGTTTATCAAGGTTCAAAATACTTTAAATTTAAGTATTGGGAGCATGGATAATGCCGGTATTTAGAGGTTGGTCAGTTTACACAGGCATGACAGGTATCGGTTACTCACAGGTTTCACTGTAGTGACAATTTAACCATGTTTGTTTTATTACATTTATCTGTCCGTGTTGGGTACTTGTGTGACATACATGTAGCGCATAAAAATTACGAAATGACGAACTATTTCTAACCCAAGAAGAAGTTCCGATGTACAATGTCACACATTTGGCACCAGTACTTACAGTTCAGAATGACAAACTATCTCTAACCCAAGAGCATGTTCCGAAAAAACTGTATGACGATGCCTGTGCCCCCCATTCTTTGTGCAATGGCAGCATGCATAATTTTGTCTTTAAATGAGTGCATTCTGTACTCATGCTATCATTAACGCTCTCTGGGTTCCATAGTTGACTGGTATTCAATTGATATATGGGGATAGGGAATTTCAAGACAAATATTTTCATGATATTTTCGCATAATTTCATCATCTAACCTATTATATATATCTCCAGTGAACTCCTGTCTGTTCGTTGGAGTGAATGTGACTGTTCAACCCCCTGTGGTTAGAGTGACTGTTAATACCCTCTTGTCTAGAGGGTATATGCTACCATCAACATTTACCATCAACATTCTTGGGTAGAGCAATAATGTAACCATTAAAATTAGGGATAAGGAGCTAGGATAATGTAACTGTGTAGGTGTCTTGACTCTTGAATGCAGCCATGACAAACATTGACTAGAGCAATAATTTGATCATGCAACCATTGAACACTTGGTTGGGATGATGTGAAAATTGAATTGTTTTTTACAGGAAAAAATACCAAGTCTCTGGCTGGAGCAGTAATGTGACCACATTACACATTAATGACTGGAGTGATAATAGTATGATTCAAACTCTATTTCAGCTGAAGCAATTGAAAGGCTTGGCTAGAGCAATAATTGCACCATTGAATGACTTGGATGAAAAGTAATTTGACCATTAAAAGAGTTGACTAGAACAATTGTGACTAAAGACTTGACTGGGACAGTTGAGATGGTTGGAACAATAATGTGTCCATTAAATGTATCTTCACTGAAACGATTATGTGGTCATGAAATCCTTCTGTCTGAAGCAGTATGGGACTAATTAAAAACCATTTGACATTCAATGTCTCCTGGTTATGGGAGAATGTGACTATTACACAACATTCAGGCTGGAGTGATAATGCGACCATTAAAAATTGACTGGAACAATATGACGTGGAATATGGGGTAAATTGGTTTCTGATTAATGATATACATCATTTTAAATCCATTTAAAACTTTGATAAGTGCTTGGCAGTTTTTTTGATGGCATCTTAACCTTTTGTATACTGTATTGTTATTGAGAGTCCCAAATACTGATAAGACCATCTATGGTCTATATCTTCATATCTGCCACTGTGCAGTAAAGGTGGGATATTTTTTGTTTACACCCTCGGGGGGAAAAAGGGTGCTTCCAGTGGGTCATTCAATAAAGAATGCTCTAAATGGGTGCACTGAGCGAGTGCTTTTTGGTAAAAAACAGAACCACTCAGGACTTACATGTAATAGTGTTTTTATACCTATGTTGAGGGTTAGAGCGGGTTTTTTTTAATGGGTCCTTTATCAAACCTTTCAGATTGTTCTTATTGAAGAACCTTTTTATGAGTGTGCATCTAACAGGCTGTATGTAGCTCACTTACATTAGAAATGGATATTTTTTTGTCTTGTTTGTTTATAGCAATGACACTTTTCCTACTATATACATATATCTCTTGTCATTTATCTATCAGATATTTTAACTACTGTTGCTTATTTATTCCTTTATCTTGCACGATATGTATGTTTATCATAAAGTTTTTTGCATTTTTTTTTTTTTGCTGTCCAGGTGTCTGTTTTCAGAGTTTTATTTGCAAGTAATAAAAATACATCGTTTATCCTCCATCACACCTGTTTGTTCCTTTGGTAACAATTACGTGAAATCGATTAAATCAAATTTTGAGTTTGC
The DNA here is from genome assembly GCA_036873755.1 of Hanleya hanleyi. Taxonomy (NCBI): domain Eukaryota; kingdom Metazoa; phylum Mollusca; class Polyplacophora; order Lepidopleurida; family Hanleyidae; genus Hanleya; species Hanleya hanleyi. The sequence continues at coordinate 289,488 of JAVTVY010003356.1, read as the reverse complement.
CTGAGCCGTTGCCCAGAGTTGTTTTGAATGTAAATGTGAGTATCCAAGAAATACGTCATTATTTTTACACCGAGGAGGTCTGGGCGCTAAACATTGAATACACAGGGAAACGCTGACCATTCAGTACTGTGCAGTTCCCAACCTATCGGGACACCCTAAAACAAGTTCCAAAGTTCCAAGTTCCAGCTCCGTAGTTCCAAGCTCCAGTTCCCCCAAGCTCCAACTCCGTAGTTCCAAGCTCCAGTTCCCCCAAGCTTCACTTCCAAAGTTCCCAGTTCTAACTCTCGGATATGATACACATCAGTAGTTGTATAAGTATAACACATATGCCATCTTTCGAGTACATCTTACGTCACAAAGAGACGGACCAGTTACGGTATTATTATGCCAGTAATAACAGCCATGTGTTTGACCAGCCGTTCACCATCATTAACCAGGCGTCGCTAGAGACGATGCTGGAGAAACTGGACACCGTGGATCCCTTGAGATGGGCACAACGTCAACAGTAGTAGTATAAGGCGATTTCAAGTATTATTTTCCAGGGAGGTAACTCTTGGTTCCCTTTTTTCCGCCAGGGGGCGCCACCAGGCCCGTATGACGTCACTTCCAGTCTGGGTGAATGGAGCGTGACCTGTGAACATGATAGGATATGTACTGACCTGTCTGTGGGGTTTTTCCACAATGTCGTTCACCTCCGTGTCTTTTTCCATCTTCAGAACATGATAGGCCATGTACTGACCTGTCTGTGGGGTTTTTCCACAATGTCGTTCACCTCCGTGTCTCTTCGGTCAGGTCCGTGTCTCTTCGGGCACCTCTGTGACATCTTCGGTCACTTCCGAGTCTCTTCGGTCACCTCCCGAAGACACAAGTGGGGCTTTTCCCACAATGTCGTTCACTTCCGAGTCTCTTCGAGTCTCTTCGGTCACTTCCCACGAAAAGACACGGAGGTGGCCGAAGACACACGGAGGTCACCGAAGATGTCACGGAGGTGCCCAAAGATGTCACGGAGATCACCGAAGAGACACGGAGGTGCCCGAACATGTCACGGAGATCACCGAAGAGACACGGAGGCGTCCGAAGATGTCACGGAGGTGACCGAAGAGTCACGGAGGTGCCCGAAGAGTCACGGTCACCGAAGAGACACGGAGGTGACCGAAGACACACAAAGGTCACCGAAAACACACGAATGTCACGAAAAAACGTATAAAAGTGGAAATTTTTAGGGGATTGCTGCATTCATTGGCCTGCTTGACCAACCTGCTTCACCAGCCTGCCTCACCAGCCTGAGCCTGCCTCACCAGCCTGAGCCTGCCTCACCAGTGCAACTTCACCAGCCTATCTCACCATAGCAGCTACTGACCTGACCAGCCTGAGCCAACAGTCATGGAGTCATCCCACCGAGCTAAGCTTCTGCAGCACCGTATCCATATCGTTGATGAGATGCAGCATGTGGCCGATATATGTGATCTCCTCATGGTGGAAAACATAATCACTAAACACATGGGGGTAGAGATCATGGCGGAGAAGACCTATATGGCACGAAACAGAGCCCTCATCGACCTCATACCATGCCGTGGCTCCTTAGCATTTCAAGCCTTCGTGGAGGCGCTGAAGAAGACGTGAAATGAAGGAATAGCATGTCTACTTCAAGCCCAGGATTCAGAAGATAATATCTTAGTCATGGACATGGACATCATCGAAGGGCATACAGATACCAAACGTATGCACCAAGAGTCCGGTCCACCTGCCAAACGTCCCCGACTAACACCTTTAGAAATACTTTAGCAAGTGCTTCAGCCAGTGCCCCAGCAAGTGCCTGAGCAAGCGAAGGAAGAGGTGCTACTTCCTATGTCTGTGCAGGAGATCAATGACATTATCCAGCAGGCCTACCAGGCGGCCGAAATGAACACTTGGGAGCTCTCTCCCTATTTAACTGTGAGTGTCATAGAAGGGGAAGTGCATTTTAACGCACCGGCCTGGGACGACAAACCACCTAAGCATATCGCCTTGACGTTGGACACCTGGATAAGAGTACAGGCCATTTATTACGCCGTCGATGCGGTCATTGACCACCAGGGGAGCGACGAAGCGAAATTTTATGTGGGTGACGACATCTTCCTCACCTGTTCTATGTTCAACAACATGCTGCTGGTGCATATTCGTAAATGGAAGTTGAGGGGAGAAAAGCATATTCCTTTACCTCAGGGCGTCACCCTGCAAATACTTGCGTGGCGGAAGCTGGAGAGTCTCACAGGTGAAATTCATGAAGTCCTGTCTGACCAGGTGACTCAGTATATTTATAAGAAGTACATCAACACATTCCTGGATCATCTCAGACCCCGCATTCGACACTTGCGTATCCAGCAATGTACAGGCTGTCAGAACAAGAACGGTCTCTTCAACACGCATACGTGTATGGACAATAGTATACCATCAGACGCGCTGATGACTGAGGGACTACACGCCGTTAACGAGGTGCAAATTGCCGAGGCATTGCAAGCTGCCTGTCCACCCAGAATTCCACGTGAACAGATTGCCACCTTCATATATGTGCACCAGGGGCAGAAAGACAATGACGAGTTCAAACAAGTCTTGTTGCATAAATATTGAACATTCAGACATCCCCGTATTCCTACATTCTATGTTCATTCTATGTTCATTTAAGCGCCTTGATAGCGTATAATTGTATTAAAAAAAATTCAACAAAGAGTCTACTGTGGTGAAGACCTTATGTTCATTCTACTGTGTTAATAAAAATATTAGAAATTCAAATGTGTGTTAGTGCTCACTCTATGCAAAGGGGGTATTGGTGTGGGAGCTTGTGTTTTGTGCTTTTAGTAAGAAAGTTTCCTCCCTTTCGGATGTAATTAGGTGGCCCTAATAAGGGACTTTGGAAAGAGCAGCGGGTTGGTCATCACACTGTTACGGCCGGAATATTTTTTTGATGCCCGATACCCATCCCCGAGACACAGGGCATCGTATCTTCAAATGAAGCTCCTCTGTCTCTGCGCACTGGCGCGAGCCCGCTATGCATGTTAAGCTTAGCACACATACACCACATAGGCACAGGTGACCACAAGGAAAAAAGGCGTACATCGTCTCATCGTCTTGACACACGGTACAGGTGGATCTCTTCTGCTCCCTAGCCAGTTGTAGGCGTAGTTTAGACTTTTCGTCTTCTAATTCGTCAATTTGTTGGCTCAGGCGGCTGATCTCTGGTGATGGTGTTGTCATTCCTGTTGCGGTCGCCGTCGTTGTGGTAGCCGCCTGAGTCGACGCTGTAGTTGCTGGGGGTCTACAACTGTTTAACCACTCCAACTCTCCGTGTACATCTTCATCGTCTGTTTCATCATCATCCTCCTCTTTCTGCACAGCGTCCCTTATTTCTCTATCTTGTTGTGCGCCTCTCATCCTCAAAGCTTCAGCAATCTGAGCTTCAGCAACACGCTGCAAGCTCGTAATGATTGTAACATGTTCGTTGTCTTCTCCGCTCGAGCGAATCCGTTCTCTAGGATCTTGTTGTTCTCCGTCTCGAATTGTCACCCTGAAAGTTTCGGTCGACACTCCCATGTTCATTGCGTTGAAAAGTGACCGTCTACTAGGATTAGCCATGATGCAGTTGAAATGAGTGGATAGCAGACGAGACACTGCACGCTTTTTATAGTATAACCGTAGAGCGCCCGTATGAGGGCGCGGACGTCACCAAAATCTTCACACTGAGCAAGTGTGCCTGCTCAGACCCGCTGAAATTTTGTGTTTCTTTTCCATAGCATGAAAAGGAATAGCATGTCTACTTCAAGCCCAGGATTCAGAAGATAATATCTTAGTCATGGACATGGACATCATCGAAGGGCATACAGATACCAAACGTATGCACCAAGAGTCCGGTCCACCTGCCAAACGTCCCCGACTAACACCTTTAGAAATACTTTAGCAAGTGCTTCAGCCAGTGCCCCAGCAAGTGCCTGAGCAAGCGAAGGAAGAGGTGCTACTTCCTATGTCTGTGCAGGAGATCAATGACATTATCCAGCAGGCCTACCAGGCGGCCGAAATGAACACTTGGGAGCTCTCTCCCTATTTAACTGTGAGTGTCATAGAAGGGGAAGTGCATTTTAACGCACCGGCCTGGGACGACAAACCACCTAAGCATATCGCCTTGACGTTGGACACCTGGATAAGAGTACAGGCCATTTATTACGCCATCGATGCGGTCATTGACCACCAGGGGAGCGACGAAGCGAAATTTTATGTGGGTGACGACATCTTTCTCACCTGTTCTATGTTCAACAACATGCTGCTGGTGCATATTCGTAAATGGAAGTTGAGGGGAGATACGCGTATTCCTTTACCTCAGGGCGTCACCCTGCAAATACCTGCGTGGCGGAAGCTGGAGAGTCTCACAGGTGAAATTCATGAAGTCCTGTCTGACCAGGTCACTCAGTATATTTATAAGAAGTACATCGACACATTCCTGGATCATCTCAGACCCCGCATTCGACACTTGCGTATCCAGCAATGTGCAGGCTGTCAGAACAAGAACGGTCTCTTCAACACGCATACGTGTATGGACAATAGTATACCATCAGACGCGCTGATGACTGAGGGACTACACGCCGTTAACGAGGTGCAAATTGCCGAGGCATTGCAAGCTGCCTGTCCACCCAGAATTCCACGTGAACAGATTGCCACCTTCATATACGTGCACCAGGGGCAGAAAGACAATGACGAGTTCAAACAAGTCTTGTTGCATAAATATTGAACATTCAGACATCACCGTATTCCTACATTCTATGTTCATTCTATGTTCATTTAAGCGCCTTGATAGCGTATAATTGTATTAAAAAAATTCAACACAAAGAGTCTACTGTGGTGAAGACCTTATGTTCATTCTACTGTGTTAATAAAAATATTAGAAATTCAAATGTGTGTTAGTGTTCACTCTATGCAAAGGGGGTATTGGTGTGGGAGCTGGTGTTTTGTGCTTTTAGTTAGAAAGTTTCCTCCCTTTCGGGTGTAATTAGGTGGCCCTAATAAGGGCCTTTGGAAAGAACAGCGGGTTGGTCATCACACTGTTACGGCCGGAATATTTTTTTGATGCCTGATACCCATCCCCGACACACAGGGCATCGTATCTTCAAATGAAGCTCCTCTGTCTCTGCGCACTGGCACGAGCCCGCTATGCATGTTAAGCTTAGCACGCATACACCACATAGGCACAGGTGACCACAAGGAAAAAAGGCGTACATCGTCTCATCGTCTTGACACACGGTACAGGTTGATCTCTTCTGCTCCCTAGCCAGTTGTAGGCGTAGTTTAGACTTTTCGTCTTCAAACTCAGGCGGCTGATCTCTGGTGATGGTGTTGTCATTCCTGTTGCGGTCGCCGTCGTTGTAGTAGCCGTCGTTGTGGTAGCCGCCTGAGTCGAAGCTGTAGTTGCTGGGGGTCTACTACTGTTTAACCACTCCAACTCTCCGTGTACATCTTCATCGTCTGTTTCATCATCATGATCCTCTTCCTGCACAGCGTCCCTTATTTCTCTATCTTGTTGTGCGCCTCTCATCCTCAAAGCTTCAGCAATCTGAGCTTCAGCAACACGCTGCAGGCTCGTAATGATTGTAACATGTTCGTTGTCTTCTCCGCTCGAGCGAATCCGTTCTCTAGGATCTTGTTGTTGTTCTCCGTCTCGAATTGTCACCCTGAAAGTTTCGGTCGACACTCCCGTGTTCATTGCGTTGAAAAGTGACCGTCTACTAGGATTAGCCATGATGCAGTTGAAATGAGTGGATAGCAGACGAGACACTGCGCGCTTTTTATAGTATAACCGTAGAGCGCCCGTATGAGGGCGCGGACGTCACCGAAATCGTCATACTGAGCAAGTGTGCCTGCTCAGACCCGCTGAAATTTTGTGTTTCTTTTCCATCTTCAAACCGGTCTCATTTTGCAATAAATGCGAGTTGACGTGTAAAACTTATTTAAACTTGAACTTTGGGAGCTTATAGTGTATCGCTGAAAAATTGAGAAGGCTGGCGGCAGGCTAAAACTATTTTTTTAATCATTTTGTCGGTTTTAGACCCGTATGGTTATGGGTGTGGTTGTGTGGAAAACCCGGTAAATTTGAAATAAATCGGCTTACCTCCGTAAAAACACTTTAGGTGTGTTCCTCACATCCTTATAATGTCACCCTGAAAATTTTAGCAGGTTTATCGATGAAAAAGTGTGAATTTTTGTCCTACCACTCTTGCTACGGTAACACAGCCATTGACACGCATAGCTGTACACACATTCGGCTCCATACTGTATAGTGCTGTGTTACCGTAGCAAGAGTGGTAGGACACAAAATCACACTTTTCCATCGATAAACCTGCTAAAATTTTCAGGGTGACATTATAAGGATGTGAGGAACACACCTAAAGTGTTTTTACGGAGGGAAGCCGATTTATTTCAAATTTACCGGGTTTTCCACACAACCACACCCATAACCATACGGGTCTAAAACCGACAAAATGATTAAAAAAATAGTTTTAGCCTGCCGCCAGCCTTTTGAATTTTTCAGCGATACACTATAAGCTCTCAAAGTTTAAATAAGTTTTACACGTCAATTCGCATTTATTGCAAAATGACACCGGTTTGAAGATGGAAAAGAAACACAAAATTTCAGCGTCCGCGCCCTCATACGGGCGCTCTACGGTACTATAAAAAGCGCGATGTGTCGTCTGCTATCCATTCATTTTGAACTACATCATGGCTCAATACATGGATATTGATGGAGTGCACAATATTATTAACGAGTCGTGGCTTGACAACATATTAGAAGAGCTATGCAAAGATGATGAACAAGAAGAAGAAAAAGAAGACCAGCCGGTAGATGGCAGCGAGACTTTGACCCCAGTTTCACAACAAAAGCGGCAGTATCTTCACCATGCCACGGGTCAATTCATCGATATTGAAGACGACGAAGAAGAAAAAGAAGAGGCGGCGGATGGAGATGTCACCGCCAATAGTACCTACCACGTACGGCCTGATAGTACCCCCAACACGAACGGCTTGAACGAGTCATACAAGATCTGTTCAAACATCAAGACCAACACCAAGACCAAGAACAACATCAAGAACGACCAAGAACAAGAAAAAGAAGCAACCGGTGAATTCATCGATGGAGTGGACAATAGTACCTACGACGAACAGCTTGATGAACTCGTACAAGATATGTTCGAAGAAGACCAAGAACAAGAAAAAGAAAAGAAACAAGAACAGATGGCTGTTTTACAGCAGCGATATCTTGAGTACTACTGTACCGAAATAAGAAGACTGGAGCGAGACACAACATGGGGAGCGGCACAGTATTTGCCCTGTGTCCAATGCAGTAGTCGCTACGCCAAATTCGCTATTTTCCCGTGTGGACACCAAGCGTTATGTATCCGCTGTATCCACAGACATGCAGGAAGACCAGTCCCTACGCCCACTTACAAGCCCATAGCGTGTACACTCGTTGCGCTGAAATGTCCCGTGTGTACCAAGAGGCGAGAAAACCTGTTCCGATCGATGTAATCCCCTTACATCTTCCTAACGGTCCTTATGATAACCACCAATTATACTCGAAAGAGCAAGCTTCTAATCAAAAGCACAAAACACCAGCTCCTGCATGCACACACCTAGGTAAAAATAGGTAATTAACACTTAGTGAATGGGAACTTCCTACTAACAGCGCCCAGCTAGTCCCGGAAAAAGCCGAGTGTAAATTTTTTTTTGTCAGGAGGTGTGGGAGATTGGTAATCATAGAGGAGAGGAGATTGAGATATACAGAGTAGTCCTGGAAAAAGCCGAGTGTAAAAATTTTGTTGTTGTTGTGAGGAGGTGTGGGAGATTGGTAATCATAGAGGAGAGGAGATTTGCATTCGTAGGGTCTAGGGGAAATTGTTATAAGTGCTGTTTGGAAGGCTAGGGGTTGGCCCTGAAAAGGGCCTTTAATGCCAGATTTTTTTGTTTGGAAGGCTAGGGGTTGGCCCTGAAAAGGGCCGTTGATGGCAGATTTTTTTTTGGCGTTGGAGACTGGTAATCATAGAATATAGAGGAGAGGAGATTCACAAAATGTAGGACCTGATTTTAATTGAATGTGCCACGTTAGATTTCGTAAGATTGGGGTGGCCCTGAAAAGGGAATTTAAGGTCAATTTGTTTACCCTGTTTTATTCAGGGGATGGAGTTTTCCTGTTTACTCCATCAAACTGGCGGAAAAGTATTGTCCGGGCTGTTGTTGTTCTTCATCCGATTCATTCGGCACTGATGGGATGTTGTCCAGGAAGGATGCTGGCGGAATTCCGGGTAGTTCGCCGAAGTCTACAAACTCCGGCTGGCGTTGTTGTCTCTCCTGGAGCTGTTGTTGTTGCTCGTTGAGGGCATCTCGGAGCGAGTTTAACCACTCCTCCCCGGTTAAAGTGGTGAGCGCCCTTGTAACTACATGGTACAAAGCCGCCCAGGACAGCGGTGTGTAGTTGTTGTCCCGCGTCCATCGTTGAATTTCTTCTAGCCAAAAGGCTTTCACTCCCCTCGCCAGCTCCTCTCTCTCCCTCTTCTCCTTTGCCGCACCTTTCGTTGTAGACATTTTGGCCACCTGGTTCATGATCTTCAATATCTTCAATACGTCTTTACGGGTCGAGAAATGTGATTTGAATGCGCCTTTCCCCACGCGTCCCTGGGTTTTATACTGAATATAGAGTGGATTTTCATTGGCTGTTAAAACAGGGCGAACCTCTTTCATTGGTTCTGTCTCCGTCATTTCCATTGGTTGAAATACGGGACGCTGATTGACCAAATAAGGCTCTTGTAATACCTCCTGGGTTAACATTTCAATCCCGTGTTTTTGCACCAAACTGGTATAGAAAAATCCTAGGTTAAATCAGTTCGTATCTCTATAACATTACACCCCGAATGATCACGGACTTTGACGAGGGTGGGGCCATGGAAAATAAAAACTATAACGTGTACGGGTACGGACTAGCATAGAGAGGCACGAAAAAAATAAAACTATAACGTGTACGGCTACGGACTAGGGGTTAATTTAACATGACACTACCGAGTGATCACGGACTTAAGGGAGACGGAAAAATAAAACCAGAACGTGTACGGGTACGGATTAGGATAGAGAGACACGAACAAATAAAAACTGTAACGTGTACGGCTACGGACTAGGAGTTAATTATACCCATAGGGGCATTTGACATTGTAGTATAAAAATTACCCATCCAACCCTATTTTGCGGGGAGTATAGGTTAGTCCACTAGGCGCTGACAGGGTGTAGTATAAGCGCTTGCACAGCGCGCTACTCTATATATACAGGCCTCCCTAGCCGGTGTTTTGTCATTCACCACCATGGGAGCGAGCGGAGCAGATGGTGAGCTTGCGTTGTTCCAACTGACCGCCAACGTCACCCTGATCGTCAATGACCATCACCTACAGCTCATCGAAGAACAACCCCGAGAGGTGAAGCTATTTTTAACCCTAGCAGGGTGGACTCTATTGACGCGGTTATTACAGGGAAAAGAGCCCGAAGTCGATTTCATGCACGTGGGAGTCGGTGTCTACCTACGAAGTGGTAGAGATGATTCTTTTTTTCCCCGGTTAGAACAGCGTGGTGGTCCCCATATCACACTCCGTCCTGCATTATGGCGGGCGCTGAAAGCTATTATCCCCGACGTCCACGACTTCCTGCACCCCGACGCGAACTTTGTGGCTACCCGAACTCTTACACCTGGCTGCACCCTATTGTTGTCCCCCAAACGAGTGGACCTCATCGATAGCGGACTTAGGTGTTGGTGTACGCCTGAACCCAAAGCGCGCGTCTCTTTGTCACCGGAAGGCTGGACTACCTTGAAACGGGTGTTGTTGGGCGACCTCGACGGTGATAGCACTCACCTGTGTGATGACGTCTACATTTTCCGCGGCGCCTTTTTTGCTTGACTCCTCTGTCTGAACGGTGGTGGTTTTACCCTGGACCCTGATCTATTGACGGCCTGGAAAAAGTAGTCCCCAGTGTCGATGAAGTACTATATCTATAGGGTGCACACAGGCTAGAGTGTCAATGTCTTACCATGAAGCGAACACACAACAGCGCAACCCAGAGGGGGACCCGAAAGGAAAGCCAGTGAAGCATCCGCAAGGCCGGCCGGCAGGAGTCCACGTGGAGTAAGACTGTGAACAAGGTGTTAACAGATTTGTATTAAAACCCAACCAGTCGAGCCGCTTATAGCGCTGTGGGAGCGCTCGCTCGAGCTGCACATTCCCAAGGCATCAGTCGAACTGAAGTTCGAGAATGGTTAAAAACCCAAGACACTTATAGCTTACATCGAGCAGTCCGACGACATTTTCGCCGTAACCGAGTCATCGTAGGAGGCGTAGACGCACAATGGCAGGCCGATTTGGTCGATATGAGTCGATTTGCTGCCCATAATGATGGACATCGGTACATGTTGACCTGTATCGATATTTTATCCAAGTACGCGTGGGTGCTACCCATCCGGACCAAAACAGGAGAGAATCTGGTACGAGCGTTCCAGCAGATTTTGAAGACGGGTCGCAAACCCCTCTATTTGCAAACGGATGAAGGCACAGAATTTCTCAACCGCCACTTTCAAGCCTTTCTTAAGAAACAGAAGGTGTTTTTCTTCCATACGTACAACGAGACCAAAGCCTTTGTGGTGTGATAGAACCAAGTCCACTCACGTCACCCCGTTACAAACGCGGGGATGTGGTACGGATCAGTTAAGTCAAAGGGCAATTTGAGAAAAGTTACTTGCCCAACTGGTGTGACGAGCACTTTGTCATCGTTCGCCATAGCCCTCGAACCCACGCGTCTATCAACTGGAAGATCTACAAGGAGAAAAACTGCAAGGCACGTTTTACGAGGCAGAATTACAACCGGTGGTAAAAACACGGAAAGACTACTACACGGTGGAAAAGATTTTGAAAACGGAACGTCGACGTGGCATCCCCTATCATTTCGTCAAATGGCAAGGTTGGCCCAGTTCGTTTAATTCCTGGGCCTCAGCCCGTGACATGAAACGGTTATAAATTCTACCTCACATCGCCTACAGCCTTCAGTCTAGGGTTGTACCATGGATAGTGCACATCTTCCCTTACTGCTGCGGACTCGAAAAGGACAAGTCGGTACCGTCGTGTGTCTACTAGTGCTTCTGGGTACCTTATTTGGAGGAGTCTTCTACGATTTGGCGTACCTGATATCCTGTTTCAACCTACCATCCACTCGTCCAATACCTACCCCCCAACGTCAAGTGCAGTCACCCAACACCACGACCACCACCACCACCATCTCTCAAAATACGCTGCGGAACATTACCAGGGTACCACCAGGTTCTACAACCCATCCCACTACGCGGTCTAGTCCTCCTACTACTACTACTACTCTACGGAACTTCACCAGGGTACCACCAGTGTACCTGCTAGTCCTACCCTCAGGAACCCCCCACCAGCATCATATTCCACCATCACAGCTACCAGGGCTAAACCACGGCAACATAGGACTCCCATCACCACCACCACGACGCTAATTACAAGCGTCTAGTCCGTCATTCATAATCGAGCCGTCGTCCATTAGAGAATATCCGCGTCCATAATCCAAAGACCTATTCCATATTCACCTAGACCGAGAGTGGGTATAGTACCACGTTTATCACGGCAACGGTACCCGCACGACTACGACCCCCGGTGGGATCCACGACAACGGTGGTGGGCCTCTGAACGCTTGGCGCAAATTACCAAATAACCTATGGATCCTCGGTGGCAGCATCCCTTCACGTGTTTCATCGCTGGACCGATGGGGTCGGGAATAACACACTTCGTTCAACGGCTCATCCAACATAGGTCAGCCCTCATTTCACCGCCCGTGGTTCGCATCCTCTGGTGTTATGGAGCTTGGCAGCCTGCGTACGAGGAACTGGCACGCATACCTGGACTCACCTTGGTGGAAGGATTACCCCCAGAGGATACCCCAGAAGACACGTTGGTAGTGGTAGACGATCTGATGACCGAAACGGACAGTCGGGTGACGCGTCTCTTTACGAAAGGGAGCCATCATCGTCGGTTGAGCATCATCTACATCGTCCAGAATCTCTTCAGTAAGAACAAAGAGCACAGGAACATCAGTTTGAATGCTCAGTATGTGGTATTGTTCAAAAACCCCAGAGACGCATCACAAATATTGCACTTGGCGAAACAGATGTACCCTAAAAACACGGCCTTTGTGCGGGAAGCCTTTGAAGATGCCACCCAAGGGGCCCACGGTTATCTGCTCATCGACTTGAAACAAGGGACACCCTCGGCACTTCGATTGCGGACCCACATTATTCCCGGAGAGTTCCAGACGGTGTACACGCCCAAATAAAAGAAGAAGACACAACCCTCTAGCATTCACTTCCTCATCATGTCTGCACGGATACGGAAGCACGCGCCGGCGCTCCGCGTATTACGCAGCGCGCCACCGGAGGTGGGCCGGGCCCTGGTGCGCGGCGCGGACGCGGGATTGGTACGGTGTTTGTGTGAAGTCGCTCATAATGTGTTAAAAGGGAATGTTCCTCTCAGTCTCCTGCAGAAAGGGAAATTGCAACGGCACAATACGGGTCTCCGAACGCTGGTGAAGAAGACGGGAAGTTAAAAGAAAAAGAAACAGGTGTTACAGCGAGGTGGATTTCTCGGGGCACTCCTCGCACCCTTAGCCGCTTCCGTACTGGGACCGTTAGTAGGGTCCATCTTGGGTGGAGCACGCTAACGTCATGGAACATACGAAAAAAATGATGCTGGTGGAACCTCGACTGTTACAGAGTTTGCAATCGCCCTATCCCGTACCTGCCACGATGCAACAACTCCAGTCTCTCGACGAAGAGATGAATAGTATACTCCAACGTCGACTACCCGATCACGAGAAAATTCAACTCTACCATCAGACGCTGAACCGGTACAAGACGTTTATGGATCAATATAGGGGTAGTACACCACCAGCACCACTACCAGCAGCGCCAGCACCAACACCGCCATCATCACCTCAGCTGGAAGATGAAGTGTTGGCCAGTGTCCCTAAGGCATTGAAGACCAAGGCTCGTTTATTGTTGGACCGGGTGAAACAGAATCCCGATATGGGTTGGAGCGATCAGGGGGAACTGCTTATTCGAAACCGAGTGGTGCCGGGGTCTCATATCACCGATTTGATCAACGATACGGTGCGCTCTCGCAAACACTCTAATCCACCGGGCTGGGAAGCCTTTGCTCAGGGGTTGAAAGACACACACGTCCCTCAAGAATTGGTGGGGAATCCTAACCGTTGGCGGTGGATGCAGCGGACCCAGCAATCGCCGAGTAGACCACCACCACCACTATCTTCTTGGGAACCGGAGTCACCCCCCAAAACACCACAACGACGGGCACCTTCTTTTCACCCCTTTAAAACACCATCCCCGGTAAAGAGGCTCAGCGCTCGAAAGCTTTGATACATAGCAAGTCACCGCGACGATCACGACGACGTGTTCAGCCGCTCAGTCGTCATGTTTTACCTCACGTTGCCCAGTAACAGTTCGCTCGATGTGTTTCCCGACAATACCTTGGCCAAGTACTTGACCCAATTACCGCAACCGTTGCATTTACCTGGACGGTTGGAATGTGGATTGGTGGATATTCAATACCCTTACTCGTGGTACAACGTGCGAGACAAGGACGTGTGGTACGAGGTGACCTACGGGGGCAAAGTAAAATGCAAATGTTAGGTCTCCCTTATGACATCTACGCGGGTTCCACCATCGACACAGGCGACGTTGTGATGGATATAAAAGTGTGTATGTACGGACACTACGTCTACTCGGACGCGGTGGACAGCCATATTGTGGGCGATGTGAACACACCTCTGTTACGGGTGGTGCCTATTAGAAAGAAGTATGGCGATCAAGTCACCCAGAGTTTCAACCACATACTCTACCTGCCCGTACGACACACCGATATCAACACGATCACGGTGGATATAAGAGATGCCCGGTCGCATTCGAACGAGGGAAAGTGGTGCTGACACTTCATTTCCGACAAGCACGTTCTCCTCACTTCGTATAATGTACGTGCCTTAGCAGTGCCATACGGCCAGCTATGCCGACTACTACAAGAAACAAACGGGAGGTAGCTTGCCCATCTTTAGCGGTGCACACATGCAACGAGGTCACGGGTTGGGTAACATACTGGGCAGCATCGTCAAAACGTTCTTGCCCTTGGTGACACGGGGAGTAAAAGCGGTGGGTAAACAAGCGGTACGCAGTGGACTGCGGGTGGCCGGTGATGTCTTGGGAGGAACGGCACCCCGACAAGCCTTGAAACGACGGGCCCAAGAAGCAGACAGCGTCTTGATCGCCAAAGCCCTTAAAAGACAATCACCGGCACAGGGAAGAGTCATTCGACGACCGACACACCGACGACGCACACCCCGGAAGAAGAAGGGTAAGAGAGACATCTTCGCATAATGGCATTCATTCACTCCGAGTCGTGTCCGTCTACCAACAATGAATTGGATTTGTGGACTATTCCACCCACACAGACCAGTGTCGCCGAAGGACGTTGGGTAGAACATCGGCCCCTGGCTAGCCTGACGGGCACGGGACCGCAGGAATTTACCATTGAAAACAAAGATACGGCCTACCTGGATTTAGCCCACACGTACTTGTACGTGAAAGCCAAAATAGTGGACAGAGAACGATGCGGTACCCGTACCGAGCCTACATCGAGACGATGTTGTCGTACGGAGAAGATGCCAAAAAAACACACTTGCAAGCCTCGCTGTACTACAGGGATACGCCCGGAGCCATGGATGCCACCACCGTTGCCAATAATGGGTTCGGCCATCGCAGGCAGTTTACAACCGGTAGCCGGTCCGTCGATATGATGGGACGACTGCACGCCGATCTGTTCCTGCAAGACCGCTACATGGTGAACGGTGTATCCATCAAGATCAAGTTGATCCGTTCCCCACCCACTTTCGCCTTGATGTCCAATGGAGATGCCCCCAATTACAAGATCATCATAGAAGATGCAGCCCTGTTTGTCCGTACGGTGGATTTGCAACAGGGCGTGTTGGTGAGTCACATGGAAGCCTTATCGAAAAAAACAGCCCTGTACCCCATCCGACGCGTACAGACCAAGGTGTTCTCTGTGCCGGCAGGTACGATGATGGCCAATCGTGAAAATTTATTTCTAGGGGATCTCCCTAAACGTCTTTCCCTGGCGTGTATGACCAACACCAGTTTCAATGGACAGTGGGGTGAGAATCCGTTCCACTTTCAACATTTCAACCTCAACTTTTTGGCACTGCACGTGGCCGGCCATCAAATTCCAGCCCATCCGTTACAACCGGATTTTGGTATCCATCACTATGTGCGGAGCTACCTGAACCTGTTTACAGCCACAGGACAAAACAATCAGGACGAAGGAAATACCATCACTCGACGAGACTTCAGTCGTGGGTACACTTTGTTCGCCTTCGATCTCACCCCAACCTTGGAACACGATCATCAACTGGCCTTGCTCAAGAAAGGAAACTTACGGTTGGAACTGCGTTTCTCCGTCCCTCTACTCCATACCATTAACGTGATTTGCTACGCCGAGTTTGATAACGCCATCACCGTGGATCAGCAAAGAAACGTGCTGTGTGACTACGCCAGCTAGAGTCATGGATACAGAGCAGCTGATGGCCATACTCCAGCGAGATCCTCGGGTACCCTTTCGAGGTGTGTGTTCCACGCAATGTGTTTCCCACCACCCCAACCACCCCGGCAGCCTACATCCTGAATACAGACCCTCGTACTCGACCCGGTGAACATTGGGTGGCTGTGTACGTGGACGCCCTGGGCCAAGGCGAATACTTTGATTCCTACGGACTTGCACCCCTGCATCCCGATTTGGTGAAGTTCATGGACGTATCTACTACAGTGTGGCGTTGGAATACTAAAAGATTACAAGGACTCTTGAGTAGTGTATGCGGACAGTACTCGTATACGTATAGACCGTGATGTACTCGTATACGACTGGACTGCCTCTCGTTCTAATGTGCATGCCCCATTTCTCTGGTTGTCTTAATTGATTCAATGCACCGCACAGTGTTCTCATTGTTTTTGTTATGACGTTGTTGTTCTGACGTTCATTGATGTTCAATAAAAAATTCATGAAAAAACACAAGTAATGTTTTGACTTTTTTTTTAATTCAGGTGAACAAGAATGTATAGAATATGTACAAAAGAATACAGTAGGTGTGTAAAACTGTCAGGAGTAGGATTCGAACCCACGTCCTGCACTTGGGACTGGCGACCATTCTGACTTTTTTACAGTTATAGTTTTAACTCGTATCATGAGAAGTATATCAAATGTCATAGTTTCCCAAGTCCAGGTAAGTGGTACTGATGCCATCGGGAAGGACTTTCCGCTTGGGGTAGAAGAATGTGAAGGCGTCTCGTTGCTGGATGTACGTCCGCATCTGGTGGTCCACGACCCGAAATCCTCTGTTAGTCCCACTTGCACTGGCCTGGCTTTGCAGCACGTTCAGGTACAAGGCTTTGTCGATGGCCGGATCGCGCCGGTTCACCCCTTTGCAGCTAAACTTATTGTTTTCCGCTCCACCGTAACAGTAATACGTCTTCGAGGAGAGAGCAATCATGGCATCGCCACTCCACTCCAACTTGAAGAGGCCCGGCGTCCGCTTGTCGTACTGGTAATGGTCACGTCGAGGTGGCCACTGGTCCCGTTCCGCCTCATACTGTGCACGTAACTCGGGTTTGACCAGGGACTCCCAATCCACATTAGACACGGCCATGTAAGCAGAGTCTGTATCCATCTCCATGAGTTGCCAGTCTGATGGATTAAAATACACACCCATGAAATCATACAAAAACTGGAGCATCCTCAGCTTGGCCACCTGGTATACCATACATCCAATCTGGAGGGGTAGGTTGTAACGGATAGTCTTTTTGGCTGAAGTCACTTCATACGTGTCGTCATCGATGACCTCCACGGACCGAAACAGGGGAGAATTGACTTTTTTGCGGGCTTGTTGGGTGGTACAGATCTTTACGTTCATGTGCTTATCTTGGTTAGTCACCGTTTTGCCATAATAGCCATTGCCCGTGAGCTTCCACGATTCACCGATGATGGCCTTACTCGGATCTTGATCGCCTTGACGACGGGCAGACGTCACGATGTCGGCATTCCCCGCAAAACAGGCGTTGGGTACGTACTGTAAGACTTTGGTACACGCGCGTGACTTCCAGACCGTGGCTGATGTACCACTGTAGTAGTGGAGTGCCCAGCAAGATTTTCTCTGCCCACATACTGCCAATCAACATCCGTCGAGGTCGAGGCAAACACTCGTGTTGCTCAGCATAGGCACCCATGGTGTCTCCAATGTCATCCCGACCCACCAGTGTGTTTTTAAAGATGTGTGGGCACTGGGCGAAGAGTGGCTTGAGAGTGTCGGGAACATGCAGGTCGCATTCCACAAAGCCGTAGAGGTCTCCGGAACGAATGGCGTCGAACATCTGTGGCAGAGTCAGGAGTCGCCGACGACTGAGAGGGTACTCGCGCGCTTTAAGGAAACGGCGTAAATGTGGGAGGGCCTGGCACATGGTGTGAAATTCACACTCCCACATTTCGATGAGGTGGTATCCCCTCTCTTTGATGTAATCTCTGTTCTCCTGGACTTCTTCCCGTAATTCTTCCGCCGATTTCCCACGTCGTTGGTTGAAGCGTCCAGCGCTGAAATGGCATTCGTGGCCGTGCCAATAGCAGCCGTAAAACTGGAATACGGTCGGTGTTCTACCCACGAGGGCAAACCCATCGACGGGGAGTCGACGATCTCCTATGCGCTTCTCTGTGGCGTTGGTCTGATGGCGTATAAAAATTCCCCGTCGATAGGCTTCCCAGTCCAACCACTGGTTGGCGAGATGTTTGTAGGGGGTGCGTTGCGGTGTGAAATGTTGACCTTCCGCCAACCAGCGCGTATAATGACCGCTGGGCATGGACTGGGCAAGGGACCACAGGTACAGGGCATTGGCATCGAATCCGATGATTTTAGCACAGGGTTTCCCACTTGGAAGAGTGGTGACGTCCTTCTCGTGGCAGCGGTGAAAAATAAGGCTGGGCCCGCCGACGATGTTCTGTTTTAGACAATCATACATGTCCGCGTCTTTTTGCTGTATCAGCGAAAAGTAAGTGGAACAATCTTGAAAGAGATGGCGAAGCGCCAGACCCGGTAAACTCAAACACTCCTTGAATATGTCGACGTGCATCTCACGTCGAAAGAGTTGAACCATTTTCTCGGCCGCTTCGAGGAAAGGAACCGCATCTAAGTTATTATACCATATCAGGAAATCTCGCAAGGTCTGCATATGTTGGTCGTTCCATACCCGGTACGTGTCTTCCGAACATTCCACTTGCTTCAAATCGTCAAAGAACGCGTCCCGGGGTGGCAACTGTGTTTCCTCCAAGCGGTCGAGCGTCGATATATACGTGTAAGGGAACCTCCCTTTGGTTTGTGCACAGTCATACGCCTTCACCCATTGATCATAGCTATAATTGGGAGCTAAGTAGTTTCGTACATCCAGGAAATGGAGTGGCGTGGTAGTCAGGGCCATATGATTATTAATCTTTTGATGACGGACTTGATGGTATTAGCCTGGGCCAAGTAAGGGTAATGAAATTCCTTCACCATGTTAAGATCGTATCGCCCCGAGTTGAAGCCGAGCACAGGTAACTGGCCTAGGTATTGTAGGAAGCGGGCTTTCAATTCCTCCGCATACGGTTTAGGTAAAGGTACATCCTGCGACTGAATGTGTTCCGGCTCCTGGGTCTTCGACTCTGACTCTGACTCTTCATCGTCGCTGAACGATACACCTGATATAGGAATCCGGTCGTCCAGTTGGCCCAGTACGTCCTGGAACTTGGACACCAACAATTCCGTACTGGCCGCACTGACTTCCTCTAAATAACCCATCATGCGGGTAATCAACTCATGAGAGTCCCCCGAAGACACGAAACAGACAGGCGCAGCGTCATAGCCGGGTACGTTGATGGAAATGCTCACACTGAGGGGAATATGGCGCTGCGCCCACTGCGTTCTCGCTGAGAACATGTCCATGGGCTCCAACAGGGCCTCGAAATCGTAACACGCCCGGTAGGGAAAATAACAGTCCTCTTCCGGTATGAGAAGACCCTCATCGGCCAGCTCCTGGAAAATAGTAGGCGTGTTATGGTACACTCCACCAGGAAATTTGCGTTTCACACTGTTGCCACAAATCTTCTCGTGTCGATGTAAGTGGCAAGATTCTTTGAACACCCGATGACATTGGGCACAACTGTAGGATTGCGGGTACAGGCTCATATTGTAGATGAGGGAAAAATGACTCACCCCGCTGTCGTCGAAGACATTGACTTTCATCGTAGAAGCATACCGTTCTGTTGAGCGATGAACCAATTCAGCCACAAATATGTCATCCTCGCGTCGTAATCGGTATACAAAGATATTGATGTTGAACAGAGTTTCCACGACATCCAAATACTTAAAGGGGACTCCCCGGAACTGCCGCTCATCCAGGCCTTGCTCCTGTAAATACTGTCTCCAATAGCCATTGGCCACTTTGTCACAAAACTTGGGATTACACTCGTCCAAATGCACGGCCAAACACCGGCCAAACAGACATTTCCGGACCATTTGTGCCTCCCGTTAACGCATACAGTCCTCTTCGATTGAGCAGCCAAGGCGGAAGAATAACAGGAGCGCCGATGGGGTGATTTCTCATTTTGGTGACGAAAAATGTGACGTTCGTCACCATTTCCACAGTCCATTTGGTGTTGGGACGTTGCAACCGAGCCCATTCCAATGGGTCCAACGTAGTGAGATGATCGATGAGTGGCTCCAGAGAAATTGCAACTGTCACTGTGAACGGCTGGTCAAACACAGGTATTATTGCTGGGATAAAAATACCGCAACTGGTCCGTCTCTTTGTGCCGTAAGATGTAGCCGAATGTGATATTCAACTTGAAAGCTGTCGCCTGGTCTGTGAAAATGTTCTCGGCGTAAGTAGAAAGATACGTGAGATCCTGCAGTCGAAAGTTATACAAGTCCAATAGACGACGGTGACGGTGAAAACAATGACGTATGGTGTTCCAGTGACGTCGATAAATCTCCCTCACACGCTCGTCTTCGGGCAAGGCATCAGCCGGAGGCGCTCCTGGATCCGGTGAGGCATGCTGCGGTGAGGCAAGTCCCGGTGATTCCTCCTGTCGTCACGAGTGGTTCAGGCTGGGCAGGTAGACTGTTGAGGCAGGTTGGTCGAGCAGGCCAATGAATGCAGCAATCCCCTAAAAATTGCCACTTTTATACGTTTTTTCGTGACATTCGTGTCTTTTCGGTGACGTCCGTGAGTCTTCGGTGACCTCCGTGACTCTTCGGTGACCTCCGTGACATCTTCGGGCACCTCCGTGTCTCTTCGGGGATCTCCGTGACATCTTCGGTGACCTCCGTGTCTCTTCGGGCACCTCCGTCACATCTTCGGTCACCTCCGTGACATCTTCGGTGCCCTCCGTGTCTCTTCGAGCACCTCCATGACATCTTCGGGCACCTCCGTGTCTCAAAGACACAAAAAATACGGACCTCACCGAAAAGACACGGACCTCACCGAAGAGACACGGACCTCACCGAAGAGACACGGAGGTGAACGACATTGTGAGAAAACCCCACAGACAGGTCAGTACATGTCCTATCATGTTCTGAAGAATAAACGGACCTCACCGAAGAGACACGGGCCTGACCGAAGAGACACGGAGGTGAACGACTACATATCGTATCATGTTCACAGGTCACGCTCCATTCGCCCAGACCGGAAGTGACGTCATACGGGACTGGTGGCGCCCCCTGGCGGAAAAAAGGGAACCAAGAGTTACCTCCCTGGAAAATAATGCTTGAAATCGCCTTATACTACTACTGTCAACGCCCCAACACACAATGGGTCGTAGAGAGGGTCACCAATGTTACGTTCTTCGTTACCAAGCTGACCGACCACCCCCATCGGCTGAATGCGTCACCCTTGCACTGATGAATAGCATAACATGCCATATATACTCTCTATGTCTACATGCTGATCGTAGACTTGAGCTCAGTAAAGACTTGTACCTAATGTGACGGTGCGTTAAATAATAAAACATGGTGTTTGATATTTATGCCCCCCCCTCTAATTAGAGGGGAGCATATAGCGATCGCTTTGTCCGTCTGTCCATCCGTCCGAATTTCTTGTCCGCGCGATATCTCGGTTAATATTTGATGGACAGGATTGAAACTGGCATGGAATGTGGCCAGTGCCTCGTAGTTGTGCAGCGTAGAGTTTTTTCCGAGTTCCGGTATAATTTTCAAGAGTTATGGCCCTTTTTCTGAAATCTCTTTGAATGGGACTTGTCCGGGCTGGATCTTGGTTAATATTGTATGGACAAGTATGAAATTTGCATGATATGTGGTCAGTGCCCCCGTAAAGTTTCTCCCCGTTTCGCTCATATTTTCAAGAGTTATGGCCCTTTTGTTCTTGAAATCTTTGTGAATTCGGACTTGTCCGGGTTGGAACTCGGTTAAGTATGGAATTTGCATGATATGTGGTCAGTGCCCTGTAGTTGTGCAGCGTGAAGTTTCTCCGCGTTTTGCATATATTTTCAAGAGTTATGGCCCTTTGTTCTTCAAGTCTTTGTGAATTGGGACTTGTCAGGGCTGGATCTTGGTTAATATTGTATGGACAAGTATGGAATTTGCAGGATATGTGGTCAGTGCCCTGTAGTTGTGCAGCGTGAAGGTCTCCGCGTTTCGCGTATATTTTCAAGAGTTATGGCCCTTTTGTTCTTGAAATCTTTGTGAATTGGGACTTGTCCGGGTTGGAACTCGGTTAAGTATGGAATTTGCATGATATGTGGTCAGTGCCCCATAGTTGTGCAGCGTGAAGTTTCTCTGCTTTCGGTTATATTTTCAAGAGTTATCGCCCTTTGTCATCAAACCTATTAAAGTGAATGGGATATATTTATGTGTCCAGGCTGGATCTCAGTCCATAACCGATTTGTACCGGGAAAATGGCTATAAAATTGTTATTCTACATTCCAAAGCAGACCACATAGGTCCTGAAGTATGAAATTGCCGGGTTGGAGTGAATTGGGAAAATTCAAAGTTCACGATCGCTTCATAATTTCACCACAATATACTCCCAAGGAATGTAGGTCTCGTAACCAGGTCACATTTTTGGATTTGGCGAAAGCCCCGGCGACCATCTTGCATCAAAACATTGTATTATTACTTGTTGGTCGATACTTGGAATATGTATTATGCGAGGCATGCTGAAAAAAGTGACTGAAACAGAATTTTTATAATTATCCAAATTAGGCTCCACAGATCAATACAGAACAGAACAATGACGGGGCAGTGTCAGATTAAAGAGGAAGGGAGGGGGGGGGATACAATTGAGCAATCTCTGATTGCTTCCTTGCTGTGTTCAATTTGTTTTGCTGTCACGGTGAACATACTAAACATACCCAGCCTGGGTATGATGTAACATTGGGGATAATAAAGTGTATAAACATTGCTGAACTTGTTGTTATTCACGACAACCGCTATCCGCTATACTTGGATGAAATATATACCCCGATGTGATATAGTGCCCTTGCACACTTCCAAAACTTCCCTTTAACCTGCCTGCGCGCATGCGGATAACCCGCACAGGCGTGCGGCCGGGCCGGGCCGGGCCGGGGAAAACCCGGACCAAACGTCTAAGGTCTAAGGAAAAATTGGAACTCTTCTGTGTTCGGAGGTAGTTTTTTTGGTCATTCTGAAAACCGGAAGTGACGTCACACACTTGGGTGCATTCCACACCTAAATGAAGTGCGGTTAAAAATAGACATGGGTTCGGGTCTTCGGCCTTAAATATATGTGAAATCTTTAAGAAAACCCCTGTAAAAGTATATATTTTCCGAATGGGCACACTCATGCCATTATTCCAGGAGGCAAGTGAGCTATTGAAATTGAAAATGAAAGACGTGCAATCCTTCTTCAAATTCTACCCGCACACCAGAGAAAACGTACGAAATGATTTTCTTTTTATGTATGTTAAAGTGTTTCCCGTCCAAAGGACAATTTAAAATGGCGAAAAAAACAGGGGTCGACCTACTCGTTTTTTGTAAAATTTTATCGCTATAATGGGATCATCATCTTCGTTTCCCGAAAAAGTGAGGATTTTGGCCTGCCTGATATTCAATTCCGGAAACGATTAACTCCGTAGTGGCGCGTAGTTGAGACCAGCAAGCAAATGTTATATCTTCGTTTGAAGAAATGGTTACGTCCAGCAGGGTGAAACTATAGATTTCAGTTTGTAGAAAGGGAAGAAGAATTACCATGCTGTCAAAAACAGGCGACCTTCCTTATTATGAAATTAGGGGGGGGGGGCATTTGTGCGAAACCGTGGCCTAGTGTGGAGTGCACCCTTGCGCAGACCCACCAAACCACGTGACCTGCGCAGTAACCTACATGAAAAAACCCCGATGTAAGATGAGTACCCTAATTTTACATGCACCCACCCATGCACGCAGGCCATGTTAAGCCCGGAGACCGATATTAGCCCCCACTAGACAGGGTTGATAGGAGTATTCCCCTATTGTAGGGGTGAAGTCCGTGTTCCGCTTTTTATATTTTCGGGGGACAAATCCTCAATTTACATACACCCACCCTGCCTCTCTCAGCAGGCCCCGATAAGCCCGGGGGACCGATATTCGCCCTTTTGGATAAGGTTGATAGCGGGTTTCCTCTATTGTAGGGGTAAAGTCTGTGTTCCGCTTTTTATATTTTCATGGACAAATCCTCATTTTACATGCACCCACCCATGACTTGATAGGCAGACCCCGATAAGTCCGGGGACCGATATTAGCCCTTTGGGATAGGGTTAATAGGGGTTTTCCTCTGTTGTAGGAGTAAAGTCCGTGTTCCGCTTTTTATATTTTCGGGACAAATCCTAATTTTACATGCACCCACCCATGACTGAATGACCCTGGAGGAGCGCTTCACTTTGACACCTCACTCGACCCAATCAGTCCACTAGGGGCCCCTCTCGCCCCTGAAGATTGCCGAACATTCTCACGAAAACCCACGTATTTGGGACTACTTTCTGTCCGCGGAGGCAGACCGCATCACCGCCAGACCAGGTCACGCCCGATTGACACAGATCAGAAGTGACGTCATACACTTGCGCAGAATACTCCTGCGCACACCTCCCCATGCCCTCTCCAAAATGACGTCATACCTGCGCAAAAACACCTGCGCACTCGTCCAAATGGGACTTTAAATCCTTTAAATCTACTCATCTGCCGATGTTCAACTAAAAAGTAATCGCCCTTGAATTCCTAGAACTCTCCTACGTGCAAATTTAAAAAAAAATCAAGTTGAGAAGATGACCGCGACTGCGATTGTCGGCAGATCGTAATTATGACAGCACGTAATATTAGGGTGGGGAAAATGTCGCCAGGGGAAAATGTGTGGGGATACTGTCGTGGGGGAAAATGTCGCTGGTGAAAATGTCGCTGGGGAAACTGTCGGTACCCCACCCCAGTCCTTCTAATATATTTGATCACGTACCCTCCAAAATCATTACAATGAAGAAATAATAGATTATCTGTATGATTTACAGTACATGTGTAGTTGAATTATGTTAAATATGAAGGTCCACCCCCTAAAGTTGGTTCTATGTCCCTTATACTCATCTGTTCCCCCCTCAATTTTCTAATTTCCATTGGTGTGTTTGATCAACACGATCATATCAAATACAAATATTATCCCCTCTTCCTGTTTATTCTGTTTGCCGAGTTCGCCAAGATAATTCCCTCAATGTAGATCTGGATATCAGTTTGTAAAATGAAATTTATTTCATAAGCATCTGCATAAATACTGCCTCACCCTGTGAAGGCTTCAAAGCTGTAGCCTACATGATATTGTCAACTTTGTGGACATATCTATGTCAAGTTGCCCCAGCACATGGATACAGAGAAAAGTCGACCTAATTCTATATAGCAGTATCAACATCATATATCACTTTAAATCACCCACTGCTGGGAATGTGTCATAAATTAGAGGGAAACTAGCCTTCAAAGCTTCAGGGACCAAGCTCCCATCTCTGAGTCTCCAAAGCTCCAATCTTGTAATAATTTTAATTGTGATCTCTATTTGTTTGTACATATGACCACAGTTGTGGTCAAGAGGCCATGAAACTCTCCAGAATAGCTATGGGCCACAGAAACTGAACCCCTCCTCTCTCCCTCAAAAAAAAAGCGCCAATCTAAAAGATTTTTGGGGTCGGGAGGCTGTGCAACTTTGTCGGGTTACATGCAGCTATGGAATCAGGAAAAGAAAGGGAGAAGAGGAGGTACATTACATGTACGATGCGCTTATGGAGCAATAATAGGATGATTTACTGAATAAACAAAACATTTTGAGCTATTTAAGTATACCACCAAATGTAGAATCGTGGACAGATGGACTGGGACTAATGAGTTCACCTATGTCCAGTCATATGACATTAAGTTGGGGACATATGACCAAATTTTCTCGGACAGATGTATATTCATGAAAGATTGTTTTGGCCTTCAGATTTCTTGTATTCAACACCAAGAACACACAAGACTAGAAGATAACGAATGCTCACAACGGTCTTGTGTAATTTGATCACATTTATCAAGTGTATCCGGCCTCATAGTGTTGAACATTCAACAAACCAGTCACAAGAAAACTTATTGATGCAGATGCATCAATGCCGGCGGAAACGTTTGTAGCTTATAATCTGCGTATTACAAGTCGATTACGTGTGCAACTGGTGAATACAGGTAACGATGCACAATTATGGTTAAAAAAAAACGTCGAATTGTTTGTTTTCATTAAAGGTTTGACTAATGTAGTTCGCGCAATGACCCATCTGGAAAGTGTGGGGTTAGCCGGAAGTTAAGTGCTTGCTGGCAAAATGTGCACATGAACCGCATGTCCAACTAGGACTTTGAAAGTAATGTTCTCTGGTTGACATATTAAGTCACTTCATATAGCCTGATGTAAGAGTTCGCGTGTGGCATTATATGGGACCCATCATCAAGCCACTATTTCTTTATTGATGTGTGTCATTGTAAATTAAGCTTAGATCGACTTTCTCTACACATCAATCCGCTCCGCGTGTTTTACTGTTTCGAGTTTTTAGTAACTCGCAGTTCAATCTCAAACATTTTGCTGCAAACGTACAGGTGAATAACTTGATCATGTATGGTCACCGATTTGGTCTCTCAGTCATAATAAAATAGTACTAAAGGACATTTATTCGATGAATTCATTATAACAGAATTAATATTAATGTGTTAACCACGAACGGGTGATACAATCCTGTCGTTTTACGATATGAAACTAGTTGGATCACTCCATGGCACGCCTTTGAAGTATGGCTCGAGAAAACACCTGTTACTCGTCCAATATCAAGATGGCCGCTCCCATGTTTACCGAATTCAGATATCCGGCGGCGCCGCGCCGCCGGAAATAACCTATAGTAAATCCTATAATATTTCAGTCATACTGCCAGTGAAATTTTAATCACCCTCCAATCCTGTTAACAACATTTAATTCAAATTAATTATTATCCTCCAAAATCATTTCATTTCAAAGATTTCGCGAGTCTGTGATTTATACTATCGTTCGTTAGCATTGTTTTGATCTTCTCTATGTGGGGTGGGCTTTTTTACCTTTCGGTGAGGTTCCGTCGCTGAAGTCATGAAACGTGTTCGGCCTGTTTGCTAAGTGTCTGCCGCCAAACAGACGGAGGCACAAACTTCTCAAATACAGTTTCCTTGACTCTAAATATATGATAGTGGTAAATTATACCTTTCTCACAGAGTAAGCTGAGCAATTTAAATCATGAAAATTATTTTGTTTTGGCTTCAGTCAAATGTACCAGTGATGAGAGATAATTTTACAAGCATACTATAGCTCAGGATGTAATACATGCGGAAAAGTACAAAAGTACCAACTTCTCTCCTAATACTATGAAAATGTTTCACACAGTCATCTTAGAAATGCTCCCTTATTTCATGTAGTCCTAATTTTACAATTCACTTTTGATAGATGGGTTCCAAATGTCAGTGATATGTATATTTTTAAGTTCCTCTAAGATAACGATACTCCAAAGTTCAGTCTAGCGTGATATCTCCATGTAGGGTGATGAATATTATATTTTTGCTGCCCGGGCCCCCACACTTTTGATTTGCCTATCCAGCCAGGTAGCCACTTTTTACCGTGCGTCAGGAGTAGGTTTGATAAAAATGAATATGCATTAGTGGTGACGTCAGCTTCGGGAATATTCGGAACCTTCGTGACGATTATGAATTCAGACCAGTCTCCATTGTGTCCGCACATTATACCCCACGTTATATTTTCAGATATTTATTAAAAATTGTATACCGTAATTTATAAGAATAATTAGATAAAGAGATGAACTTAAATTTGGAAACTGTCGTCGCGGAATCAAGGATCATGTCTTGCCCACGTGGCCTGGGACAAACATAAAAACAAAACAAACACAAGCACAAAGATATTTTACCCCCCCCCCCCTTCAGCAATATTATATTAAACTTGTATACACTGTAAATTATATTATAATGTACATCATACGTTATCCCATATGTATACATGATTTAGGCAAATCTTGTACCGGTATTGTAATTCTTACGCAAAACTCTTTCACCATTCGGGTTACCCCCCTCCCCAAGAAACATGTATACATAACACATAACTAATTTGACGTATACCAGTAGTAGAGAAGCAGTATCACAGGTCTCCACTTGCCACCCAAATCCACATAGCCACCGCAATCCACCATCACCCACCGACCACTGTCATACGTCATTATCAATTTCTATTTATATAAATTATTGTATCTGGATATTAATAAATTATATACGTTATAATTGACCTAAATATATATATATAGTATAGATCTACATATGATATTATTAATAAACCTTCCGAATTCATACGTTAATCATTAATAACGATTAAATAACACGGCATATATTTTAGGTTTTATATCGCTTTTACAAAAAGATGTTATTTCGATATATATATATGTAGTACGGATTCATGTCAATAAATTCTCCGAATCTGTACGTTAATCATTCATATATGAGCCCTATATTGTAGGTCCTATTAATTTTTACAAAAAGGCATTGCAATTAGTGTATGGTAACACTCGACTAATAATGACGCGGTAAATATTGATTCGATGTACAGATAGGGGCGGTCATGTTACATAATTGTATTGATTTTAGTACCTGTCGATGTGTAAGTATACGGCTGTATAGTGGTAACAGCTGTGATAGAATAAATAGCGATGGCACGGTTTGAATATAGGAGGGCGTTTCAATTATAGCCTTCATGAGTTATTTCAATCAGTGTATGGTAACATTGGGTTTTGAATGTTTATACTGCTTATATTTACAGAACGATATCGATTGAGTTAGGGTATGTAATTAACGATCAACGTATAGTGGGAGTTGAAAGGGTATACAGTGAAATAAATCATTATTTGAGAACCGCTTGTCGAAATTTATACGTCTAATAGTATTCGATTTATATCTTACTTCGGAATGGCGAATTTACTGAAAAATACCATCGAACCTAAAGAATCGTCCGTAAGTATTACAATTTTATTACGACTTACTCACCGACAATACTGATACGTTTAATCACACGACTTTGTCGATATAATGATGTACATAGTGAACAGCGTTGTAAATTATCTAAAATTCGATTATAGCCGAGTTCAATATAATGATCGCTCACTTTTAATATCTCAATTGTATGTTTTTTACAGGATAATAACTCTGTATGGGCTGGATTCGTACGAGAAATTGCGGACATTTTAGATAGTTCCGGTTGGCCCAGTTTGGCGAATGTATTTGCCGTAGATGCGGTCGTTGAAACACGAACGGTTTATAATGACGATGACTGGAATGCGGGTATAAGAAGTCCGACAACCATTCTCCTAAATGATTCCCCTTCACTTCCGGAGATTAAAGCACGCAAATGTGTAGAAGAATTATCCCGTTTATTCTCGCCCAGAGTTTGCAAAAAACTGTAACCAGTCATTAGGTGTCGAAGTTTGTGGAAAATGTCGAGTTAGTTTATGCCGAGATTGCGCATGTTTCGCCCGGCAGGTGTCATTCGGGAATGTTATTTGTCCAACCTGTTGTAGTTGTGAGTTTTGTGGTTATTGGCGAATGAAACTTTCCAAATAATCAAAACCAATAATAACAATAAAGAGTTGCTACACCTATCTATGGATGGTATATTTATTATCACTGGATACCCGTTGTAACCGACTATCGTTCATATAAAGTCATATCGAAACGACTCTGGATGGTGGCTGAAAGGAAGAAGAACACAACTTCGGTTGTTAAAGTTCAAAGCATATATTTATTTATACAAATTAATTTAGTAATGACAGTTTCAAAACGAAAATACAAACTGAGCAATCCTAATACCCAAACGTCAATTTCAGTTCCATAATCCTGTGAAAGAGCTGAGGGTATATCGATAACGAATGCAACGGTACCTCCTGGTGGCGAAATCAACTAATCAAAGGATTTGATCGGTTGTCTTGTGTACTCGCGCGGTAAAAGTCTGTTTATTAAGAATTTGCGCATCTCAACGGCAGACTCTTCCGCTTCATCGTTTGATAAGTCGTCTTCCTCACGCATCCGTTTCTTAGTCGCCATTACTTTCTGATGAATCGGGTGCTTCCGTAGTTTTCTCCATAACCTTAAATTACGGACGTAGATATTTCGGAACCTTGTCTGTATTCTGGGTAAAAGCTTGTCATATGCCATCTGATGCGCAGTTGGTTCATCCATTCCGTCTTCTTCGTAAACTTCCGCAAGGTCGTTTATATCGGATTCATGATCATCAATCGCTTTATCCCCGAAGAGATCCCACAAACACACGTCATTCTCGACATCATCGTTATCATCAGCATCGTTATCATCATCATCATCATCATCACCCGTAACTTCTCCGTCATCATCATCATCGTCACCATTACCTTCATCATCACCATCATTGTCATCATCATCATTATCATCATCATCATCGGCGCCAGTAGCGTCGGTATCATTTTGATCACTATGGTAGCCAAAAGTTTGATCTGAAGGACATTTATTTTTTCCATTACTACCGGAACTGGAAAATTCGTCCCCATGGACAATACTTCCGCCCGCATGGTAATACGGCCTTCCACATGCCGTAGGGTCACTCACCGTCATCGTATAGGGTTGCTCTACTCTACTTGTTGGACCTATAGCGGGGCTCGGTGGTGTCTCTTGGTTGTGTTTGCATTGAATGTGTCTGAGCATACTATCGCGACGAGAGAAGATTCTCTGACAGAACGTACACGTACACGACATGTTGATCAGTCGACCGATACATATGGACTGATGAGGGACTCGTGTTCATTCCTATATGTACAGTCACCACCACCACCACCACCACCACCAGGAGAGGATCGAAAATGTCACGAAAGTCCATGAAAAGTCCTATATGTACAGACACCACCATCGGGAGAGGACCCAAAAGGTCACGAAAGTTCATATAAAGTCCTATATGTACAGACACCACCACCACCACCACCACCAGGTCGCAGTTTAAATTTCGAGCGAGGATCGTTTATGACTTCCGCAAATATTTAGGGTATTTGATATAGTATTACTGTTGTTGGATCCTCTCTCGGTGGTGGTGGTGGTGTCTGTACATATAGGACTTTATATGAACTTTCGTGACCTTTTGGGTCCTCTCCCGGTGGTGGTGGTGGTGTCTGTACATATAGGACTTTTCATGGACTTTCGTGACCTTTTCGATCCTCTCCTGGTGGTGGTGGTGGTGGTGGTGGTGACTGTACATATAGGAATGAACATGAGTCCCTCATCAGTCCATATGTATCGGTCGACTGATCAACATGTCGTGTACGTGTACGTTCTGTCAGAGAATCTTCTCTCGTCGCCATAGTATGCTCAGACACATTCAATGCAAACACAACCAAGAGGCACCACCGAGCCCCGCTATAGGTCCAACAAGTAGAGTAGAGCAACCCTATACGATGACGGTGAGTGACCCTACGGCATGTGGAAGGCCGTATTACCATGCGGACGGAAGTATTGTCAATGGGGACGAATTTTCCAGTTCCGGTAGTAATGGTAAAAATAAATGTCCTTCAGATCAAACTTTTGGCTACCATAGTGATCAAAATGATACCGACGCTACTGGCGCCGATGATGATGATGATAATGATGATGATGACAATGATGGTGATGATGAAGGTAATGGTGACGATGATGATGATGACGGAGAAGTTACGGGTGATGATGATGATGATGATGATAACGATGCTGATGATAACGATGATGTCGAGAATGACGTGTGTTTGTGGGATCTCTTCGGGGATAAAGCGATTGATGATCATGAATCCGATATAAACGACCTTGCGGAAGTTTACGAAGAAGACGGAATGGATGAACCAACTGCGCATCAGATGGCATATGACAAGCTTTTACCCAGAATACAGACAAGGTTCCGAAATATCTACGTCCGTAATTTAAGGTTATGGAAAAAACTACGGAAGCACCCGATTCATCAGAAAGTAATGGCGACTAAGAAACGGATGCGTGAGGAAGACGACTTATCAAACGATGAAGCGGAAGAGTCTGCCGTTGAGATGCGCAAATTCTTAATAAACAGACTTTTACCGCCCGAGTACACAAGACAACCGATCAAATCCTTTGATTAGTTGATTTCGCCACCAGGGCGTACCGTTGCATTCGTTATCGATATACCCTCAGCTCTTTCACAGGGTTATGGAACTGAAATTGACGTTTGGGTATTAGGATTGCTCAGTTTGTATTTTCGTTGTGAAACTGTCATTACTAAATTAATTTGTATAAATAAATAAATATATACTTTGAACTTTAACAACCGAAGTTGTGTTCTTCTTTCTTTCAGCCACCGTCCAGAGTCGTTTCGATATGACTTTATATGAACGATAGTCGGTTACAACGGGTATCCAGTGATAATAAATATACCATCCATAGATAGGTGTAGCAACTCTTTATTGTTATTATTGGTTTTGATTATTTGGAAAGTTTCATTCGCCAATAACCACAAAACTCACAACTACAACAGGTTGGACAAATAACATTCCCGAATGACACCTGCCGGGCGAAACATGCGCAATCTCGGCATAAACTAACTCGACATTTTCCACAAACTTCGACACCTAATGACTGGTTACAGTTTTTTGCAAACTCTGGGCGAGAATAAACGGGATAATTCTTCTACACATCTGCGTGTTTTAATCTCCGGAAGTGAAGGGGAATCATTTAGGAGAATGGTTGTCGGATTTCTTATACCCGCATTCCAGTCATCGTCATTATAAACCGTTCGTCTTTCAACGACCGCATCTACGGCAAATACATTCGCCAAACTGGGCCAACCGGAACTACCTAAAATGTCCGCATTTTCTCGTACGAATCCAGCCCATACAGAGTTATTATCCTGTAAATAGCATACAATTGAGATATTAAAAGTGAGCGATCATTATATTGAACTCGGCTATAATCGAATTTTAGATAATTTACAACGCCGTTCACTATGTACATCATTATATCGACAAAGTCGTGTGATTAAACGTATCAGTATTGTCGGTGAGTAAGTCGTAATAAAATTGTAATACTTACGGACGATTCTTTAGGTTCGATGGTATTTTTCAGTAAATTCGCCATTCCGAAGTAAGATATAAATCGAATACTATTAGACGTATAAATTTCGACAAGCGGTTCTCAGATAATGATATATTTCACGGTATACCCACTATACGTTGATCGTTAATTACATACCCTAACTCAATCGATATCGTTCTGTAAATATATGCAGTATAAACATTCAAAACCCAATGTTACCATACACTGATTGAAATAACTCATGAAGGCTATAATTGAAACGCCCTCCTATATTCAAACCGTGCCATCGCTATTTATTCTATCACAGCTGTTACCACTATACAGCCGTATACTTACACATCGACAGGTACTAAAAACAATACAATTATGTAACATGACCGCCCCTATCTGTACATCGAATCAATATTTACCGCGTCATTATTAGTCGAGTGTTACCATACACTAATTGCAATGCCTTTTTGTAAAAATTAATAGGACCTACAATATAGGGCTCATATATGAATGATTAACGTACAGATTCGGAGAATTTATTGACATGAATCCGTACTACATATATATATATTGAAATAACATCTTTTTGTAAAAGCGATATAAAACCTAAAATATATGCCGTGTTATTTAATCGTTATTAATGATTAACGTATGAATTCGGAAGGTTTATTAATAATATCATATGTAGATCTATACTATATATATATATTTAGGTAAATTATAACGTATATAATTGATTAATATCCAGACACAATAATTTATACAAATAAAAATTGATAATGACGTATGACAATGGTCGGTGGGTGATGGTGGATTGCGGTGGCTATGTGGATTTGGGTGGCAAGTGGAGACCTGTGATACTGCTTCTCTACTACTTATACCAGCTGGGATATATTATACTTTGAGACCTCTAATGACAACATTTGATGAAATTCCTTAACGGGAATACCAGTAATCTTACAATTTTACCCTTAGTCCATAAAATATAATCTTATTCATTTTTTTATATTTTTGTTCAAACATTTCCTGTGAAATATCACAAGTGAAGCCATTATAATAAGGTAAGGCTACTAAAACTTAGTATAAATGACACATGTTATGGACAGCGCTTCTTCAAATCTTGAATCTTGAATCAATATCGTGACAATGTCACTTGTAATTGTACTCTTCTTACATCTTGACAGCAGAGACGGCGGACAGGGGGAGGGGGTTGCTTGGGGGTCATGCCCCCCTCCCCTTCCAATATTTTCAGCAAAAAAAGAAAGAAGAAAAAAAAAAAAACACGCACGCGACACAAACCCAAACAGAGTATTGAATGCACATTTCACTTTCTAATAAGCTTGAGGGGCATCTTTACTCATTCACATTCATAAGGTGAACTTCGTTCGACACCCCGTTTTAGTGTCATGGTCAAAGGAAAATTCCTAGTTGTACTGCTCGGAAATACGCTAGAACGCATCTCCGGCCATGTACGACCACGGGATCTTCCGGGACCTAGGCGGCCCCTGGACTGGACCTTCGCCTATTATGCTGTTATTGTGGCCCCTCCAATCGGCACCAATCGCTTCCGCCTTGGCCGGACAGAACTTCAATCTCAAATCTTATAATATTCTTAAATACAGCTGATCTTGCATTTTGCGATGTACACCTGCAACTGTAAATGAAATACTTAGCCTCCAGAACGAGATAAAATAACAAGAGATTTGCATTAGCATTCCGCCACTTTTAGATCCTCCATGGACAAAAAGTTCTATCAACTCCCTTTTTGATCCAAAGTGAAAAAGCTTCCCAAAATGTATATGTTTTTGAACGGTTTAACAGAACATGTGTAAATATTGTGTAATATTTTGAACTCAATTTGCCTAACTTCGTTTGTGATTGACCCGACGAGCTAGCGTCTTCAATTAGATCTCAATTCTTTTGTCTGCGTGTTGTTTACTTGCATTTAATTCCACTCCAATTAACAGGTGTGTTGTTTATCAAACATAAATGTATCGAGTAGGGGAGATTGGGGTACAGTGGGACATGGGGCAAAGTGTGACAAGCCGCCTAGCTCCTTTGTTAAGAACAGAAAGCACATTACAATATTATCTGTAGAAACCTACCACTCCCATACAACACCTATATTGATTACAAATAAAAAGTATCATTGGTAAAATATTACGAGCCCAAAAAATTGTTTTTGAGCAGTCCAAGTAAATTTTGAGGACTGAGGATGATATTTTGTTATAGCAAATTTTCAGCAGTACTTCATTACTGTTTTGAAATCACTGAGAAAGGATGGACAAAGGTACAATTTAGATTGAATTGATTTATTATCTCAGATATTGTTTTTTACATAAAACGCAAAATATCGTGCACCTGGGGCGGACTGGAATACTTTTGCTGGGGCACACTTAGACAATAGTAATGATCAAATTGTGAAATTTACTTTAATCCTAAAATGCTATTAAAATGCATTATTTTATTTCTTAGATAATAATGTTTCATAGTAAGGGGTGTTGCAGTACATAGGTCCGTACAAAATGATTTTCGAATGAATTGTATTTTACTAATACACTCATTATGAGCTGAGTACAAAACAACGGAATAAATGAACAACATATATATACGTATAAAATGAAGTCTATTCCACAATCATAATATTCGGATTTCTCTTCTCCATAAATCAAGGGGCCCTCCGACTAAAGTGTCAAATTGCTGATCGTTATGCGCGGCCTGTGACAGGCCGGTATATAAAAACGAGGCTGATATGACGTCACGAGTAATGCATATTCATTTTCATCAAACCTACTCCTGACGCACGGTAAAAAGTGGCTACCATCAACCCATGGGTGGGTGCATGTCAAATCAGAATTTTTCCCGAAAATATAAAAAACGGAACACGGACTTTACCCCTAAAAAAGGGGAAAACACCTATCAGCCTTATCCAAAAGGGCTAATATCGGTCCCCGGGCTTATCGGGGCCTGCCTATCAAGTCATGGGTGGGTGCATGCAAAATGAGGATTTGTCCACGAAAATATAAAAAACGGAACACGGACTTTATCCCTAAAATAGGGGAAAACCCCTATCAACCCTATCCAAAAGGGCTAATATCGGTCCCCGGGCTTATCGGGGCCTGCCTATCAAGTTATGGGTGGGTACATGTAAAATGAGGATTTGTTCCCGAAAATATAAAAAGCGGAACACGGACTTTATCCCTAAAATAGGGGAAAACTCCTATCAGCCCTATCCAAAAGGGATCATATCGGTCCCCGGGCTTATCGGGGCCTGCCTATCAAGTTATGGGTGGGTGCATGTTTTCACAGAAAAAAAATATATATAAATAGCGGAACACGGACTTTATCTGTACAATAGGGGACTGATTCGCACATTTGCATCTATACGGGAAAATGCCCATACTGGCTATGGGGGTATAGGTCCATACTGAGAAATTCACACATGTTCATTGTGATATGGGTTGTTTGGTCTTGTTTTTCTCGTCTCAGCATGTAGAACACGATGGGTAGGGTCCCGAAGTTAAGCGGTGAATTTTTTTTGAAAAGTACCGGGTAGGTCTGTATATAGCCCCATACTGGCTATATGGGGGTATAGGTCCATACTGCGAAATTCACACATGTTCATTGTGATATGGGTTGTTTGGTCTTCCAATGGGTACTAATTGTGCACCCCTGTTGGCTGACATGTATCTGTTCTCTTATGAATATGACTACATGCAGGCGCTTTCAAAAACCGATCCATTCAAAGCCCGTTCCTTCTCATTCACCAAACGCTATATAGACGATCTTCTCGCTGTGGATAATCGCTATATAAATGACGCAGTGAAGGATATATACCCACCTTCACTGGATTTGAAGGAAACTACAGGCACATCATATTTAGATCTATATCTCTATAAAAATGAAGCGGGCATTCTCTCTCCTCGCATTTGCTAGATCCTGTGTTAAATGTGATGATTTTAATCAACGTCACAAAACATTGTTGCACAAACTTATAAAACAGGGCTATCCCACCAAGCGCCTCCACTCAAAGTTTCTCAAATTTGGCGATACATATCGCATGCTGATAGCAAAATACGAACGTAGCGTGCAGGATCTATGGCGCTACGTTTCGTAACTTGTGTCTAATTTCGCTTAACCCGGGGCTAGGGGCCGTATGAACCCATGTACTTCAAGATCCTCATGATACAAATATGAACAGTCACAATCAAAGCGTGACTGAGATACATTATTCTTTAGATGACGACTTTACAACGACTATTATGGATTAAGAATACTGATCAGCGATACGGATTTGATATTTTTGGAGCAGCATGATGTCTTGCTGGCATCATTGAAAACTGTTGACCACTTCTCTCTGGCAGGAAACAAGCCTATGTTTACGTATACTATGATTGTCTTTTTGAATTTGGTGCTAATACTGTTATATGGAATATGGAATAGGTCTTTGGATTATGGACGCGGATATTCTCTAATGGACGACGGCTGGATTATGAATGACGGACTAGACGTTTGTAATTATGACAAAAGAGATGATTACAATTTCGACATCGTAAACTATCCCTTTCTGGACAGTAATATTCCAGTGGGACCTGCATATGGCGTATACATATCTCGCTTAGTAGCATTTGCTAGATCCTGTGTTAAATGTGACGATTTTAATCAACGTCACAAAACATTGGTGCAGAAACTTAAAAACAGGGCTATTCCACCAAGCGCCTACACTCAAAGTTTCTCAAATTTGGCGATACATATCGCATGCTGATAGCAAAATACGAACGTAGCGTGCAAGATCTATGGCGCTACGTTTCGTAACTTGTGTCTAATTCCGCTTAACCCGGGGCTAGGGGCCGTATGAACCCATGTGCTTCAAGATCCTCATGGTACTCATATGAACAGTCACAATCAAAGCGTGACTGAGATACATTTTTTAGATGACGACTCTATAACGAATATTATGGATTAAGAATACTGATCAGCGATACGGATTTGATATTTTTGGAACATCATGATGTCTTGCCGGCATCATTGAAAACTGTTGACCGCTTCTCTCTTGCAGGAAACAAGTCTATGTTTATGTATACTATGATTGTCTTTTTGAATTTGGTGCTAATACTGTTATATGGAAAATGGAATAGGTCTTTGGATTATGGACGCCGATATTCTCTAATGGACGACGGCTGGATTATGAATGACGGACTAGACGCTTGTAATTGTTTTTCTCGTCTGACCATGTAGAACACGATGGGTAGGGTCCCGAAGTTAAGCGGTGAATCTTTTGAAAAGTATCGGGTAGGTCTGTGTATAGGCCTATTACTGGCTATGGGGGTATAGGTCCATACTGGGAAATTCACACATGTTCATTGTGATATGGGTTGTTTGGTCTTGTTTTTCTCGCCCCACCATGTAGAACACGATGGGTAGGGTCCCGAAGTAAAGCGGTGAAATTTTGTGAAAAGGGGAGGGTAGGTCTATATAGGCCCATACTGGCTATAGGTCCATACTGGGGAATTCACACATGTTCATTGAGATATGGGTTGTTTGGTCTTGTTTTTCACGTCTCGCCATGTAGAACAGGATGGGAGGGGTCGAAATTTTTCGAGAGTACCGGCTAGGTCTGTATATAGGCCCATACTGGCTTAGGGGGATAGGTCCATACTGGGTGGACCCTTAGTTGTCCCATGGTGTCGTATGAGGTCTTATTTTGAAGCTCTCGTGGAGGAGCACCCGAGTGGACTAAGGTATCTTCCGTTTTCAATATTGTGCGCATGCGCAGTCTGGCCGTATTATAGAAAGCAGGCATTTTGGGGGGTGCGTGGTGGTGCGTTTGGGGTAGAGATGGACCACTATGGGTCGTGGGAAGTATCAAAGTGAAGCTTTTGTCGGGTAGAGTCAGAATGGCGTGTTTTTTAGTGCATGTCGCGTCAATCTGCGCATGTGCAGTTGGGTGTAGTAAGTAAAGTGGTCATTTGGGGGGTGCGTGGGGGTGTGTTTGGGGTAGAGATGGACCATCCTTGGTTCGAATGTGTCGTGTGGGATGTCATTTTGTAGCTCTCGGGGTGTAGACCCCGATTTGAGGAATGTACACGTCATCTGTGACGCCATCGGTGACGTCATCAGTACGAGTAGTAGAGAAAGTGGGCAATCTGGGGAAGTGAAGGAAGGTATTTGGTCTAGAGATAGACCACTACTGGTCCGAATGTGTCATGTGGGGGTTCATCTTGTAGTTCTCGTGGTGCAGACCCCGATTTGAGGGATGTTCACAGCTTCGGTGACGTCATCAGTACGAGTAGTAGAGAAAGTGGGCATTTTGGGGCAGTGAAGGTATTTGGTGTAGAGATGGACAATACTTGGTCCGAAAGCGTCCTGTGTTGTGGCCTCTTGTAGCCTTCGGGGTGGAGACCACGATTTGAGAAATGTCCACAGCATCTGTGACGTCATTGGTGACGTCATCAGGACGATTAGTAGTGAAAGTGAGCATTTTGGGGCAGTGAAGGAGGGTATTTGGTGTAGAAATGGACCATCCATATCTGTCATGCATTATAACATATCTTTGCTGTATTATACCATATCTGTCCTGCATTATACCAAATCTGTGCTGTATTATACCATATCTGTCCTGAATTATACCATATCTGTGCTGTATTATACCATATCTGTCCTGTGTTAAACAATATCTGTCCTGTATTATACCAAATCTGTCCTGTATTGTTCCATATTTGTCCTCTATTATACCATATATGTCCTGTATTATACCAAATCTGTCCTGTATTATACAGTATCTGTCCTGTATTATACCAAATCTGTGCTGTATTATACCAAATCTGTGCTGTATTATACATTATCTGTCCTGTATTATACCAAATCTGTGCTGTATTATACCATATCTATCCTGTATTGTACCATATATGTCCTGTATTATACAATATATGTTCTGTATTATACAACATTTGCCCTCTATTATACCATATCTGTGCTGTATTATACCATATCTGTGCCTTATTATACCATATCTGTCCTGAATTATACCATATCTGTCCTGAATTATACCATATCTGTGCTGTATTATGCAATATCTGTGCTGTGTTATACAATATCTTTCCTGTATTATACCAAATCTGTCCTGTATTGTACCATATTTGTGCTGTATTATACACTATATGTTCTGTATTATACCAAATCTGTGCTGTATTATACAGTATCTGTCCTGTATTATACCAAATCTGTGCTGTATTATACCATATCTGTCCTGTAATGTACCATATATGTCCTGTATTATACAATATATGTTCTGTATTATACAATCGGAAAGCGGTTGTGGTGATGCAATGTTCAGCAATGTTCATACAGTTTATTATCCCCAATGTTACATCATACCCAGGCTGGGGTAGCCGCCCTGGGCATGTTTAGTATGTTCACAGCGAAACAAATTGAAATATCAAACACCATGTTTTATTATTTAACGCACCGTCACATTAGGTGCAAGTGTTTACCGAGCTCAAGTCAACGATCAGCATGTAGACATATAGAGTATGTACGGCATGGTTTGGTATTCATCAGTGCACGGGTGACGCATTCAGCCGAGCAGGTTGATCAGTTTAACCACGAAAAACGTAACATTGGTGACCCTCTCCACTGTCCACTTGGTGTTGGGGCGTTGTTGTTGTGCCCATTCCAAGGGGTCCACGGTGTCCAGTTTCTCCAGCATCGTCACCAGTGACGCATGATTGGTAATAGTGAACGGCTGATCAAACAATTGCTGGAATAATAATACCGTAACTGGTCCGTCTCTTTCTGGCGTAAGATTTACCCGAAAGCGACATTCAATTTGAAGGCCGTAGTTTGGCCGTTGAAGATGGCTTCCACGTAGCTACGTAGACGGGCCAGGTCGGTCAGTCGGAAATTGTAGATGTCTAGTAGCGGGCGATGACGGTTGAAACAGTGCCGTATCATGGACCAATGGCGCCGATAGATGTCACTCACTAGATGGGTGTCCTGTAAGAGATCGCTAGGAACATTTATGGGCTCGTCCAGAAAATGTTCGATGTTGTCAGGCGTATGACTCGAAACCGTAACCCATGAATTGAACGTTCATGGCGCAGTAAAGCATCTTCCCGATTGAATGACCGTGCGCAGGTTATACAAGTATACCGTCCGCCGTTGTGGGCGGCGGTCTCGTGGCGACGTAAATTGTCTAGATGAGTAAACTGCTTCTGGCAAGTTGTGCATGTGAACATCTTGGTGGTTGACAGAGTGTCTGATGAAACGGTCAGGCCGCTTTCCTTTTATAGCACGCTAGCTGGTGATCTATTTTTAGCACACCTGAATTTACCTGATCCTAGGGTCGTTAGGAAAGCATAAAATGCTTGTTAGACCCGTCTTGAAACTGTCATCTATGTATGCGCAGGATGCGGGGGGTGGACCGGTGTCCCTTACATACATAATGGTACAAATTTCAGTACATGGTTTTTCCATGTGACGTTGAGTCCAGATTTGAAGGCGTTGATAGAAGGAGCATTCACTATGCTCTGGGGGAGACTGTTCCAGTTTGACACAACTCGGTGGCTAAAAAAGTATTTGCGAACATTAAGGCGTGCACGGGGTTTAAATAACTTCAAGTCGTGGCCTCTGGTTGGCAGCGGTAGTCTCACAAAACATGTTTCTGGATCAATGTTGTCGAAGTGCCTGAGAATCTTGAATGTCTGGATCATGTCCTGACGAAGTCGTCTGTACTCTAAAGTAGGAAGGCCAAGCTTCCTTAATCTGTCTGGATGCTGTAAATCCTGAAGATCATGGATCATCCTGGTTGCTCTGCGCTGGACCCCCTCCAGTAACCTAATGTGCTTCACTAGATATGGATTCCAGACAGGGCTGGAATACTCCAAATGAGGGCGCACCAGGGACTTGTAGAGAAGGGTGAAACTGACAGAATCCAAATCGCGGAAATGGTGCCAGATCAGTCGAAGCATCCGATTTGCTTTCTTGACGCACTCAGCTATGTGGAGATCAAATTTCAAACTTGACTCGAAAATCACTCCTAAATCCTTTTCTTGATCCACTGAAGCGAGTGTGGTCCTAGCGTCCGCCGAACCCAGAATATACTCTGCACGTTCAAGTCTATGCCCTAAGCGCAACACCTTGCATTTAACTGGGTTAAATTGTAAGAGCCATATGTCAGACCATTCTTGCTTACTGTCCAAGTCAGCTTGTAAATAGTGGCTATCTTGAGGCTGGATGAGGGGCACTGAACATTTGGTGTCGTCTGCAAACAAATCCGTTGATACTGGAGGCTCCTCTGCAATGTCATCGATGTACACTAAAAATAGGTTTGGCCCAAGTACACTACCTTGTGGCACACCGCTGATAACATCAGCTGGTTCTGACAGGACACCGTCAACAATAACTCGCTGCTGTCTGTCGCTCAAGAAGTCACTAATCCAGCGTAACAAACTTCCCTGTATGCCGTAAGCCTGCAGTTTGACTATCAAACGTTTGTGTGGGACTGTATCAAATCCCTTACAATAGTCCAGGTATACAATATCCACGTCACAACCCTCGTCGAGTGCCTTGGTCCACCTTTCAAGCGCCCTTAACAGCTGGAGCGAACACGATCTTTGAGAGCGAAATCCAAACTGGTTATCGGACAGCAAGTTGCTGTATTTAAGGTGCTCCATAATATGGTCGC
Organism: Hanleya hanleyi; assembly: GCA_036873755.1. Lineage (NCBI taxonomy): Eukaryota > Metazoa > Mollusca > Polyplacophora > Lepidopleurida > Hanleyidae > Hanleya > Hanleya hanleyi. The sequence goes on along the minus strand of JAVTVY010003356.1, from coordinate 246,960 downwards.
GAACAATGGCCTCCATCAACTTGCAACAGATAGACGTAAGACTAACTGGGCTGTAATTTGCAGGATGAGACTTGCTTCCCTTTTTGAATATAGGTGAAATTATAGCACTTTTCCAATCCACTGGAACAATCCCAGCCAACAATGATTTGCTAAACAAGATCTGAAGAGGAATCGCCAACTGAGATCTGCACTCTTTGATGATACGGGGATGAAGGCCGTCTGGCCCAGGGGATTTACCAATTTTCAACTTGTCAATTTTGGATAATATGTCCTTTAATGTGAAATTCACTTCACTTAATACGTGCTCCACATCTCTAGTTTGGGCTTCCGGAACTGGACCCCTACCCTCACAGGTGAACACTTTCACATACTGGTCATTCAGGATTGAAGCCTTCTGAAATGGGTCTGACGTCAACCTTCCATCACCATCGCGTAAGTCGCCTACTGACTTCCTAACACTGCTTTTACTACGAATATAGTTCCAAAAGCGTTTAGGATTAGCTTTAGCACACTCAGTTCAACTACCCCCATGTCGAGGACCGAGATGTACTGGTGTACGACTGAGCCGCATTGCGCGCGCGCGTGTGTGTGTGTGCGTTTGTGTGTGTGTGTGTGTGTGTGTGTGTGGGCAGTGGATTTTACATCCGGGATCTTGTCAACATCCGGGTTTCCAAGTGAGTTTTTCCCGTCGTTCCTCCGTCTCCCATCCGGGTACTGTGGTTTTACATCCGGGTCCTCAGCTTGCATCCGGGGTTTTCATGAGCCGCATTGCGCGCGCGCGTGTGTGTGTGTGTGTGTTTGTGTCCATCCGTGCACAATGTAGAATTACGTTCTCTCCGAAAACTTCCTCTCATCGCATCAATATGCTCAGACCCATTCAATATAACCACAACCAAGGTATGTGTCCTTATGCTGCAGCATATAACCAAACGCCAGATTCAACTTGAAGGCCGTAGTTTGATCGTTGAAGATGGCTTCCACGTAGCTGCGTAGACGGGCGAGGTCGGTCAGTCGGAAATTGTAGATATCTTGAATAGGGCGATGACGGTAGAAACTGTGCCGGATCATGGGCCAATGGCGCCGATAGATGTCACTCACTGAATGGTCTTCGTGCAACAGATCGCTAGGAACATTTATGGGTTCGTCCACGAAGTGTACTTTGCCCTCCACGTCGTACAAAATCTGGCACAAGGTCGTGTCGTCGGAATTTGACTGTTGAATTAGGGCGACATCATCATCATCGGCCATCGTGCGATGGGTGGGAGTTCTCGCTGTCTCGATACTGGTGCCTACGGGCTCCTCTTCGTGCAAACGTGGCTGTGGAACAGGGTGTCGTGTGCGTTGGTGTTGCAGCAACTGAATGGTCAGTTTGAAAAGCCGACCACATTCTTCGCATGGACGCTTGGGTGGCCCATGAATTGAACGTTCGTGGCGCTGTAAATGATCCGGTCGCTGAAACGACAGTGTTCATATCGTACAGCTATACCGGGCGATTCCTTCATGCTTAGTAGCCTCATGGTGGCGCAAGTCGTGCAGACGAGTAAATGATTCGAGGACCTAGTACGAGCGAACATCTTGATGGTTGACAGAGTGTCTGATGAAACGACCAGGCCGCTTCCCTTTTATAGCACGCTAGCTGGCGATCTATTTTAGCACACTCAGTTCAACTACCCCAAGTCGAGGACTGAGATGTACTGGTATGCGACTGAGCCGCATTGCGCGCGCGTGTGTGTGTATGTGTGTGTGGGTAGTGGGTAGTGGATTTTACATCCGGGATCTTGTCAACATCCGGGTTTCCAAGTGGGTGTTTCCCGTCGTTCCTCCGTCTTCCATCCGGGTACTGTGGTTTTACATCCCGGTCTTCATCTTACATCCGGGGTTTTCCATGCTTACTGTCACGTGACCGGAACCGGAAATTGTCGCAAGACAGGTGGCGCCCCGATATTGACCTCCTACTATTTCCGACAGGGGGCGTCATCTGTCTTGTGACAACTTCCGGTTCCGGTCACGTGAGAGTAAACATGGAAATACACGGATGTAAGATGAGGACCCGGATGTAAAACCACAGTACCCGGATGGAAGACGGAGGAACGACGGGAAAACCCTACTGGGAAACCCGTGTGTTAAAATCCACTGCCCACACATTCACATACACACACACACACGCACACACACGCGCGCATTGCGGCTCAGTCGTACACCAGTACATCTCGGTCCTCGACTTGGAGGTACTTGAACTGAGTGTGCTAAAAATAGATCACCAGCTAGCGTGCTATAAAAGAGAAGTGGCCTGGCCGTTTCATCAGACACTCTGTCAACCATCAAGATGTTCACTTGTACTACGTGCTCGAAATCATTCACTCGTCTGCACGACTTGCGCCGCCATGAGGCTACCAAGCACGAAGGAACCGCCCGGTATAGCTGTACGATATGTACAGTGTCGTTTCAGCGCCCGGATCATTTGCAGCACCACGAACGTTCAATTCATGGGCCACCCAAGCGTCCATGCGAAGAATGTGGTCGGCTTTTCAAACTGACCACTCAGTTGCTGCAACACCAATGCACACGACACCCTGTTCCGCAGCCACGTTTGCAGGAAGAGGAGCACGCAGGCACCAGTATCGAGACAGCGAGAACTCCCACCCATCGGACGATGGCCGATGATGATGATGTCGCCGTAATTCAACAGTCAATTTCCGACAAGACCTTGGGCCAGATTTTGTACGACGTGGAGGGCAAAGTACACTTCGTGGACGAACCCATAAATGCTCCTAGCGATCTGTTACACGAAGACCATTCAGTGAGTGACATCTATCGGCGCCATTGGCCCATGATCCGGCACAGTTTCTACCGTCATCGCCCTATTCAAGATATCTACAGTTTTCGACTGACCGACCTCGCCCATCTACGCAGCTACGTGGAAGCCATCTTCAACGATCAAACTACGGCCTTCAAGTTGAATCTGGCGTTTGATTATGTGCTGCAGCATAAGGATACAGACCAAGCCCGATACTTTTATCCGAGCAATAACATCCGCGTATTTGACCAACCGTTTACCATCATTAACCGGGCGTCGCTAGAGACGAGGCTGGAGAAACTGGACACCGTGAATCCCTTGGAATGGGCCCAAGAACAACGTCGCCACGAGACCGCCGCCCACAACGGCGGACGGTATACTTGTATAACCTGCGCACGGTCATTTAATCGGGAAGATGCTTTACTGCGCCATGAACGTTCAATTCATGGGCCACCCAAGCGTCCATGCGAGGAATGTGGTCGGCTTTCCAAACTGACCAGTCAGTTGCTGCGACACCAACGTTTGATTCATGCCCCGGTACCATGGCATGAGCGAAAACTTCCCACTGAAGAAGAGCCGCGGAAGATCAGACCCAGTGAAGATGAGCCCGGGGAGACGAACGCCATTGGTAATGCGATGACGGAGAGCCCGCCTATACCCACAGTTCAGAAGAGCCTGGATATCCAGCCGGACCCCAGCGTTACGGTTTCGAGTCATACGCCTGACAACATCGAACATTTTCTGGACGAGCCCATAAATATTCCTAGCGATCTCTTACAGGACGCCCATCCAGTGAGTGACATCTATCGGCGCCATTGGTTCATGATACGGCACTGTTTCAACCGTCATCGCCCGCTACTAGACATCTACAATTTCCAACTGACTGACCTGGCCCGTCTACGTAGCTACGTGGAAGCCATCTTCAACGACCAGACTACGGCCTTCAAATTGAATGTCGCTTTCGGGTACATCTTACGCCACAAAGAGATGGACCAGTTACGGTATTATTATCCCAGCAATAATACCTATGTCTTTCACCAGCCGTTCACTATTAACAATCGTGCGTCACTGGAGACGATGCTGGAGAAACAGGACACCGTGGATCCCTTGGAATGGGCCCAACAACAACACCCCAACACCAAGTGGACAGTGGAGAGTGTCACCTATGTAACGTTCTTCGTGGTTAAACTGATCAACCTCCTCGGCTGAACGCGTAACCCGTGCACTGATGAATACCAAAACATGCCGTAGATACTCTATATGTCTACATGCTGATCGTTGACTTGAGCTCGGTAAACACTTGTACCTAATGTGACGGTGCGTTAAATAATAAAACATGGTGTTTGATATTTCAATTTGTTTTGCTGTGAACATACTAAACATGCCCAGAGCGGCTACCCCAGCTTGGGTATGATGTAACATTGGGGATAATAAACTGTATGAATATTGCCGAGCTTGTTGTTATTCACCACAACCGCTTTCCGATTGTATAATACAGAACATATATTGTGTAATACAGGACATATATGGTACAATACAGGACAGATATGGTATAATACAGGACAGATATTGTATAACACAGGACAGATATTGCATAATACAGCACAGATATGGTATAATTCAGGACAGATATGGTATAATACAGCACAGATATGGTATAATACAGCACAGATATGGTATAATAGAGGGCAAATATTGTATAATACAGAACATATATGGTATAATACACGACAAATATGGTACAATACAGCACAGATTTGGTATAATACAGCAGAGATACTGTATAATACAGCACAGATTTGTTATAATACAGTACAGATTTGGTATAATACAGCACAGATTTGGTATAATACAGGACAGATACTGTATAATACAGGACAGATTTGGTATAATACAGGACATATATGGTATAATAGAGGGCAAATATGGAACAATACAGGACAGATTTGGTATAATACAGGACAGATATTGTTTAATACAGCACAGATATGGTATAATTCAGGACAGATATGGTATAATACAGCACAGATTTTGTATAATGCAGGACAGATATGGTATAATACAGCAAAGATATGGTATAATGCATGACAGATATGGATGGTCCATCTCTACACCAAATACCCTCCTTCACTGCTCCAAAGTTCCCACTTTCGCTACTACTCGTACTAATGACGTCCCCAATGACGTCACAGATGCTATGGTCATCCCTCAAATCGTGGTCTCCACCCCAAAGGCTACAAGATGACACCCCACAGGACGCATTCGGACCAAGGATGATCCATCTCTATACCAAATATCTTCCTTCACTGCCCCAAAATGCCCACTTTCTCTACTGCTCGTACTGATGACGTCACCGATGACGTCACAGATGCTGGGAACATCCCTCAAATCGGGGTCTGCATCACGAGAACAGGACACCCCACACGACGCATTCTGACCAATAGTGGTCCATCTCTACACCAAATACCTCCCTTCACTTCCCCACTTTCTCTACTATTCGTACTGACGACGTCACCGATGACGTGTACATTCCACAATTCGGGGTCTACATCCCGAGAGCTACAAAATGACACCCCACACGACACATTCGGACCAAGGATGATCCATCTCTACCCCAAACACACCTCCAGGCACCCCCAAAATGACCACTTTACTTACTACACCCAACTGCGCATGCGCAGATTGACGCGACTTGCAATAAAAAACACGCCATTCTGACTCTAACCCACAAAAGCTTCACTTTGACACCTTCCACGACCCATTTGGACCAATAGTGGTCAATCTCTACCCCAAACACACTCCAAAGCACCCCCAAAATGCCTGCTTTCTATACTACGACCAGACTACGCATGCGCGCAATATTGAAAACGGACGATACCTTAGTCCAGTCGGGTGCTCCTCCACGAGAGCTTCAAAATAAGACCTGATACGACACAATAGGACCACTAGGGGCTCACCTAGATCCCAAAACGTCCACCTAGTATGGACCTATCCACTGAGCCAGTAGGCCTATATACAGACCTACCCGGTACTTTTCAACAAATTTCACCGCTTAACTTCGAGACCCTACCCATCGCGTTCTACATGGTGAGACGAGAAAAACAAGACCAAACAACCCATATCACAATGAACATGTGTGAATTTCCCAGTATGGACCTATACCCCTATAGCCAGTATGGGCCTATATACAGACATACCCGGTACTTTCCAAAAAAATCACCGCTTAGCTCAGAGACCCCTCACATCGTGCTCTACATGGTGAGACGTGAAAAACAAGACCACTCAATGAACATGTGTGAATTTCTCAGTATGGACCTATACCCCCATAGCCAGTATGGGCCTATATACAGACCTACCCGGTACTTTTCAGAAAATTTCACCGCTTAACTTCGGGATCCTACCCATTGTGTTCTACATGGTGAGACGAGAAAAACAAGACCAAACAACCCATATCACAATGAACATGTGTGAATTTTCCAGTATGGACCTATACCCTCATAGGCAGTATGGGCCTACATACAGACCTACCCGGTACTTTTCAAAAAATTTCACCGCTCAACTTCGGGACCCTACCCATCGTGTTCTACATGCCGAGACGAGAAAAACAAGACCAAACAACCCATATCACAATGAACATGTGTGAATTTCCCAGTATGGACCTATACCCCCATAACCAGTATAGGCCTATATACAGACCTACCCGGTACTTTTCAAAAAAATTCACCGCTTAACTTCGGGATCCTACCCATCGTGTTCTACACGGTGAGACGAGAAAAACAAGACCAAACAACCCATATCACAATGAACATGTGTGAATTTTCCAGTATGGACCTATACCCCCATAGGCAGTATGTGCCTACATACAGACCTACCCGGTACTTTTCAAAAAAATTCACCGCTTAACTTCGGGACCGTACCCACCGTGTTCTACATGTACATGGTGAGACGAGAAAAACAAGACCAAACAACCCATATCCCGTATAGATGCAAATGTGCGAATCAGGCCCCTATTGTAGAGGTAAAGCCCGTGTTCCGCTTTCTAAATTTTTTGTTTTTCTGTGAAGACATGCACCCACTCATAGCTTGTTAGGTAGGCCCCGATAAGCCCGGGGACCGATATGACCTCTTTTGGATAGGGTTGATCGGAGTTTCCCCTATTTTAGGGGTAAAGTCCGTGTTCCGCTTTTTATATTTTCGGGAACAAATCCTCATTTTACATTCACCCACCCATAACTTGATAGGCAGGTCCCGATAAGCCCGGGACCGATATTAGCCCTTTTGGATAGGGTTGATAGGGGTTTCCTCCTATTTTAGGGGTAAAGTGCTTGTTCCGTTTTTTATATTTTCGGGAAAAATCATGATTTTACATGCACCCACCCATGGCTTGATAGGCAGACCCCGATAAGCCCGGGGACCGATATTAGCCCTTTTGGATATGGCTGATAGAAGTTTTCCCCTAGTTTAGGAATAAAGGCCGTGTTCCGCTTTTTATATTTTCGGGACAAATCCTAATTTTACATACAGCCACCCATGATGGCCCTGGAGGAGCGCTTCATTTTGACACCTCACTCGAACCAATCGGTCTACTCGGGGACTATCGCCCCTGGAGATTGCCGGACATTCTCACGAAACCGCACGTATTTGGGACTACTTTCTGTCCGCGGAAGCTTCTCCCCACGACCGTATCACCGCCAAACCGCATCACCGCGGAGGAATCCCCTAACATGTCTAAACATGATCCAAGGTCAGATGATGGACGGGATGAGAGGATACAGGTCAGTACTTGCTCAAGTGCACTCATTGACCTTCGGCCTCCCCACCTCCACGTGACCTCCACAGAGGTCAAAGGTCAATGAGAGACAATCGGGATGTTATATACTACTGGTATGTTAAAGACCTGTTTTGTATGTCGTAAACCAGGAAGTCAAATGGAGTCTGGTATATTCTTCAATATCGATGCGTATTTATGCAAAACGAATGTGAAAATAGAACCATAAATCTATATACATTGTGTTCAGATTTATTTCCGGGAAAACGCGTAAAACGCATCTCCGCCAACCAGATACCCTGGAGCTTCCGGTGCCTAGGCGGTCCCTGGTCCCTCGCCTGTCGGGCTGTGAGGATCGCTTATTTTAGTTTTGTGTAAATGAATCGGTATCATATTGGTTCTAATGGCCCCGTGGGGCTTCCGGGGATTGACCTTGGATGTTGTTGAGCACACCGCAGGTCATGGTAAGAACAGGTCTCAGCTTCTCAGAGAGCTTGTCGTAAGAGGCGACTAACTCAGGCACCCGTGGTGTTCCCGGGTGTGAAAAGGAATAAGAACCCCACCCGTGTGGGTTCCGGGTGTGAAAAGGAATAGGACCCAACGTCGTAACATGACTGAAATATAGTTGAAAGCGACGTTAAATCATATACACTCCTGGTTCTAATGTTCCATGATGTGAAGGTCATCGTTTTGTATGTGTTAAATATAACTAGAAAGTCAAATGGATTCAGGCATGAAGTATGATTTTTTCAATATCGATGCGTGCTCATAAATGCGAAACAAACGTGAAAATAGAAAAATAAATCTGCATACATTATGTTCGAATTTATTTCCGAGAAAACTCTTAGAACGCATCCCCGGAGATCTGGGACTAAGAAGCTTCCGGGGCCTAGGCGGCCCATGGACCCTAGCATGTTGGGCTGTGAGGATTTCCTTGTTTTATCTTTGTGTGAATGAATCGTATTGGTAGGCATATTGGTTTCCCTTCCAAGAACTAAAAGTCATCGTTTTGTATGTTTTAAATATAACTAGAAAGTCAAATGGATGCAGGCATGAGGTGCGATGATTTCAGTATCCATGCTTGCTTATAATCGCGAAAAAATCGTGAAAATAGAACCATAAATCTGCATGCAGTATGATCAGTTTTATTTCCGGGAAAACGCTCAGAACGCATCTCTGGCGATCTGGGACCCCGGAGCTTCCGGGGCCTAGGCGGCCCCTGGACCCTCGCCTGTTGGCTTCAATTACGTTCCGACGCCACTGAGACCAGCTGGGAGCTGGGAGCTTCGGAGGTGGAGCTTGGAACTCAGAGATGGAGCTTGAGAGAGTTGGAGCTTGGATCTTCAGAGCTGGAAATTGAAACTATGGAGCTGAAACTTGGAAGTTGGGAACTGGGAACTAGGGAACTTGGGCACTTTGAAACTTGTTCTATCGGTACCTAATATTCAATCGTTCGGTACAGTACGTGAGTACTCCGCAGAAATCTTCAGGCCAGTACTTGTAAAGTAATTAAACGAGCAGTTCGAAATTATACTTTATATTTTGGTTCTTGAAATCTACCTGGCCTGGGGAGAGACAGATATCAATCCCACGATCCCTCCATGCAGCCCCCTTGGTCTAATCAATAGACTGGATGAAGCGCTTTTCCAAAGTCACATAGGTCAAATAGTTGGCGCATGACGTACGCATGTCTCAGTCTCGTGAACATGTATTAGGATGGTGGTTTGAAACGCTGACAAATTCATAACAGCACAGAATCAAGACCGAAATCCAAACGGCATATATATTATACACTGAGGGCATTGATATTCAAGAGTAATTCCTTCCCACCAGTTTTTGTTTCTGTGGAGGACTTCCAGTCCTGGCCCGGACTGATTGATCGAAATGATGACCAACTCCATACTAAAAAAAAAGGATTTAAGAGGTCCGGTTATAGATGAATAGATCTGCTGGGCCCGTCTGGATGGTTTGATGAAGGTGCAAGTGGATGGATTGATGAGGGTGCAAGTAGTAGAGAAAAAGCAAATGCCGTCAAACTTGACCTTTGGGCAGAGTTATCTCTGTGTGGGACTTGAACTCCATATTTGCCTCGCACCAGACAATTGCCTATCACGGGCGCATCGATATCACAGGCAATGTGCTTGTCGACCAATGAGACAGTACAGGCCAGTCTTGAGATCCATGCAGCATGGTCCTTCCCTGGAGACGACCAGGTCCAACATAGCCATCCCAATTCAGTGCACCCAGAGCCTTTTGCCGAAACGCATGGTGGACTTCAGGATGACTACTCATTATATGTGATATGGAAGTAATCCGTAGATGGGTGTCACTTTTCCTCTTGGAAGTCCTGCCCTTGACCATATCCATGAAATCCTCGATGGTTATTTTGGGTTTACGGTACTGGCCTTCGGGTACAGTGAAGTGTTCATTTTTTTACGCTGAAAAACTTAATTTCAAATACCATTACATAAGTGTCTTGCACTTAATACCAAGTGAACACAAGATTTACTATATTCCACTGTATGTCTCGCTACTCCTGCACCAATGCAACGAATTTCCTCTCTGCTTCACTCTCTGTGCAAGATAATGTGTTTAACTCAGCGCTTCATGTTGTTCAAGTTTTGTGGTGCTTATCCTAGTTAGATTCATCTGATTTAGCTAGATTCAAGCTACGGGCTGTTGGGAAGTATTCCTTTGTATCTAAACGATGTTGTCATTATATTGCTGTATTTGTGGTCTGATAGGGAGGGCCCAGAAGATCATTGCAGAGTAACAGAACATGGCTTCGCGTGCAAATGGTGCAGGCAGCATTCTCAGCGGCGATGCTGGTACATCAATGACAGATACCCTATATGTCAGCGTTGCTAAATTATACCCTGGATATAGTGAGGAGCACACTTCGAGAACAGTGCTTTTTATATTCTTTGCTCTTCAATGGTGTGTGTCCATCCTTCAGGGCTGTTATGGCTCGAGCAAAAACCGACTGGCACTGAGGGGCCAGGCCTCTAGTTCAGCATCCGGAAATTGACAGATGGAGGCTAACTCTTCCGGCTCTGGAAAGCAACAACAGCAGGTGATACTCCAGGCCAGATGTACGCACTCCATGTCGGGACCATGGAGTATCACAGTTTCCACTCCCACCAGTTTCCAGTGTTTCAGTGGGGAAGACTTCAAAGATTGTGGCGGAACTGAAGCCAATTTTTTGGGGGCAGGTCCATGGGTCATCCGTACTCTATGGTTCGGATACCCACTATCACTCAATATGGTGCCGCCCCTTACAACATCTCCCCGGCCGTCACATATCCATGTACGACCGGAAAATCTGACTGAAATTCTAGCTGCAGTGGACTAGTACAGAAACACCTGGCAATAGAATTACCACCGACCAACCGTATCCCCGGGTTCTACTCTCCGGTCTTTCTCATCCCGAAGGACACCAAGGAGATGCACATGATCATAAATCTGCGCAAACTCAACAAGGACTTCCTCGAGCCATCTCTAGGTTTCCGTTTGGAGTCGTTCCGGTCCATAAGACTAGCTTTGGTGAAGGGCTAGCGGATGCGTATCTTCACATCCTTTTGCAAGTTTATGGTAGGTCCTCGACGTTTCTGAATTTGTGGTGCTTCCGTTTGTCCTATCCACTACCCCTGGGTCTTAACCAGTGTGCTCCAGCAGGTAGCCAGTATCCTGCACAGCAGAGTCTTGAAATACCACTTTTACCTGGACAACTATCTTATCCGCAACATGTGCAGGGAACTGACTCATCTCGACACGGACTTTGTATGCTCTATCCTCGTGGCCTTGGGCTACCGCCCGCACGAGGATAATTACAACACATATAAGGGAAGTGGGAAGAGGTGCCGACATACTGACTGCGTCACATGACTTCACAGAATAGTCTTCTGGTAAACCTATTCTAAAGCACATATCAAGAATCTAACGATTCGTGATATGTGTTGTATCTCGGGTACGCTTTTATTGTACCTGTTCATGTGGCAACTTGTTGGTACAGGCTTAATAGTTGGTTTTCCTGGGCATAGCCTACGACTCCTACTGGCCCTGGCTCGCCCTTCAGAAGACCATTGTGAGAAGTTCACTGTCCAGATTTTGCAGTTCCCCTCCCGGAGTACACTGCAGTTATCACCATCTTAGGTCTCCTGCCGTCCATTCAGGATGTGACCCTACGAGCCTTGACATCCACCCAGGATGCCACCCCACGAGGCCGACTGCAGCTGCGAACTTTAATGGTTTACCTGAACCAATTTTGGATCATCAGGCATCGGAATTCTTTGATTTATGTTACCGAGGGTGTAGAACGTTTTCTTATATGTTGGCCCGACCCCTCACAATGGTGCCTGATGTAACCCACCTTCCGCTTCTTCCTACACAACATGTGTTCAAGAAAGCTTCTTGGGAGGGGTAGGGAGCCCATCTCGATTACAAATCGATATCCGGCTCATGGACTTCTGCACAGAAGCTCCTGCACATCAATGTTCTAGAGTATATGGCCGTCAATCGCGCCGTCCAGACATTGTTACCGCACCTATGGGATCAGTTCCTGCTAGTACCAAGCAGATGCTTAGTCCAGGCAAGATCAATTCTCACGTAGTGGCAACTACATTCGGAGATCATGACCCAGATTTCCGTGATGTGGAAGACACTGTTAGTAGAGTCTGTTTGCCACCCGACTGAACAACTTCCGGTAAACTTGTCTCCGGTCCTGGATACAGGTGCGATGAGGATCGATGCATTGTCCCTAGATTAGTCGGGAATGGTCGCGTATGCCTTCCCACCCCCGGCCATCATTGCCAGAGTTCTACAGAAGATTCACGCACATGATTGTGATTATCTGATAATCCCGTATTGGCCAGAACGCCCATTGTTTCCAGACATTCTAGAACTTTTGGCGATTTTCCCCAGCAACTTTCAGTGTGGAACAAATTGTTGCATCATCCGGGGACAACCATTTACCATCAGCAATTCCCACTTCTGCAGGTGCACCGCGATCAGCTCGCTAAGGCTGATTTTTATGACAGAGCAGCACAAAGAATGTTTGCGTTTACGGGATCATCGACTTTCACTGTCTACCAGTCCAAGTGGACGGTATTTCAGCAGTGGTGTGCCACTAAGCAGATTGAGTCGAGCTCTGCCTCTGTTCAGTGCATAACTGACTTCCTGTTGTACCTACTACAGGACAGAGGTTTCGTTTCGGTGACTGTTGTTTGCTATCGTGCTATCGTGGGTTATTTAACTTTCGTCCGGGGTTGATCCGAACCTAACGGCACTGGCCAAATTTCAAGATTGACCAACAATTCACTGTTCCTAAGCCTTTGAAACTTATCGGAGCCGTTGTTTGAACCTATATATTCAGTGGATCTGAAGCTTCTGTCTTGTAAGATAGTATTTTTACTTGCGCTGGCATCGACTGCGAGGGTCTCTGAGATTCACGCTCTGGATTTTAAAGCTTTTATTTATGGACCAGTGTCTGAAATAATGAAGTCCTGCTTCTGGCGTTCAAACTCAACGTTCGCATATGCGTGATATGATGCTGGTCAAAGACGATCTCTACACATTGGGTCCCACTGTGGCCGCTTAACAAGTGGTTAGAGCACCGAGATTACAAGACAGTAAATAGATGAAATCTGCTTTTATCCTGCTTTTAATTGGCGAGTACAGTCGATCCTTTCCTGACCTCCAATAGCAAAAGGAGGGGGTAAGTTATGCCTCGATCTGATCATAAAGTCATCAGTCATTGGGTGCGGCCTCTCTCTGGGATCTCGGCGCCCGGGTAATCAATAAGATAAGTGTGAATACCATTTGTTTTGCGAGTGGTCTTCACCCGACCCGGTTTTGTGGATCCTTTGTCTCCTGCTCATGCTACTCTTTTCATTGTGTCGTTCTTCTTTCCGCCATCCTTGTGTGGCATTCTACGCAATGGTACGTGCAGGTTATTTTGTCAACTTTGAAAAAGTTGGAAGTATCTCCAACGAAACGTCAGCCCCATATCAGTAAAGAAGTTGTTATCCATAGAATAGCCTTGCGTTATATACGCCGACTTCTAAATGACTATCAAAGAAATTAATTTTCCAGTGTAAGAAATCTGAAAAATTTCGAATCAATTTTCACATTTTTAAGCAAAAACTTACCTTCACGTATTAGTGATTCTTATTACCCAGCGTCCCCGCTTGGGATTAAATCTATTGTTTGCTTGGTACAAAATAATTATATTCTTTTCATTGTTGTACGTTGTGCCATGTGGAAGGGTACTGCATGTTCAACAGGCCACATTTCTAGCATCTAGGGAGATGTAAAGGATATGGCAGCTGCGTGATGTAATGGGCTACGGTGTTGTTGCGGAACACCTTATGTGAACTGTTACTGAGCAGTGAGAGGCAAAAATTGATGACTGAATCTTCGTGCTTTCACAAATGGCATTAATAGGTGTCCCAGGCCTTCGAAGCTTGTTGCCAGCATCGTGATCGGGGTATGAGCCATGACACATGGGATTCATTGTGGTGTTTTGGGCAGTGACTTAGGTTCCAAGGTCAACAATGGGCGTATCAGACGTTGTAACTTCTCGGGCCCCGTGGGGCTTCCGGGGATTGACCTGGGATGCCGTTGTGCACACCGCAGGTCATGGTGAGAATAGACCTCAGCTCCTCAGACAGCTTGTAATAAGGGGCGACAAACTGAGGCACCCGTGGGGTTCCCGGTTGTGAAAAGGAATAGGACCCCTCCCGTGTGGTTCCCGGGTGTGAAAAGGAATGGGACCCAACGTCGTGATATGACTGAAATATAGTTGAAAGCCACGTTAAATCTCATTCACTCACTCACACACTCACTGTAACTTTTCGGCTGTTCTGGAGTTTACCAAATCGGTCATGTGTGTGCCAGGAACCACTCGGTTCTGCACGATCAGTCCACCTCTGTTATTCTAAGCCCTGTTAGGACCCTGTTTTACCCACTAATGCCAAGCCGTCTTTTTTTTGAATGCCAAAGGCGGGCTTTATAACTCTTCGTCTTCGACCCACCGTGGCGCTAGTGGTAATGGTGATGTCTGCTTGAGTGGTACTGAGGTCGATGGAATGGATGGTCCAGTTGATGGGGTTTTGTATTAATTGATACACATCGTCAACCGTTGAAGGGCCTCATTGTACTGTGGCCTAAATCCCGGTGCGGTAAAATCTGATTCATCTGTTCATCAAACGTGTTCAACGTTTTCACCACATATGTGGAATAGGGTATGGTGATTGTTGGCTTTGAAGCAGGCGTATGTCGATAAGGGTCATTTCTTTTGTATGGTTCATTGTCGGCCGAAGAGTTCATCCAATAGTGGACCTAGCACGGAAGCGGCCAACAGAGCAAATGTGGCACCGAGAAAGCCGCCTCTCTGTAACACCTTTTTATCCTTGGCTTGGGAGATTCACTTCTGTACCTGGGATCGGAGACCTGACTTATGCTTGTTCAACTAGGTCTTTTGAGTTGGAATCGGAGGAACATTGCCTATTAACACGTTGTACCCGATCTCACACACAGTGCACAAGAGCAGGAGTCCGCCTCACGCACAATGATCCAGACCAAGTGGAGCGGCCCTGTCTTCTACACTCGAGAGGACATGATGCGCAACTAACGATGGAACCCACAACCCTGACCTATTGTTTGCTATGACTAAAGAGACAACATGAACAAGGATGGTGTGTGTTTATTTCCTTTTTTTAAATATATATTATCTCTATTCAACACTGACCAGCTAGGAGAGTCATTGTGGGTGTGTTTACATAATAGCTTTTTTATATGTACACGGGATGCATCTCACCTAGAAAGATGGTGGTCCGCGGGGATGCCATGCTTAACCCTATCTGGCCTGGGCGATTTGGGGTGTATCGCAGCCTGGGGGGGGGGCGGAAAGTGCCCCCCTATATATTTTCTCTACCACTAAGGCTAGAGCGCTGAAACTTACCACACAGTATTTTTTGATTCAAGCTCTACCTGGAAATGTAAAAAAATCCAAGATGGCCGCCATGATGACGTCACAGTGACGTCATCCATTTTCCAGCCTTTTTGGAGTCGATTTTTCAAAATTTTCATTTTTCCGATTTTTCTCTCGAAAAAAATCAAATAAAATATAGAATAATTAGTTTTGCATGAATAAAATAATTTCAAGACCCTTTAGGCAAGGAAAATGTGAAGAAATGGAGCGAAAAGATTGAAAAACACGACTTTCGCGGATACCACATGGCCGCCATTTTGAATTTACCCATGATCCTCTGCCCGGGGGTATATGAAAATCAGCTCAAAATGACCCCAATAAGATAAGCTTAAAAGTCACCAAGTTTCAGCCTCCTCGGTTTTGTCGTTTCGGAGCAGCAGAGAAAAGTTCACTAGGGGGGGGGCACTTTCCGCCCCCCCCCCCAGGCCAGGTAGGGTTAAGGTTGAAGAGCATATACCCGTGCTGAGGGGTTTCAGGCGGTTCGCTGGTGATCGCTAGCCTCACACCGCTCAACCAGAACGGGTTCTACCCCGCTGGTGCATTTGTTAAAGTTTGCCAGTTACTTGCCTACGATCAGTGGTTCTCACTGGGTACTTCCCCCACCATTCAAACTGGCTGTATGAGTGAAAAATAACCTTGAGTGTGACATTACACCACACAAGCCCCCAATCGATATAAGGGATTGTAGCCACTATTGAGCAACCATATGACTTTACAGGAAAGCTTCCCTCGGCACCTAACATTGGACCCGACAATACGGTGGATTCTCAAACGAGCCTTAGTATCTCAGCCGTGATTTTATTACAGCTGTTCATGTGGAGACTATACAGTATCCACACGGCCCCTAGCACCGGCATTAGCGGAATTAGATAAGTTAGCTCGGGAGCTGTGATGACAGATCAGCTCAAATAAATCATCTGATGTTAATGGATGAGCATCGAGGACGTCTGATGGAGTAAACGTCTCAACATGGGGTAAACCTGGTAAATGCATGAATACCCAGAAAAACTAACCTGTAATGCCCAACGTCGCACGGCTTATATTTCCCACCAAAACAACAAATCTACATATATTTGTCCGATGACATGTACAGAGGGCGGACCTGAGAACTAACAGTCCACCATTAAATTCCTACCATATACAGGTAATAAATTGGAGCGATATGCAAGAGGTGGGGAAAACTGACGACGTCTGGCGACTAAAGAGCAACCATATGACTCTACAGGGAAGTTTCCATCGGTACCTCACATTCAGATCCGAGAATACTGTGGATTCTCGGACGTAGCCTTAGTATCTCACTCGCGCTTTTATTGCAGCTGTTCATGTGGAGACTGTGAAGTATCGACACGGTCCCTAGCACCGGCTTAAGTGGATGACACTGAGCAGCCAATGGCATTCGAAGTTGGGAAACTGTTGGTCACACTTTTTGACAGGCACGCTCTTCCAACTGTGTATAAATGCACTGAAGGTGGCTTACCTGTGCACACAGCTATATGGACACTTACACCCGTCAAGTCAGAGGTGGTTCAACCGTGTTCAGTGGGACATACATTCAGCAGGACCATGACCTGGGGAAAATGCTCGAGATATTGTCGAAACGTTCCTGCTGCTGGTGATGTGTGGATTGAAAGCGGTCGTAAAGCTAGCTGATCGAAGTGGAGTCCAAACCATCGGTGATGCATTCAGTGATGTACCCGTGCGAGGGTCTGTCAAACACCGAGCCAAAAATGTGGTAGGCATCTTAGTCGAAAAGCACAACGAACCGTAGGGAATAATAGACCTGCACCTCCAAGACCTCACACCAGTCGTCGACCAATTCAGCGACCATGCACATGCAGAAGAAGCAAGACATCTTTGAGTCATGACCCTCCATCAACAGTGAATTTGGTTTGTGGATCGTGCCGTCAACAGACCAGCACCGAGAAGGGGCAATGGGTGGAACATCTCCCTCTCTTCAACATAAATGAAGCAGGCCCGATCGAACTCATCATCAGCAATGTGGAAACTGTCTACGTGGAGAGGGGATTTGGTTTAATGTCACACTCAAGGTTATTTCACTCATATAGTAACAGCCAGTTTCAATGGTGGAGGAATCAAGAGTACCCCAGAACATTGGGTTGTCATGTACTGGACAGAAGAGCGGCCCTGCCACCGATTCATCCTGACCTGACGGCCTTCATAGACAAAGGCACATAGGCGTGGTGTTAGAACAGCCGAACGTTGCAAGGCCTGATGAGTAGCGTGGACAATACTGCCGGTTTCCCTCTATATGATTTCCCGGGACTGACCCTACCTACCATCGTACAGATGTTTGACGAAGACCATTTTCAATACTCAAATCACAAGCGTCTATGTATGGTACGTCATTCAATATTCAGCCATCGTCCATTGGGGAATTTCCGCATCCATAATCCAAAGTTCTAATTCATTCACCAAATTGGAAAAATAAATCATAGTATACGTAACTATAGGCTAGTTTTCTGCAAGAGAGAAGCGGTCAACAGTTTTCAATGATGCCGACAAGACATCATGAGGTTTCAAAACATCAAATCCGTATCGCTGATCGGTATTCTTAATCCCATATGGTTTTCGTTGTAAAGTCGTTATCTAGAATATGATCTAGTCGCGGCTCCGACTTCCCTTCTTGGGCTTTTGTTCTCACGTGACTGCTTCACATTTTTAATTCACTGAATTAAAAAAAACCTCTCGTACCTGTCGTTTGTGTATATTTTTTGTACTATAGACTCCGTGTGAAGAGACCAATCCAAACTGCGCTGGTATTGCGGAGCGTCTGTAAAATCGCGTGTTGACCATCTTTCATGGATAAATTCATTACTAAATACCAACTTACCGAATGTGTAGTTTCACAAAACCGAGTGCGCATCCGAGCATCTCCGCGCTTTCTTTGCTACTGATGACGTCACATATGACATCACTCGGGTCGTAGTCTACATCATACCGGAACTATAGCGGTCCATCTGGAGCAAAGATGGCTCCTCTAGTATATTGGCATTCTCATGGCATCAGATTGTATATCCTCTATTGTCATATATACCCTCTGATGTCAAAGTGGGGCTAATTGCGGCGCGCAGCTTTTCTGCGCATGGCTCTCGCCCAATCAACAGCCTCCGTTACTAAATGAAGCGAACTTGTTGAGATTACCGAATGGGGCCGATGATTTCCGAAAAGCTCAGCATGACTTCGGCAAGCCAATCAACATAGGCGTTGTATATCGACGAGAACGAACAGCGGCAAATCTTTGAGGGGCGTCCTGTTTAAAAAACCGGACTGGTATTTGTGTGATCTGTCAGTTAACTGCCATCATGAACGAGCAAGTAAATGTACTTCGAACCCTGGGATTTACTGCCACATATCTTGGACCTGGCGACAGAGAAAAACTACAGGAGGGATCTTATTCATTTGTATTCTCAAGCCTCGAATTACTGTTAAACCAGGAAGAGAACCGCGACACGGGAAAACCACGGCAGCTATTGTCGCCGACGTGGCTCATGCGGTGATTCGATGCATGGTAAGTTTATAAACAGGTAAATTATAATAATAAAATAATAATAATAAATTATAATATAATTTTAAATATAATACTGAAAATTGGGATAATACTGTTATTGTCATTTTTTAATTCAAAGCCAATTTATTTGATAAACATTTTTAAGTTTGAGCAAATTTAAATAAGTTAGTTTGATAAAAATTGCCATTTGAAAAAACCCCTGAATCAATTATTAAATTAAATCCCAGTTGCTAAACTGAGATCCGTTATTTTCAGACAAAATCTTAATATTATTTATGGTTATAACCAGGGAAACACATTTAACTGCAGATATATTATTATTTAATATTTAGTACTATGAGGAAATTATGCAAATGATGTGTTCCGATGCATATTTCTCGTCCACCTCCTCTACTGATTGTTTTTATTACTTATACTTGTTGCACATAAATACATAATAATATATACCTCGCTGAGGTTCAGCTGAATAATTTTGGCTGAGTAATTTTTTCAATATTATTTTTTGTGTTGACTTTGATTTTGTGTTGTGTTATCCTTCCTCACTTAGTTCAAGATCGGCGACAGATATCATTCGATACACATGGCCATAATATAATTTTCTGAAAGACGCACGCTTGTTGATTGTCTGGTCACATCAACCACATGCTTGATTCATTTTCCAGCGTCATTATCAATTAATGCTTACAATAGCTCTCAGCATGAATCGGAATTCTCGCCTACAATATGACCGCCCGTCTCCACGCCGTGATCAGCTGTGATGACGTAGTCAACCGGAAAATATAACGCGCTCTCTCACTGGCTCAGCGGAAAAAACACAATGCGGCTGCGCGCCAGGCATTTATATAGTGGTGAAGTCAGAGTCTTGTTTACCGACGGTTTGGAGGTTACACACTCTGACTTTGGGAGAATGGTATATTGGATGCCGGACAAGGAGTGAACAAAACATTATAAAAGAGAATAGAGGCGACAATTAAACACTGAGGTCCTACACACGACCCGTAAGAACGCAACTTGGCCGAGTGATGCTTGGTTGGTTCGTCGCGATACGACTGAAATAATGTTGAAAGCGACGTTAAATCCTATTCACTCACTCACTCACCCTTATTTGGATCACACAAATGAAACCGTATTATCATACTGGGAAAAATAACCTGGTTAATCTTGCTTTGTTTATATCGCATTCATCAGAAGATATTCAGTTACCAGTTAATTTCCGTGTATACAATGTTTTCGTATAATGATTCTTCTACAGATACAATGCCCCCATATAGATTTGTTACATCTTTTATACGGTCCGCTAGAACCTGTAGCTAAATACTTACATCTTGTATACAGATAGCTACAATGTAACCATGCAGGCTGTATCAACAATATTATTTATACCCATTTAAAAATTGGAAACTGATTCATGTATCGCTTTTTCCGATACATGAATCGGCTTACTTTACCGTAAATAGGACAAAAATGATGCATTTTCCATCTATCCTCACGACAAACACCATTTCATATGAATGGACAAGTATGGTTGGCACATGGTTTTACCACTGCAAAGGAAATGCGAAATGGAATAATACAAGCAAAATTAGGAAACTAATTCGCCAAGCCGAGTATTTCGATTGTTTCTTTCCGCAGCTGTGATACCATTCCCATACATTTCTGGATTAAAAAAAGGGACCAGTCAGCGAGCGTAAAAGCAGACATTGTGCGGGTTGTATTTTCAGTCAATACAATTCCACCGCGTTGAAAAGCGAACGAATGAAAATGACTCGTTAATGAGAGGCTGGGCCTAAAAATATGTCTGCTGTTCAAGATCGGTATTCTCTCTCCTATAATATCTCGTCACTATCCTTTTTTGTTATGTATTTTAAACATAATGCTTGAAATGGTATATATTGTACAAAGGATGAGGGTAGGAGGAGGGTGTATATTATTCCTGTCTGCCGGTCAACCATTCCCATGCAGGGACGGATCATTATTCATATGCGAGCGCTATATCATTTCTGACAGGTGGGAGGGAGCGTAATTCCTATTTGCTGGACACTCACCTAATGGCGGACAAACGCAAAAATACAAAATGATCTTTGTAACTTATAATTATTCTAACAACAGACTAACTTCATTTTGCACGACGGCTACCTTCTAGATGTCGGATCTGAAGGTAGTTCCATTTGAGAGACGCTGAAATAGCATTTGCGTACACTTCGCCATCCATTTATAGACGGCTTTCGAATCGTGTGTTGCCATTATTGCGGAGCGATATATCCTCAATCTCGAAATCAGAGCTATCCGGTCCTGTCCTCCCTACTATGCTCTGGGACGGCGCTCAGCAGTACGATCGGTCATTGGATAGCACACAAAGCCCTAGAATTTAGAACATAACGAGAGCGTATCTGTGGAGATCAAGCCGACGTTCCGATGTCATGGATGTTATGAGCGCGTCTGAAAGATGACGTAGCCTACCAGAACTCTTTATGCATTCTTGCGAAACATTTTCTATTCTGACGTCAATTCAATTCAATTCAATTCAATATGTATTGTACTGAACACCCTAGACAGGGTAGAGTACATGCAGAACACGAAAGAAGCAGCATCAGCTTCGAACAATCAATATTAAAACAACTTAATGCATTAACACATGTAGGTAATGGGCACAGAGATTCACTGTAAGGATCTTCGTGTGAACCACGAATGCAGCGTATTGCATATTGAATTCGTTAAATGGATATCATCTAAGGACATAATAAAGATAAATTTATCAACATCCGTCAAATGAACGAAATGAGGGTAATCATTTACAATTTGTGCGAAGAGTATTTCTCTATCTAATATATATTGATCACATGCCAACACAAAATGGAATTCGTCCTCGACAGTATTGCAAGTCTAAGCTTGGTGAAGGTCTTTCTGGCAACTGAATTTTTACATAAAGTCAAATAGGATTCAAATTTAATATCTTGTTTAAATAGCCGATATGATCTCATTTTATTAGACCCATCTTGTGAAAGATTATCCTGGAGAGAGACTTGAAATTGATTCTGGAAGAACACACCAAGAGAAGATATGATCCGAGAACACTGTGCGTTATCAATATCCACATGAAGCTTATTGCACAGATAACTCTTCAGCTTATACAACCAGCCAATTTTCATATCACAGAGTTGTTTTTGCTCTTGTAGAGCATGAAAGGATAATCTATCCGGGAAGTCGGCAATATAATGATAAAATTTAACTGATCGGACTACAACATCGTATTGTAATGGGTATATGCCTAATTCACCCCTCACACCCCAGTTGTGGGTGGATCTATGTACCTGTAGAAGCCGTTTGTGGAATCTCAGCTGAGCTTTTTCAATTGATATAGTATCTAAATTTTTATACATGAGAAAATCTACCCCCCAAACTTCAGAACCATACAACAAGATAGGTTTAATTAGGGACTGATAGAGATGGCAACCTATACTCATAGGAACATCTTTTCCTTCTATATTATTAAGTAAACCATAAGATGCCCGAATACCTTTACTACTAATTTGTTCAGCATTCAGTCTGAAGTGTCCCGTTCTAGAGAACAAAATGCCCAAATATTGATATCGGTCTACTTGAGCGATTTCAGAGTTGCCTAGGGTCCACTTTTTAATGGGGGCTGGTGGGCCTTTTTTGAACACGACAACTTTTGATTTATCCAAATTTACGGCTAAGTGACTGTCTGAACAATATTGTTCAAGCTTATCAAGACCAACTTGTAAGCCGGCCGGGGACTCCGAGAGTAACACCAGATCGTCTGCAAATAGCAGGTGCGATATTTTCTGGTTGTTTAAGTCAATGGGAAAACAACTATTGTCAAATCGGTCTTTTACGTCATCGATAAATATATTAAATAATGTTGGGGAAAGGCAACATCCCTGACGAACTCCCAGGCCACTTTGAAAGTTAGAGGAGATTTCCTCGTTCATTCTAACCCTATATGATATATTACTGTATAAGGATGACACTATTTTAAGCGTCTTGCCTCTTCTGTCCTTGTCAGCAAGCTTCTTGTATAAAATATTTCTGTCGACAGAGTCGAATGCTTTATGTAAATCTATGAAGCATGCATACAAGCCTTTTCGTCGAAATGTATACTTATCAATAATGGTTCGTATGGTGAATATATGATCGGTAGAGCGGAAGGCTTTCCTAAAACCTACTTGGTTCGGGCTAATTTGTTTAGTAGTTTCAAGATGGTTCACAATGCGATTGTTAATTATTTTGCAGAAAAGCTTACCTAGTGCACAACCAATTGCGACTCCCCTGTAGTTATTGGGATCAGAACGGTCGCCTTTTTTATAAATAGGAATTAAAGAGGAAGTCCTCCATTCGTCAGGAAAAGATCCACTATCGAATATGATATTAAAAAGTCTACCGACATGATCAATTATCGAAGGAACTACGCTTTTTAGGAGTTCATTATAAACTTCGTCCTCACCTGGACTCTTGTTATTTTTCAGTCCAGCAAGTGCCTCTAGAATTTCTTCAGCAGTGATTGAATTATCTAGGATGTTATTGCTCTTCTCAGAGTCATTTAAGAGTTGGACGGGATTCCTTTCATAATTAGAATGGCCCACCAGAGCCACAAAGTGATCAGCCATGACATGTTTATCTACTGGGATATTCTGTTCCATTTTACAAGAAATTCCCAATTTTTGGATTAATTTCCAGTAGTACTTAGCATCCGATTCCTTGGCATTTTTTAACTTCCCTATGAGATTGCTATAATATTCAATTTTTTTCCTGCGCACCAGTTTCTTGTATTTCTTTTTCACATTATGGTAATTTATCCTGGCTTCATCCGTTTGATTATTATTATATTGCTTATAACTATTCTTAGTCATCGCTTTTGCCATCTTACATTCATGATCATGCCATTGATTTTTCTTCGTCATGTCGGTAAGTGTCATGACGTTATGACACTGGCCATGAAAATGACTCATGACTGACGTTTTATAAAGAATAGGATATGTTCCAATGAAATCGGAAGGGGCCATGTGAAAGGATTTTTCAATGTATTATGGGACCCACTTTCAGCGACCGTCGTACCCACAGGCAGCAGTCCTTGGTGGGTTAGGGAAAGAGGGAAAGGTTGGGGGGGGGGGAGGGAAAGGTTTGCGGTGGGGGGGGGGGAGGTCTCTATAGATAAGACCAGGTCGGAAACCAAATTTTTTCGCAGAAACCTTTTAGGCCAAATCGTTCATAATTTTGAGATTTGCGTTGAAATTTTGGGCACAATCATGCTTTACTTGCCTGTAAATTAAATGGTGTGTACATTCATGTCTGAGTTCTCATAGTTTTTTAATAAATCTACATAGAACGCCAAATAGAACGTCGCCGTTTTCATCGACTACAAATATGGCCGCCATCAGCTTATCTGATACTCTCGAACCGAGTGATATGGTGTGCTGTTCGTCGAAATGCAATGAAGTTATACACATTGCTTAAAGTTGAACACTTGGTTCGAGACTATTTCTCTCGCGCGCGTACTTAGATGCAGTCTCTGTGTAGTCGATGAAAACGACAGGGTGGAAGAGTGGACAAATTCCTGTTTTAAATGAAATGAGGGATAAAGGATTGGATTATCACTACTGAAGTAGGTTTCAATAGCTTAAGTAACTGTTAATAAAGGTAACTGAAAACAGTTTTGCCAATTTGGTACGGATTTTTTCCCCAAAATGAAGTTTTAGTTTTCGACAGCATCAAAATTGGTTTCCGGCCTGTCCTTATACTTAGACCCAATATGGCCTCCAGTGCCATCCCATATATACATCTCGCAATATTTGTCCTCCGATATACAAGGACTGCTACCTGTGGTCGTACCGGGGTTCGTCGGAGCGGCCAATTTTCCAGCGGAGAGCGACCCCTGGTGGCGAGGTTGATATATCCTATACTTTACCGTATACTGTTCGGCCTTCATCGGACAGAGAAATCTATCAAATTACAGGCTTTTTATACTACTTGTGAAACATATATTATCCGAGCTTACAAAAGATACAGATATTAATAACTTCGGTATCATCCGGGAGGTGTTGCAGATCTGTAATTTTGAACAAGTAGGACAGCACATGACTCGAAAATGACGTGTAACGTTGGGGTGACGTCGTTAGAGTTTAGCTGATTGGCTGACGACATCACGTGGTGTTGATTTCGGGAAATTCCCTCTAAAAGTTGCCGAAAGTTAGCTGAAAATGGATACTAACGCTCCCAGGATCAGTCTTACCGCGAATAGATGACCCACTCCCAGATGGTTACATGTTGGCTGAAATAGCCATCCTTGCTTTAGAACAGCGACCCCTCTTAGCAAAGTTCAGAAAAAATGACGTCACCATGTAGGCCATCCTTTGATAAAGATTTTGTCGATATATTTTTGCATCAAATAATTACTGGTCCACAGTTGTGACAATAAGCGACCATTTGTGGTAACTCGCCAACGTTCAGTTTGATGAGTGTGATGCCTCCCTGATATGGTTCGGGTGTGGTAACCAGACATTGTCGCAAGGAATTCACCAAGTAATTTGTGGAAGGGAGTATTTCATCACAAAAATTTATAATGGTTGAATATACAACAAATAGTATGAATCCACACGAACATAGTTTAAAACTTATAATACTATTAAAAGTATGCCTACAGGTCGCAAAGTGGTCCCCTGGCTGCATTTCGTGACGATATTCAAGACGACTGTGCCCATGCTAGTTAGTTGACCAGACATTGTCGAGTTAGGTGCAGGATTGGCTTTTTTTTTAGATATTTTCCAAATTTCCTATGCTTTAACATGGTGCTAAGTAGCATACTTGGCAATATTGTGCAGATACTTTTGCTAAACTCCGCAGTAGGCATACAAGTGGGTTACTTTAATAGCATCTATATTCAATATTTAGCACTTTTATAATCTACTCTAATTTGAAGATATTCGCATTAAAATATCTGTAACACCGTGTTGAAGAAAGGACAATATATTCAATATTTAGCACGTTTATAATATTATCTAATTAGAATAGATTCGCACTTAAATATGTAGCTGACATCTGAGAACAGACAATATATTGAATATTTAGCACTTTGATAATATCATCTAATTAGAAGAGATTCGCAGTTAAATATCTAGATGGCGTCCGAGAAAGACAATATATTCGATATTTAGCACCTTTATAATATCATATAATTAGAAAAGATTCGCACTTAAATTTGTAGCTGGCGTCTGGGAAAAGACAATATATTCAATATTTAGCACTTTTATAATCTATACTAAATACAAGAGATTCGCAGTTAAATATCCACAAGAGCCTTTTCGGAGAAAAGACAATATATTCAATATTTAGCACTTCTATAATCTACTCTAATTAGAAGAGATTCGCATTAAAATATCTGAAACACCGTGTCTGAAAAAGGACAATATATTCAATATTTAGCACCTTTATAATATCATCTAATTAGAATATATTCGCATTTAAATATGTAGGTGACGTTTGAGAACAGACAATATATTGAATATTTAGCACTTTGATAATATCATCTAATTAGAAGAGATTCGCAGTTAAATATTTATCTGGCGTCAGAGAAAGACAATATATTCAATATTTAGCACATTTATAATATCATATAATTAGAAAAGATTCGCACTTAAATATGTAGCTGGCGTCTGGGAAAAGACAATATATTCAATATTTAGCACTTTTATAATTTATACTAAATAGAAGAGATTCGCAGTTAAATATCCACAAGAGCCTTTTCGGGGAAAAGACAATATATTCAATATTTAGCACTTTTATAATCTACTCTAATTAGAAGAGATTCGCATTAAATATCTTTAACACCGTGCCGGAAAAAGGAGAATATATTCGATATTTAGCACGTTTATAACATTATCTAATTAGAATAGATTCGCACTTAAATATCTAGATGGCGTTCGAGAAAGACAATATATTCGATATTTAGCACCTTTATAATATCATCTAATTAGAAAAGTTTCGCACTTAAATTTGTAGCTGGCGTCTGGACAAAAGACAACATATTCAATATTTAGCACTTTTATAATCTATACTAAATAGAAGAGATTCGCAGTTAAATATCCACAAGAGCTTTTTCGGAGAAAAGACAATATATTCAATATTTAGCACTTCTATAATCTACTCTAATTAGAAGAGATTCGCATTAAAATATCTGAAACACCGTGTCGGAGAAAGGACAATATATTCAATATTTAGCACCTTTATAATATCATCTAATTAGAATATAATTAGATTGTTGCAATCAAGTACCAAAGGAAGATGGGTTTTTTTGGCGTTTTGTTTCTTTCGAAATTACATTGAATTACATCCTGTATACCAGCACATGCGCGTTGTTTAACCAGGAAGAACGATAGAATAATCCCTGGTATTGTCAGAGGAGTGGAACAGACCAGCAAAGAACGTGTGCTTAGGACTGCCTTAAACAGCCTTATTCACCAGCCCATGCAAGTTTGAAAATATGTAGCATTTGTGCTAATTATACAATATATTTTCTCTAATGAGAGGCCGTCGGACAATTTGGAGCTGCGATTTAGAAGAAATATTCAATATTTATCATGGCTGCAATTTAGAATAAATATTCAATATTTAGCATTTGTGCTAATTATACAATATATTATCTTTCTGGAGAGGCAGTCCGACAATTTGCGTTTGCGAGTTATCATAAATATTGAATATTTCTTCTGGCTGCAATTTAGAAAAAAATATTCAATATTTAGCATTTGTGCTAATTATACAATATATTTTCTTTGAGAACAGGCAAGTCAAAGTGCTAACTAGCAGTAATCCTAGAAATTATCTTCAAAGTAGCACACCTCTTTCTAAACATCACTGATTTTAGAAATTATTTGCGAAGTAGCAGATCTGCTAAATAGCATGCGAGACAATAATAACCATTTCTGCACCTTAATGACATTGTCGCAAGGAATTCACCAAGTAATTTGTGGAAGGGAGTATTTCATTACAAAAACTGTTATACAATGGTTGAATATACAACAAATAGTATGAATCCACACGAACATAGTTTAAGGCTTATAATACTATTAAAATTATGCCTACAGGTCGCAAAGTAGACCCCTGGCTGCATTTCGTGAAGATATTCAAGACGACTGTGCCCATGCTAGTCTCGGTCCTACTAATCTCCACAAATATGGACAACAAGAGACCTTCAAATTAACACAAAATGACAACAAATTCGTCGTCGAAAGCGGTCCAACTAATCACCACAATGCCAGGGAAGAAGATCAAGGATATGTGACATTTACATAGAAAAAAACTCTTTTGTGTGTGTGGGTTTTTTTTCACCCCAAAATCTGCAAAATTATATACATACGGTAATGAAATATCAGCCTCGAGGGAATCGCTATGTTCAGTTGCACAAGACTGGATAGGACTGATCAAATTGTGCTGTCTGGCGTATTTTGCTATTTTTGTTGAATTTCTTGGGATGATTTTCTCTTGTAACAACAATAGGACACCTATTCTAACCTTCTGTGTTGTGCGTGTCGTGTGCAAATACATGTTGTAAATAGGGTAAACTTTCACGTAGCAACAGGTTTTGCAAGAATACAAAATACTGCCTCCTGAAACAGCTCATCACGGTTGAGGGAGAGTGCGTTTACCTCCCCCCGCAATAACACAGTAACATACTTTCCGTGATACACTGAATGAGCGCAAAGGCACTCGATATCTGAACCATTCCATTTCCAGCCCTAAACTGCCCGCTTGTCTGTATGAGAAAAGATATATAATATAACTTCGTTCTTCTTAGCCCTTCGCCCACAAATGCAGACAAACGCGAGCCTGCTCGTGTTGGAAATGTCACTGTCCCGGTACTGTATCCATGGCAAGCACGTGACATGTAGGACAACTTCTATACACGCTGGGGAATACCACCTCCAGCTCATTAGTTCTTATATTTCTGTGGTTAATCTTGGGCAAGAAATATGTATAAAAAATCAATAAAATATTTTATTTCTCTGCACTGAAAGAATCACTGAGTTGTTTTGCACGATATATTTTTATGGCAAGCCAGGCAACACTGCTTGTATTTGCGGCGGGGGTAAAATGTACCAGCCGCGCTCAGAGAGAATCAGTTTTGCGCATTTGTTCATTATTTCTACATTCAAATATATCTCCTGGTTAGAATTGGATTCAAAACCTTCGTATCGGCATTTGTTGTGTAATAATTTACCGCTGGGGCGTCTTTCATCCCTCGTCAAAACCCCTCGATTGCTGCGCAATCTCGGGGTTTTGACTCGGGATGAAAGACGTCCCAGCGGTAAATTATTACACAACAAATACCTCTATGTCGGTTGTGAACCCTTAAACCAAAACCATTCTTGGTTCTTTCAAATAATGAATCTTCCTAATATTTTGTGTAGCAACATAATTTTGGATAGAGGCATATTTTTGCTAAGGGAGAAAATCCTCGATATAAATGCCTCACAAATATCAAAATAGGCCACTAGTTTTTCTCCTTTCAATTGTCAGTTTGCAACACTTTCCTTGGGATACGTTGCAACATGATGAAATTCTTAAAGCAGGGTTTTCTTTATTCTTCCAAAAAGGATATTCAAGTTCTAATCCACATGCTAGATAAGAACAAAGTTTTCCGACGTTCATAAAATTATTCAAATTACATGTTTTTTAAATTTTGGGCTTATTATGACATGGAATTTTCTCTGTTAAAGATGTCATTTCATATCATTGTACAATTCATTATATTGCTACCGGTAGTAAATATTATTCAAGGTAACCAAAATGAGGAGGGGGGGGTTGGGGAGTTTCGTAGATTATCAAAATATTGAAAGTTTCAATTTACCCCTGGGTCTGTTGCAACTTATACCAGGTAGGGTAAAGTTGCAACATTTTTCTTCAGTTTTTGACAGACGATTTATTGAAAACTATTTTCGTTTCGTGCTTTGTTCGACAGCCTCGAGATATATCTGAAATTAAACGCTAGTTGTGACGTTACTCTATTTTTAAAAGTGTACATTATTTTTTTCACGAATGTACAGCAAGTGTACATTCTTTTTCACGAATGTACAGCAAGTGTACTTTCTTTTTCACGAATGTACAGCAAGTGTACATTCTTTTTCTGGAAAGAAACACGTCCGTCAGTTAAAGCATGTGAGAAGACACGAAGGACTATAGTAAATGGGGCAATAGACTACTCGATGTAGGTCTTCTGAAATGTACAAATGACAAACCCAAGCAGCACTACAACAAGCGAATTTGACGTATTTAATTCAGCCGGAACTAAGAGGTGGAATTAAGTAATGTTCTTAAAAAAAAATAGACGAGCGAAGAAAACACAACCCAGAAAGATACGATGCCGACTACAATGTAATAAATGTGCAAATTGCATATACATGTAGGAATGGCATAAACCTCATCGGACTCCGAATAGCAGTCCGATAAGTGTTCTATTTATTTAAGTTAACGTTTATTGTGACACGTGGGTATCGAAAGAGTCGTCCAGTCGCGGACTGTAGTTTCTGATTTTGGTCAAGATTTCTTTTTGTGAGCGTTACACTTTCTGCCTTCTGATATACATACATTAAAACACCGACTGCCTCAAATATAGGTCTAATCTTTGGTTGTCGCCTGCTGGGCATTGATTGCAGACTAAGCAGTCAAAATATGACGCGTCTGTATAGCGTAACACATCAATTTTCTGCCGTACGTATATGTGTGGGTACAAGTGAAATGTGTACCGGTAAACGTGAATTCCTGTCAGACATTCCGTTAATTATGGACCTGGTATGAGATCATGTGTATGGACATATAGATATGTAATTTGTATGTCTGCATGTTTTGCTACATATGCGTTTCACGTAATGTAGATTGTGACACGTATATATCAATTACATATATTTTTTGTTACAAATCTTTGTAAAGATAACGTGAGAGTTACGGACCAGTCAAACGGGTTGTGGAAGTTTCGTGTGCAAATGTGCTGTTTGTCCTGAAACAACCATGATGTGTTACATAATACGGCCATTGTGTAAGTTATTTATCGCCTACGACATCGGGGAACGATTTTCCTGTGTGGAACAGATAAACAGCAGCCCAGGTAGGCGTATGCGTTAATTCCTTCCCATGTGATGGACTGTCCATCATGTAGGACGCCGTCAATCGGGTACAGTGTGCGTACTTGGCTCTTTGCAGTTATTGTTCGAATGGTTCCACACATGTAATTACCTGAGCCTATATCATTGCAATTTGTTCGGTTTGACATAGCTCATTTCATTCTTCGTGTAAGACGAAGAAGTGAATACATTATCGTTGGACTAACGTTTAAGTCGGAGAAAGACCTCGTAACTGTACATTCGTGAAAAGAATCGACTCGGCGCTTCGCGCCTCGTCGATTCTTTTTCACGAATGTACAGTTACTCGGCCTTTCTCCTTTACATAGTACCAGTATCAAATAGCTAACGTCAATGCAAGCCAAGATAGAAGACCCCTTCAGATATCCCAATGACGAGTGATTATCTTGGGTTATGATATTTTCTTATCTCGGCTACGCTTTCATTGTAGATATACATATGGATACTTTGGAAGATTTTTATCATAATTATTCATGAGGACATCTTGGACGACTTGACGGTATACTTTTATATACCTGCGATCCTATCCAGTGGAAGTAGACGCATGTGTTTTGCGAGCGTATGATGGAAGCGGAGGCACAATAAGAAAAAAATCGTATGGAATGAAAGTTATTTTTCAGAA
Organism: Hanleya hanleyi; assembly: GCA_036873755.1. Classification (NCBI taxonomy): domain Eukaryota; kingdom Metazoa; phylum Mollusca; class Polyplacophora; order Lepidopleurida; family Hanleyidae; genus Hanleya; species Hanleya hanleyi. Next base: position 215,105 of record JAVTVY010003356.1, on the reverse strand, counting down.
TATACCATTCCCAGTTCCCGAGAACCTCGGGATCTAAGGCCTTTCAACAGAATTTCACCTTGTACAAATTGGTACTGGTACCGGTAACATGCAACGGTGATGGAAACCCCTAGAATGACTTAACCCTACCAGGCCTGGACCATTTGGGGTCTGTCTCAGCATTTAATTTCTTTACCTCTTGAGATGGAGGGCTGAAACTGTCCATACTATATATTTGGTTAAAGCTCTGCAGTGAAGTTACTTTCTCGAAAGCCATTTTCTCCCTACTTCTGGTACCGATTTTTTTGGTATATTTTTCGATTTGGGAAATAAATTACTTTTATGCCATTTTAGGCAAGAAATATGCGAAAAAGAATGGAGAGAAAAGACCGAAACAAGACTTTCTTTGGACACCTCGCGGTTGCCATTTTGAATTTTCCCATCATCCTTAGCGCCTAGGATTATGCAAATAGTCTCCAAATGAGGTCATAACGATTCTCGGAAAAGTTCAAAGTTTCAGCTCTCCGATTGCTCATTTCGTTCCAGAGCCGCGGCAAAAAAGATTGGTAGGGGGGCATAATTCTCCCCTCCCCCAGAATAATGGGGGTTAATCCGACAAGCAAGCCTACATATATGTCTCTATGCCACAAGCTGATATATTGACGGTGACGTCTCAATACCACCGTCATATTTATAGAAACTCCAAGGCATAACAAAATTTACCCCACAAAGGCAGGTGTTGGTCGTTGTTGAGGTTGTTCTTGTTGCTTGAGTTTTTATTTCACATGCATCGTGCGACATCTACAATTAACCCTGGGGGGGGGGGATTATGTACCCCCCCCCCACCATACTTTTCATCCCCTATCTCCGGAACGACAAAAAAAATGAAAGCGGAGCCTCCTAGACTTTAGTTTATCATATTTGGGTCATTTTTTCATAACCCCCTGATAGAGGATGTTTTTTATAGAGGAAAATTGGATAAAATATTTTATTTCACGTCAGATAATTTATTTACTAATTTATCATGCAGTTTTTGGAAAAAAAGCACATAAATAAAAAATTCAAAAAATCTGACCGAAAAATCTACCAAACATTGTCGGGGTTTTCCCGCAGAGATTTGTTCAAAGTTGTAGATGTCATTTAACAAATAATGTTTTCATAGGCGTGCTAAATCGTTATTTTACGCACGGTTAGTGTGGGAAAGTTTATATTTTAGGGCAAGGGTGAAGCCCGAGCCCTAAAATTTATAAACTTTCCCACACCGTGCGTACAATAACGACTTAGCACGCCTATGAAAACATTATTTCTATTCTATTGCACCACCCAAATTGATTATCAGCAAAGATTACCATGAAAGATTGGAAAAATGTGGTAAACGTTCACAACCTTTCTTCCCTTTGTTGAAATGTGCCTTCCGCCTCAGTTGGCAGCGTGCCAATATCAATGGACGAGTTTATGGACTCTCAGAATGGGGCGCAGTCTTTCTGGCACCCGAGACTGTGAAACATACATGCATACAAGCCTATTTGTGGATCATTCTTAATCAATTTCACGATGGAACCAACAGTTAAACTTGAAACAGAAATTGTCGTCTTTATTAATAATATAAAACGAATTTAAGGGAGTAGAGGACGTTCATTTCCCTGCTCTTATGGGGCTACAACATGGTGATTTGTCGAGTTTTCAAAACAAGCATTATTCCTAACAAAAGTACCCAGACATCTCAAAATTGGATAAAATTCCACGAAAGACACAACAGAACCATTTTTGCGATTTATTGGTGGTAATCCCCCAAAATTCACTTCCAACAAGAAGAAAACTTGTAAATGGCTTATAAATCAACCTCCAATAATATTCCCTACTACCGCCCCGATTTCCCACCTCCACCCCCTCCTGGAAATAGGACTGGAAAAGCTTAGTTTATCTGTTATACTGCTAATATTTTCTAAGAAAGCATGGTGTCCCCCTGTTTTTACCTGCGGCACGCAGGTCTACGAGAGGCTCGCGTTGTTGTTGTTCTTGTTGTTCTTGTTCTTCTTGTGACTTTTTGAAATACGCATGCGCTAAGAGAGTGTGATCTCTGCCACACTTTTCTTTTCAACCTCCGATATCACATGACAACCCTGTCTTCAGGCACATTTGAATTCATTTGCAACTATATTTGGTGGAATGAATTATTGCTTCGTTGAATTCCATTCAGACATCAATTCTCTTACGTCAACACGCTAAAAAAAGAGCTGTCGATCGACACATCAGTCATTGTTTTCAGATATTACCATTTTCACTGAACAGTAATTACACGTATATAATTTTTAAGATCCTTGAATTGACTATATACCAAGGAAGATGAGCCGCAACCGTGTCAGTGGTTCGGCTAATTTGCATACAGTGATAGGCGACTGCCTTAGTAAGTTGAAAAATAAGTTAACTACATCTATAACTCATTTTATCTACCCAATCTAGATAATTCACAAATTGGTGAAGAAGTAGATAAGCAACGCATTGTCATTATGATTAACATTGAATAATACTTGGTATCAAATTATAGATCATGCATCATAAAAACAAACGCAACAATTACGTTTCAGAAGTTAGGGACAAACTCACCAACTTTCGTCGAATAAAGATGTTTAACTTATAGAAATGACAATTTGGTATCATGTTTAACTTTATCCCCCCAAGCAATTCGCATATATGGAAATATGTTTTGAAAGGAAGAATAAGTTAACCCTCTGTGGGAATCGAAACAATGACCCTCCAATCACTGGAGATGAACTTACTGTCTTAGCGAAACCGACTCATTGATAATACTCAAAACTGACTTTATGCGCAACTGGTTTTTTTATACAGAAATCACTATTTTGTATTTAATGAGTTAGACAACCCTATGAGCGAACAATACATCATAGTTACAAGTATGAACTTTGGCACATGGCTATTTTGAATGGTCCTCTTTCGGAACACGCTCTCTATCCTCATTCTCGCAAGCCAGGGACTCGCTTCGCTGGTATTGATGTTCTCGTCCTCTTCGGCACTCAGAATCCCTTTAGATTCACTCCCGTGGATTCAATACTTATGTGTATCAGCAGATAATGGGCAGAAACATATTGCATTTCACATCATTCTCTCAAGTCAGAGCCCATTTCGGCTAGAATTTACTGGTTCTACACTTCACAATTTACGTTACTTTGTCAATCAGTTTTACGAATGGAATTACGTCATATATTAGCAGATGCTGACTATAAAAGCGATCTGTTTGACCTCGTTGTCAAAAGCTTGGGCCTTATTTCCCGGAGGAGTTTTTGAGTTTGATACTTAGATGCCTTTCATATTGACTTTAACTTGGCAGCCGTTTTCGTGAATGCAATAATTGATGTACCAAAAGATAATAACGAGAATTCGACATAATTCTCTTGCACACAAACCTTGTTCAGTGAACTAGCCCTGACATTTCGAACATAAATCACCTTCGGAATGAATTAGTGACAAACATATTCGCGAATTGAGTATAGGGAGATATCCATAGATACTGATTAGAAATGTTTCTTATTTGCAGAATTTTATTTTTAAAAAAAGAAATTAATAAAATAAGCAACCTTCAAAAAGGCTTGGTCGAACATGAGATGATATTTCCTAAGAATTAAATAGTTAATCATTTATATAGAAGGAGCAAACCATTGACTTGCTGCATGGAAAAGAGTGTCAAGGTATTCAGTTTGCAGATGATAACACACGTAAATGCAGAAACTTAATTAATTATTCTAATCAAATATCAATACTGTCACAGGCCTCAATTTGAATAGTGAAAAGTGTAACTATGCCCCTTGGACAGTTGGGTAAAGCCTTCAACCCCCTTCCATAGTTTCACAGATCAAAGAGATGGACCTGATACTAAATTCATTGAAAATTAACTTAAGGAAACATAAATTTTCCAGTTTGCTCGGCAAAGTAAGCGAGAAGGGTGACTGAAGCGCGTCGATTTTCGCGCTACGATTAAATCCTTGAAATTTATTTGGATTTCCAAATATTTGAAAGCTTTTTTTATTTGCAAAAAGCAACAGCTGAACCGAATGTTTTGAAACTTGGCATACATGATACTTGTACCAAGACATTGCCAAAGCGATCATTGTGACTTCGTCTGTCAATTCAAAATAGACGGCACGGACTAGTCAAAACCGTTGGATTTTGAACGGGGAAAGTGAATATACATATATTGTATCAGACCTATTACGCAATTCCTACAATTGTGGGTTAGAAGTTGAAAATTACTTCCCTTGGCATGAAAACACTGGCAGATGGCGCTTGTTCTACATTTACCACTATCTCCGCTGATATGCCTTTCACTGTATTATTGCCACTGCCGCAGGTTTTGACTACAATGTAGTCATTTCTCACTTGTTATTACATATTCAACAAGAACTATAAGTGTTTAGTATTATATAACAAAATGGAGATAATTTGACCGTGTGAAGTTTGATTTATTGAGCATCAAGCAAGAAAAAAAATTTCCCTATGCATTCAGTGTTATGCCTTTTAAGTGGTATACAGGCATTTGGCTGCCATATTTTTTTAACGAGTATTCATGGATCATCTTCTCTTAACCTGATGGTAAAATGCTGAAATTAAAAAAAAAAAAAATTCAACCTCTAGAAATGAACGTCCTTTAAATATCCGTATTCCCCACTTCGTTTGCCTGTCAGTCCCTGGCTCATTTCGTTTGTTAGCCAGATCTCTTAATTTCTCATCGTCAGCGGAGGAAAATCTACCTTTGTTCAGCTTATCTCACTTGTGTTGTGTCCGCATTTAAAACAGCAAGAAGAGATTCATCATCGGAGTCTCATGAACTCTTCGATCTCCGCTTCTCCAGATAATTCGTATCTGAAAGCACGTCTTGTTTCTCCTGTTTATCTGTTTCTTATTGTGTAACACTCGTATACGTCCCAATTGGTTTGTTAATATCTGCGATTATACATTTTCTGCCTTCAAAATAAACTAAAGTTCCTATACTTGCAGGGTATCCATTCTATTTGTTTATTGGATTGTATAGGCAGACAAGAATTTGTCCTGCCATTTATTACCCGCCTGTGAAATGGATTCTCTCGAGTGAACACTTGTGCGTGTCAAGATCTCGGGTGTAGATTTCATACGTCACAAAACCGTGCTAAATCGTCTAATAATTGCACGATTATCAGTGTGTAATAGGTGCAAATGTTATAGAATAAACCTATTTGGACGTAGGACAGATACACAATCCAATCATTGGATGACGGGAGAATTTCACATGTATTCTAAAACCAAGGGTCACGCATCATTTTGATCGTTAATAACGTTTTATCACGCCCTATAGCTGCCATACTGTGGACTCTGCAACCAGTGTCGATTTCAGGCACATGACTTGCAGGTATTGCTTGCTTCGATTAATTGGCGGGCCAAGGCATTTTTTTTTCAGGTATAGGGGTGTTAATCCAGTTTTAAATATCGGTACACGAGATTCTAAAGCATCCATCTGATCTTTAGCATTGAAAGCATAGGGAGATTGCTGTCCTATATTGGACGATATAGTACCCTTTCTCACGTGACTATTCCAAAATAGACCTATTCCAAATATGATTTGGACGGGGTGGATAGGTTATCCCACCGTCTGCTCCATAGTAAATGGCTATAAATGAGAATTACTCCCGATTTTCGATTTTCAATAGATTATTATCTGTTTTCACTTAGTTTTGCGACTCGAAAGGCTAACAAATGCGAATTATTTCGCATGATTCTTGTCGTTTCGCTGTCTTGTGTATCCGAGGGCGTGGCAATCATAGTAAATTTATGAATGACGCACGTGCAGAAATCGCAACATTGCAATGACGACAGCTGCCACTCAAGATAGATTTCAATCGGACCGCTGTTCACAGGAGGCGGTGCCCCTGTTTTAGCTAAGATATGCTGATATTTGGGACTGTAAATTGCTTGGCAACTCGAAAGAAAATTTCAGAGAGTGTATATCTTATCTCGTGCAATAAAAAATCCTCCAGAATTTTCAGAATCCATCACAATCATTCGGTATAGTGCCACTGTGTCGGGTGTAAACCCACGCGCAGCTCGAGGGCGGAGTCAGCAAAACTATGATGGCAACTGTCTCGAGGTCGTACAGTTCAACGCCGTAATCGGTGCGAGATAATTATTGGAATCTGATATAAATGATTCTTCGTCGCACATAGGATTGCGTCTAAATGAAGTCTGCAATTTTTAAAACGAGAGTAAACACTGTCTCTGCACTGAAATACAGGAATATCGTTCCCCGAGCTTCATCACTCCCCCCCGCTCCACACCCCTCGCCTGAAAGAATAGACCGGCCCCAGTGGAACGCCAGAAAAGATGATCTGGACGGGTCTATCCGGGTTTGTTGTCAGGGGAAATTGAATTTCAAATGAGTACGATGACCACATTTATTCAGCATTGGTAACCTTTATAAATGATGCTTTAGAATAGAAATAAATGTTACTTTTCCGTCCTCTAACTGCCAAGATAATGGATGGTAAAACGGAATTGCCTTTATGTTTTAGGACTCAGCCTGCGTCTTCGTCCCAAAACAATAGACAATTCCGTATTACCATCCATTATCTGGGCAGTTAGAGGACGGAAAACTAACATTTATTTCTTAAATATCTTTCTTTTCAGGAAACATCTCCACATCGTGTCGTTTTCAGTATGGTAGAATAGACATAATTCCTTGTTTACTGCGGTAAAACACATAGTATAGATCGCGCTGCAATAGGATGACTCTTCACGTTTGATCACTGCGGGCCTACGGCCTTCGTGGCCAAACTTAGACTCATTCTATTGCAGCGCGATCTATTCTTGGTGTTATACCGCAGTAAACAAGGAATTATTTCTTAATGCATTGAGATTTCGGAGGTGATACTGTTTCATTCATAATATGGGAATAGCAAGAGATAGACGTATAAACAAGCGATATAATTATGTTGCCGGTTAGCACTTGGTTTATTAACCCCCGAGGGTTTATACAGCTCTGTATGGATGTGTGAACTACTGATGTGCATACTTATTATACATCCTTATATATACGACAAAACAAAGGTTACAGAATTTCTCGGCTGAAAAAAAAAAATACTTATGAGTGCAGAAATATATAACTCATACGATCAAAATTAACATGATTACATGTACAATCTCAACAAATTGAAGATATTTCCTACAGAATCCTATCGAACGAGATTTGAGATCACGTCCAGTAACCCCGAAATCTGACTATGTGTAGAGGCCATCAGGGACCTCTATTGTATTTGTGAATTGAGTCCTTAACCACTCCTGCCTGCAGTTAGGGTTTTGTATTACTGCTAGAAATCTGTCCCTCAAGACGTCTTTCAGACGTTATTTTCTGTATTGATAGATTGTATAACTTGTGAATAATGTATTAATGAAATACTAAGTTTGTTAGAGCAATTATTTCTGCTCAGGGAATAAGTTGGTATGTTTAGAGATCACGTGACTCCGTCTTGACCATGCGTTTCAGCCATTTTGTTCGTTTTGTATCCTGCATTTAATGCGACATTTTCCGATTTCTGAGGAGGCTTGGAGGCCCAGAAATGTGAGTAACTTGGCCATCTGATCTATGAATGTACGATATAAATGTAGAGCAGAGCGGGAACTTATGGAATTTTGTAAGATTGTCAGATTGAGGAACGCATTTTATTGTTTTCTTGCATAGCGATAACGTGTGCTATACATTGTAACACTGGTATGAAGTTCAAAGGAAGTTGCCTGCTATTCAGATACGAATCATTTAATTATAGCGATAATGAATGACAATAGAATCAATTAGATAACATGAAATATTGGGATTGATGAAAATGTATTGTTTTCATAGAGATTTCTTGATGCACGCGTGGCTTGCATAGTGAAGCCGTACATGTGCAATTTGCCAGTGCAAAGTTCCCTCCCTTTCTCCATATGTATACATGTAACTGTAGATATAGCAAACAGCCTGGACAAGTGATTGTATGAAATAATTGTAATATTAAGATTTTTATTCAGACATAATTAGACAAGCGTTTTCATTGAATTGGCTAGATAAATTGATTAGGTTAGATTTCATTGAATTAATTTGATTATACTCTATAATAGTGGACAGTGTTGTATCATATTACAGATGATGATGTGCATCCATGATCAGCATGTTAATGGTGTGTAACTGGAGAAGTGTGTAACTAACTCCCCAAGTGGCTGTTGGGGGTAAGAATGTATTACTGTAAATTACATGAATAATGCTTTCGGCATATATTGTTGGATGGATTCTGTCAGTGGTCCACTTCATGTTAATAATTATCAGTCAGCTCATGATTACTTAATAAGTCAATGTCCTTTGATTAATTTGTCAGCAATGATTCACCAATTAATGCATTGAATATTCTAGTCATAATTGGCTATTTCTGGTATTCATTATGTCATTGTCACTGTCCATGCCGAGTCATGAATTGTCATAATATTTGTCAACTTACTCAATTGTTAATTCCACTATGCAGTTATTGTTCTAGTCATTGATTAATTGTTCTAGTCATTGATTAATTGTTCCAGTCATTCATTAATAGTTCTAGTTCCTTGATAAGGAGACGGGTACTTCCTTCTGATATTCATTCTCCATTTCGATATCACACTTAGGGTGCATTTCCCCGCATCACAAACTTGAAGTATCTTAGGCATGGTATCGCATTGGTCTGTTATCACCATGGTTATCATATAAGTAAAATACCAGTCCTATTTTGATAAACAAACTTTACAAATTGTATCTTTGTATTGACAGGACTTGGTCCAGGATTGTGTGTACTTGGAATTCGCTGGTATATAAAAGAACATCAGACTCCAGATGTGGTGTTTTATCTTCCTTTATTCCGGAGTGTCTCTACGTTCTCTTACATGGTGTCAGAAGTGGGATACCTCGTTTCCAAGTTCGAAGAAGATTTCAATTCCGACGTGGCCAAATTCCCTCAAGCTGCCAGACATTTCTCGTGATGTTGCATGAATCGACCAGACAGACAAATAGGATTGGGGAGGAGAGATCTGTGTGTAATTAGAGTTCACTTCAAGTGGATGAACTGTGACTTCAAGTGTGAACTTTGACTTCAAGTGGAATGAACTGTGTGACTTCAAATGTGATGAACTGTGACTTCAAGTGTGAAATTTGACTTCAAATGTGATGAACTGTGACTTCAAGTGTGAACTTGGACTTTTAGACTTCGAGTGCGATGAACTTTGACCTTCTTTCCAGCGTTATGAACTTTGGATTCCTTTCCAGTGTGATGAACTATGACTTTGACTCTCAGATTTGAGAACAGTTACCAACCAAGCAGTATGAACTGCTGCGATGAACTATGGGCAGACTGTTGGAAACTGGTCATCAGGTAATGGTGGTAAGGTTTTTGTGTGCATTTGCCAATACTGAGTATGAGTAATGATGAAGTAGAAATGTATTGTGTTCAAATGTGAATGTAAATTGAATTTGTAATTGTTTTGCATGCCCACTGATTGAATCATTTAACTATTGATTGCTAAATGCTCTAATGAACGCAGTATGGCCGAGGCTGATGCTATAGAGAAGTTAAGCCAGGAGCTAGAAGCCCTTAGGGTTCGTGTCAGAGAGCAAGATGCTAAGCTTAATGAGCGTTCATCCCTTCCCGAGCCTAAACCTGTCGTGCTGCTTTCGAGTCAGCGTCTGGAGAAATTTAGAGACCGGCCCGAGAAACCGAGCGAACCATCAATTAGAGAATGGGTCGCTGATGTGCGAAGTCAAGCAGAGGCTCGTAAACTTTCGCGAGTTGACTTTGCCAATTTAATTCTCAGTAATTTGGGAGGGAAGGCTCGTCAAGAAATAATCGGCCGTGGTGAGGGCATCAAAACATATCCGGAGGAAATAATTTCTGTGTTGCTTCATGTCTTTGGGGATGATGACCGACTGCCACTGTTACAACAGAGGTTCTATGCATACAGACAGACGGAAGAGGACATTCTGTCGTGTTCACTGGAATTAGTGGATATATATGACCGTATTACAGAGAAAGATCCTACATTTGGTGCATGCCGGGAACCCTCTCTAAAAGGTCGATTTGCGGAGGCGGTGAAAGATGAGCATCTCCGAAGGGAATTGCGCCGCCTGAATGAGGAACTGCCCGATCTGACTTTCTTTCAACTGAGGGATAGAGCCGTTCGGTGGGCGGGAAAGACCGAAATGAAGAGCAAGCCCAAACCGGCTACCTGTAACGAGATGGAGGCCAAGGCAGACCCAATCGCTCAAGCCCTTGGGCAGCAGGCTGAGAAAATTGATAAACAGCAGCAGCAGATCAATGAGTTGCTGGAACTGGTCAAACACGGAAAGGCAAGTGCTGCCTCCCATAGAGGTGCTGCCTTCCATAGAGCAGCGCAAGGCCAGATCATGAGGTGTTGGTTTTGTAATTCCCCTGACCATCTACGGAGGGATTGTCTCCAGTGGAAAGGGGCAGAGAAACAGGATAAGAATTTAAACCACTAAAACCTGTCGTGGAGAGCCACACGTCAGGTTTGTCACCACCAGTAGGCTCACTTTTGCGTAAGGCAGTGGGAGATTGTCCAGAGGCGTTTGTGGAGATAGATGGGGTTGGAACACAGTGCTTGCTTGATACCGGAGCTCAGGTGTCCACGATGACGGAAACATTCTTCAAGAAGAACCTATCAGACCGGAACTTGACGGATGTGATGCCATACATCAGGATCTATGCTGCGAATGGCCAGGACATTCCCTTTGTGGGCTTTGTACAAGTGGACATTAAAGTCTTTGACTGTGTATTAAAGGAGGTGGGCTTCTTGGTTGTTAAAGATGTTGATGGAATTATGGGAAAACGCAAAAGGGATGTTCCCATTGTTATTGGGTCGAACATCTTTAGGGAGATGAAAAACAGTACCCCAGCGGGTCGCAACAAACCAAAAAAATGGAGGAAAATCCTTGCGATGTACGAAGAGTCTAGGGTTTCTGAGGAACATATGGAAGTAGAGACTAGGGTCAGAGTGGCTGGAAAGAAGCCAGTCTTGCTACCTGCTCGTTCAATCACGGTGGTAGAATGTACTGTAAAACCTTCACCAGCCGGTGATTTTTCAGCTTTGGTTGAACCGGACGAAACTGGACCAGTATTGCCAGACGGAGCTCGTCTTGGGCCAACTTTTGTTACTGTCAGCCGCAGCGGCAAAGTTGCAGTGCAGTTTGCAAACTTTTCCAGTACAGATGTGTATCTGCAACCCCGGACATCAGTGGGAGTGCTCAAGCATGCTTCCAAAGAACCTGAAATAGAAGTGGTTTCCGTGGGAGTGAATGAGGTCCAAGTTAGAAACAAAACAGAGTGTGGTGTTGAGTTACAGACTCAGTATGCAGATGGTTTGATTTCAAGGATGGACATTGGCAACCATCTTGATGGGGAGCAGAAGAGTAAGCTATCCGAGGTCATAGCAAAACATGAACAGACATTTAGCAAATCAGAGGATGACATCGGATTTTGTGACGAAGTCGAACACCGGATCATAACCACGGATGACCAACCCGTCAAGATTGCGCATCGCCGTATTCCACCTCAGCAGTGGTCCGAGGTCAGAGACTACCTGCAGAAATCTCTGGATAATGGAGTCATAAGGGAGAGTTCCAGCCCATATGCCTCTCCAGTGGTTCTGGCACGTAAGAAAAATGGCAAGTTGAGGCTATGCTGCGACTACAGGGCACTGAATGCCAAAACCAGAAAAGACGCCTACCCCTTGCCAAGGATAGAGGAGGCTTTAGACGCGTTAAAAGGTGCAAAATATTTCTGTAGCCTGGACTTGGCTCATGGGTTTCATCAAATTCCTGTAGCGGAATCTGACATAGAGAAAACCGCCTTCCGTGTGGGAACCGGAGGTCTGTATGAGTATCTGAGAATGCCCTTTGGGTTAACTGGGGCTCCTGGGACGTTCATGCGGCTCATGGACCGGATTTTCGGAGACCAGAACTTTCAGACTGTCCTCATCTATCTTGATGATATACTGATATTTGGGTCTACCTTCGAGGAGACGCTGGAACGTTTAGATATGGTCCTCACGAGGCTACGTCATTTCAACCTGAAAGTAAAACCTGAAAAATGCCAGTTGTTCAAGGACCAATTGCGATACCTGGGACATGCCATTTCTGAGGAGGGTGTTCGTCCAGATGAAGACAAGGTACGTGCGGTGAGAGAGTGGCCAAAACCGAAGACCGAGACAGAATTGCGTGGATTCATGGGTCTTGCCAGTTATTATCGGCGCTTCGTTCAGGACTTCTCCAAGATATCGGCCCCTCTCAACCAATTGTTTTCTGGACCTAGGCCACAGAAAAAGGGTAAAAGCCACAAACCCTCTGGGATTTCTTCCTGGGATGGTTCCTGTGATGAGGCATTTGAGACACTGAAAGTTAAACTAACAGAAGCACCGGTACTAGGTTACCCCGATTTTGGACATCCCTACATCCTGGAGGTCGATGCTAGTAATCTGGGATTAGGCGCGGTCCTGTCACAGGAGCAAGCCGGACGACGGGGTGTGTTGAGCTATGCAAGTAGGTCCCTCAGAAGGAATGAACGCAACATGAACAATTACTCAAGCATGAAATTAGAACTCTTAGCCCTAAAGTGGGCAGTGGCGGAAAAGTATCGGGACTTGCTACTCGGTGCCGATTGTGTTGTCTATACAGATAACGATCCTTTGACGTACATCCAGAAGAGTGCGAAACTGGGAGCCACTGAAATGCGGTGGGTTGGCGAGCTGGCTCAGTTTAACCTAACCATCAAACATCGTTCAGGTAAACAAAACAAGAATGCAGACTCTCTCAGCCGGAAGGTGGAGCATTCTCCGGAAGTTGGTCGGTTGGAGCAAGTGACAGCTGAAACTGGAAGACCGTTTGAACAAACCTCAACTAGGATAACTCCTGAAGTGAGGGAATGTGCTCTACAGGTACACCAGCATGTGTTCTTGGAGGAATTGAAAATGGTCCCACCTCGTCCGGAGCCATTGGTAGTCTCCTCATTACCATCCTTGACCAATGAGGACCTTGTCAGACTGCAAACTGCTGACCAACACATTAGTCACCTGAAGTCGCTTCGACAATCCAAAGAGCCTCCATCTGGACGGGCACTCAAACAACTAGATAGCACCATGCGGAAACTTGTGCAATCATGGAAACGTTTCGTGGAAAGCGATGGAGTTCTGTACAGAGAGTACCAGGATCAGGGTCAAATGGTTCGTCAAATACTGCTTCCTGAGGCACTACGTTCAACTGTGTTAAGGTCTGTGCATGATGAAATGGGCCATCAATGTGCAGAGAGAACGCTTGCCCTGCTGAGAAAGAGATGCTTCTGGCCATTCATGGCACGGGACGTGAACTGTTACTGTCTGAAATGTGAACGGTGCATGATGGCGAAGGTAGGACGAAACGTGAGGCCTTCCATTGGATCTTTGATAGCAAAGAAACCCCTAGAAATCGTGGCAATAGACTTTACACTTCTAGAACCAGGTACCAATGGTGTTGAAAACGTATTAGTGTTAACGGATGTGTACACGAAATTTACACAAGCCATACCAACCAGGGACCAAACAGCAAAGACTGTTGCCAAAGTACTAATCAAGGAATGGTTTGTGAAGTTCGGTGTGCCTCAGAGGATACACAGTGATAAAGGCCGAAACTTTGAGAGCGAACTGATTGGAGAACTATGTAGTATTTATGGTGTGATCAAAACGAGCACGACCCCATACCATCCGCAGGAAAATGGTCAATGCGAACGGTACAACAGAACACTCCATAACTTGCTTCGGACACTTCCTAACGAGAGGAAGCGGAAATGGCCTGACTATTTGCCGGAATTGGTATACGCCTATAACTGTACGCCCCATGCCACCACTGGGTTTTCTCCACACTTCCTCTTCTTTGGAAGAGAGCCCCGACTGCCCTTGGATACCATGTTAGGTGTTGGAGGTCCTGTGAATGACCTACATGAGGATCCTGCTGAGCATCAGCAGAAGCTGCAGGAAGCCTTTAGAATGGCCAGTGAACGCACTGAACGTGAAGCCCTCAAAAGGAGGAACAGAGTTAACAAGAATGCACAGGATGCCGAGATACCAGTGGGAGGCCGTGTCTTTTTGAGGAGTCACCCGAAAGGCCGCCACAAAATTCATGACCTGTGGGACCCTAGACCATACAGAGTAATTGACAAAAGGGACTACAATCAGTATGTAGTGAAGAACTTGGAAGGTGACACAAAGCAGAAAACTGTGCATCGCTCTCAGATGTTGGACTCGAGAGAGCTAGTTCCTGATATTGTACCGAGGAGTGCATCGGATATACAGGAGGAAAAGGAGCATTCCACTCCTGCAGATGTTCGATTAGACGACGAGGATTACTGGGTAGTAACAGAGGGATCGCCTGAGGGATGCAGAGACCCGGGAAATGATGCGTCTGGGGATCCTGATGTTGTGAGTGATGGGACCGCTGAGGCAGGCGATGTCGCGGATGCTGGCGAGGCTGTGGAGGTCGAGCCAGAGCAACCTGTGAGGCCAGTGGATGACCCAGCTCAAGGTACCCAGGTGGAAGTCGGAGATATTCCTGGTCAGCAAATAACAGGGGAGCTTGGAGCCAACGACAGAGAAGGATCTGAGGACGTGGATCTTGAGATGCCCAGACGGAGAACGGCACGTTCCACGGCGGGTTCCCACAGTAACCCATGCAAACTTCCAAGGTCTGTCTTGGAACAGGAAGCCGCTGCTAATGTAGATCCCATTGTGTTAGCGAACATCAGCCAGACACAGTTATTGTTAGTACAGATGTTAGCCGGAATTAAGCAGTAGGCTTAATTTGTATCTTATTGTAACCGACGGTAATATGTTGTCAGGGACGACAACAGACAAGCGGGGGAGTGTAGAGGCCATCAGGGACCTCTATTGTATTTGTGAATTGAGTCCTTAACCACTCCTGCCTGCAGTTAGGGTTTTGTATTACTGCTAGAAATCTGTCCCTCAAGACGTCTTTCAGACGTTATTTTCTGTATTGATAGATTGTATAACTTGTGAATAATGTATTAATGAAATACTAAGTTTGTTAGAGCAATTATTTCTGCTCAGGGAATAAGTTGGTATGTTTAGAGATCACGTGACTCCGTCTTGACCATGCGTTTCAGCCATTTTGTTCGTTTTGTATCCTGCATTTAATGCGACATTTTCCGATTTCTGAGGAGGCTTGGAGGCCCAGAAATGTGAGTAACTTGGCCATCTGATCTATGAATGTACGATATAAATGTAGAGCAGAGCGGGAACTTATGGAATTTTGTAAGATTGTCAGATTGAGGAACGCATTTTATTGTTTTCTTGCATAGCGATAACGTGTGCTATACATTGTAACACTGGTATGAAGTTCAAAGGAAGTTGCCTGCTATTCAGATACGAATCATTTAATTATAGCGATAATGAATGACAATAGAATCAATTAGATAACATGAAATATTGGGATTGATGAAAATGTATTGTTTTCATAGAGATTTCTTGATGCACGCGTGGCTTGCATAGTGAAGCCGTACATGTGCAATTTGCCAGTGCAAAGTTCCCTCCCTTTCTCCATATGTATACATGTAACTGTAGATATAGCAAACAGCCTGGACAAGTGATTGTATGAAATAATTGTAATATTAAGATTTTTATTCAGACATAATTAGACAAGCGTTTTCATTGAATTGGCTAGATAAATTGATTAGGTTAGATTTCATTGAATTAATTTGATTATACTCTATAATAGTGGACAGTGTTGTATCATATTACAGATGATGATGTGCATCCATGATCAGCATGTTAATGGTGTGTAACTGGAGAAGTGTGTAACTAACTCCCCAAGTGGCTGTTGGGGGTAAGAATGTATTACTGTAAATTACATGAATAATGCTTTCGGCATATATTGTTGGATGGATTCTGTCAGTGGTCCACTTCATGTTAATAATTATCAGTCAGCTCATGATTACTTAATAAGTCAATGTCCTTTGATTAATTTGTCAGCAATGATTCACCAATTAATGCATTGAATATTCTAGTCATAATTGGCTATTTCTGGTATTCATTATGTCATTGTCACTGTCCATGCCGAGTCATGAATTGTCATAATATTTGTCAACTTACTCAATTGTTAATTCCACTATGCAGTTATTGTTCTAGTCATTGATTAATTGTTCTAGTCATTGATTAATTGTTCCAGTCATTCATTAATAGTTCTAGTTCCTTGATAAGGAGACGGGTACTTCCTTCTGATATTCATTCTCCATTTCGATATCACACTTAGGGTGCATTTCCCCGCATCACAAACTTGAAGTATCTTAGGCATGGTATCGCATTGGTCTGTTATCACCATGGTTATCATATAAGTAAAATACCAGTCCTATTTTGATAAACAAACTTTACAAATTGTATCTTTGTATTGACAGGACTTGGTCCAGGATTGTGTGTACTTGGAATTCGCTGGTATATAAAAGAACATCAGACTCCAGATGTGGTGTTTTATCTTCCTTTATTCCGGAGTGTCTCTACGTTCTCTTACATATGCATTTGCTAAACTAAATGGACTAACCAGGGGCTCGCTAACTTCTGTTATATATGGTATAGTCCTATTTTTTTTTAACAGAATATCTTCAAGTGACTGAATGTCCTAAGGATTTTTGTCGAGATGAGTGGCATGTTCGAATGAATGGTCTTGACCATGCAAGCAGCAATTCAATCGACAACGCATCTTGCGTTTCTTTATCATAAAAATACATAATTTTGTATTTTCGTTCAAGTGCATAGTTCAAACAGAAGATCTACCTTTAGCATTTGAAAGTTTCTCAATCAAAAGTAGAGATGAAAGAATACAAGATGGAGAGTTCAGCTCGCAACAAGCTGTACCCTGTGTCAAATTGTCCATAGACAATATGGCGTCCTCTATCAAAGACGTCAAAACGTCTTGCAAGTCAGATTCTGACTGGTCATAGTCGACCGCCATGCCTTGACCGTCGGCTTGCAGGTAGTCCTCAAGAAGTGACACGTCTAGCGGGGGGAGCGTGTCCTGTGCAAGTTCTCTAAGTAGCTCTTCAGCAAAGGTGTTTTCTTCAGACAACAGAGGCATTTCGCCCCAAATCTCGGAGTATCTCGTTTCAGCGTTTTGAGAAGTGTTCGGAACTGGCTCAGTTTCCACAGTTCCAATTGTTTCCGCGTCATGTCCTTGCAGTTTATCCTCCGTGGACCGAATATCCTGAACTAGCTTTTCAAAACTTTCCGATCCGATGACGTCACCCTTGACAGCAACTCTGGACTCGTTTTCCAGTTCTTGAACATCCATCAGAGCACGGCGTAAAAGCTGACAACGAGCGGCAGGATCGAAAGAGGCCTCTCCTTCCGTCAGTAACTGATTAACGAATTGTTCGAACTGTCTGTTGAAATTAACCGTAGTTTCCTCTCTTTCCTTGGCTTCTTGTCGTTTCAGCTCAAATTTCCGAACACAAATTTGTCGGAACATAACATCTCTGGAGGTTTGCTCGGCTTCCTCCTTCGATAAAACTCCCCACTGGGCTTTGGATTGTCTCAGCTTTTGCTTAATAGAAACGACGAACTCCGAATAGCCCTCTTTTGGCAACATCCGTTGAAACCATATAAAGTGATGTCGAAGGATCTCGTTCTGCTTCTTAACCGGGAACAACTGAAACTTCTCTACCTTATTATCGACTTCTATCTCTAGTGCGTCTTTTTTCTCCACTATCTTCTCCAGGTTAGTTTTGGTGTTGGGTTTCAGCAAATCTAGAATTAAAATGAAACATAATTTTGAGTTTCGATCCCTTCCCGGTACATAAATCATTCGTAATACTGCTTCGTACATACGAGCCATTGCCATGATTACTTAATCACAGGCATTCAAGTAGGGGGCATAAACATGTATATATGGAGGATGTGTGGTGGGGAGGATGTGTGGGGAGGATGTGTGGGGGAGGATGTGTGGTGGGGAGGATGTGTGGGGAGGTGTCTAATTACGTTTCGCTGAAAATGAAACGAGAATTCACGCATCACGGATACAAAAATATTCATTTCACCTTCAACTAAATCTTATTCTGGTGCATGTATAGTAAAGACTGGAAATGTTTTCCATGCCCATCACAATGCTTGCAGATATCTTCTGTTGAACGACAACATGTTTTCACTGTGCTTCTGGCCAATACAAATATTTTGGGGAGAAGTTATTTACATATTGACGAAAAGACCAGGTCTTTTCTGGGCTAGAAATGTATCGATTTTCACGAAGAAAACATTGATGAAATACTAGTGTCGCAGATCTTATTAAACAGCTCTCGTCGATTACGACTCACGAGAATAAATCAGTCAGAGTTTCAAACAGGATTCCCGCCCGCGCAGCACACCACCGGAAGTGACATCAAAAATATTATTAGCACTATTTGTCGAACGTTCCGATCAGTTCTGTGTTAACATTTGTTAATCTAGCAATAAAGAATGCTCTTCGTGTTATGAGTAAACATGGGAAAAGTAGTTCGCTCACGTGTAAAACTGAGGGTGGTATTCGGCGGGATGCAAACAGAACCTCGTGCGCGAGGATGTGTCCGTATATGTCATAGCAAGATCGACTTCCACTATTGAGGGCATGGACATAGTGAAGGGGAACATGCGCTGTTGGAAGGTTGTGGATGGACAATGCATTCAAAATCTTGGGCCCTTGGGGTCAAAATGGTATTAACCCTATCTGACCTGGCCGAAATGCCCCCCCCCCCCGCTAATTATTTTTCTTACCCCTTGAGCTAGGGGTAGGGACTCCAGTAGAACTGCCCGTAGTCGGGCGAAAATACGTTTTTTGTCCATTATTGACTTGTATTAATCTTGTATTTTCTTCAATAAAACTTGTGGAATCTTACCAAAATAGTGTTTTTGTTTTTTACTGAGAATGCTGCTTTATTTTTATTATGAAAATTATTGCAGTGTAGGATACTTCTATAAGAAATCGTTAATTGAACGCATCAACTTTCGTAATATGCGCTACATGCTTCAGCGCACGGACGTCATTTTTTCATACATATCGTCAGCTTCTCGATTTTTCCTTAGGTGAGCCAATGAACATATCTGTCTGTCAATAGTACCATCTTGTAGCCAATGAAATTCTGTGTAAGAATATCTTGGCGTCATTTCCGGTTTAATTTTGTGAGTCCAACATGTGCTGGATAGAAAACTTTGGTGTTGGATTTCTACCTACTTGCGTACGTATCTCTGTTCAACTTGCATGTGAATCAGTCGGTAAAAGTATCATCCTGAATTGGTTAAACAATATTTTTCATATTATCGCCCAGCTCTCTCTCAGATTTTGTCATTGTTTACACCATATCCAATCTTTACGAGATCCCGGCAAATCCAAAATGGCGCCTTCCTTCGTGGGCTTTCGCTGATGCGTCTCCGTGTTCAGCGAGTGAATTTTAGGACATTACGCAGCAAATAAGCCACAGAAATACGAAATCTGCTGCAGCTGTCTTCTTTAGTGAATGAACTTTATCGGAAAGACAAAATTTCGTGTAGTTTATTCGTAAATTGTTCCCTGAATCGTTTATATTATTTTCTTGCTATAGCCATTGACCCCCGCCAGATAATGAACTCATCTATTGCTTAGCTGCCTAAGGATTGTTGACCCCACGCTGACCTGAGGCTGGCCTGTTCCAAATGCAGTATAGGGGCTTCAGGGTCCAATTTACTGCAAACCATGTAAATTTTGCGCCCATTGATGTTTGGCTACCTATAACTCCACAGACTCCTTTTAATATTTTAATTAACAATATAGAACTGGTATGCCTTCACCCACAACGTTTCCTAGAGCCTGTACACCTATCAACAGCCTCATCCTATTTTCATAGGACCTTAAAAACAGTTGAATACCCATGATGGATCAATAGGTCTCAATAGAACTGTATATTCTATATTTTCTTCTTCATCTTCTCTCTTTGTACAGGTCATTACAGGTCATCTAGAGTATATCGTCATGCACATATTTTTTTCTGCATTTCAGAAACCTCCTCACCGGGCTGCTTAGCTGCTAATGACATCCATTCTGGCCTGCAAAACTCCCTCATGGTCGCAGATACTGGACAGAGCATTTTCCCCATGCAATAATGTTGCAAACTGCAGCAGCTACCCCACATTGTCGTGCCCGAATAAAAGAGAAATATTTGACAGACAGATATTTTCCTTGGCTCATCTTCGGAAAAATCGAGAAGCTGACGATATGTGTGAAAAAATGATGTTCATGCGCTGAAGTGGGTAGCACATATTACGGATTTCTTATAGAAGTATCCTACACTGCAATAATTTTCATAATGAAAATAAAGCAACATTCTCAGTAAAAAACGAAGAAACACTATTTTCGTGATTTTGGTAAGATTTACTAGTTTTATTGAAGAAAATACAAGATTTATACAAGTCAATAATGGACAAAAAAAAAGTATTTTCGCCCGACTACTGTCAGTTCTACTGGAGTCTCTACATTAATACAGGACATACAAACGACACTGCAGTTTTGCGTCTTCAATATGGCAATTGCTGAATATGCAAATTTATGTAAATTTGCTATTAAAGTTGATCAATCATGTGCCAGTTATGCATTTTCTGCAGAAGGATCATTTTGGAAGAATGTAGGATTGTTGCTGTGATTGCAAATGGGTTAAAATGCAGTCCACATGACAACGTGTAATTCAATTCCGAGATTGTTTTTATATTAGGAACCACATCATATGCAAATCTATGCAAATTAGTTGGAGAGATGGGCCAGTCCTGTCACAACTATAGCTTCTCTCCATAGCATAGATTGTTCAAATTTAATTTTGGTCAAATATCTATAATATTAGCCCTAAAAACTGGATATATTGAAAGACACTGTGGTGTAGCCTCTCAATATGGTTATTGCTGAATATGCAAATTTATGTAAATTAGCTACAGTAATAGGCCAATCATGCATCAGTTATGCATATCCTGCATAAGTTTTACTAGTCTTTGGAAGAATGTAGGATTGTTCCTCATGTGAATGCAATGGATTGGAAAGTGGTCGACATGAAAACATGCGTTTTACAATTTCGAGACATTTTTGGAACAATAAACCGCATCATATGCAAATTTATGCAAATAGGTTCAAAATATCCATACATCTGCTGAGAAAACATTTTCCGCATGTATCGGAACCAACAAATAAATGTGGCAAATTTCATCGAAATATGATTAATAGAACTGAATATGAACTTAAATTGGTGTTTGTTTTGTCATTTATTACCATATTTCGGTGCCATTGCTAAACCCTGATATATATGGGCTTGATGGGTACTTCTTTTCCCGCGAAGCGGACCAAACCGGCAACTTCAGGCAGCTCTATATTCGTCAATATTCACCCGATTATGATAATTCAAACTGCATTAGTCTTGTAATGATTCCAGCTTTCAAAAGCCCAGAATTAAACAACTGTGAAAGTTAAATGAAATTTCTACTGGAGTCCCTACTAGGGGGCTGAAACTTACCACACTATACCCTTGGGTCAATCTCTACCAGAAAATGTAAAAAATTCCAAGATGGCCGCTTTGATGACGTCACAGTGACATCTTCAAAAACGGCATTTTTTGGTCAATTTTTCGGTCAGATTTTCCGATTTTTTTATTGATGCAATTTCTCCGCAAAAACAGCATGATAAATTAGTAAATATTAATGTGATGTGAAATAAAATATTTTTTGCCCACTTTTCATCGCAGAAAAGCGGAAATTTTGAAGAAATATGACAAAAACATCACTTTTCTGATACCCCACATACCTTGAATTTACCCATGATCCTCTCCTCGGGGGGTCATGCAAATACGCTCAAAATGACCCCAATATAATAATCTAAAAAGTCACGGAGTTTCAGCTCTCAATTTGTTGTCGTTCCGGAGAAAGCGCAGACAGTTTGGTAGGGGTAAGTTTGGTCCCCCAGGCCAGGTAGGGTTAAAGCATTATGCACATGCGAACACTTGTATGGCTTTCTTGTGTTGTACGAAGCGGTCCCTATATCGCCACAGAACTGATTTTGGTATGGACAAATACCGGTATAAGATATTAGAGTGATCATGTTGATACCATTTATCCATTAAAATTGTCCTCTTTGTGTTACACAGGGCGACTTTGATCGATCAGTAGCGTGCAGTTGTTAACCTATCTGTTTTGTTTAGAAAGGCCCTAATACTGGATGGTTTGTAGAAGCCCTTGACATCGCAACAAACCTTAACATCGCATTTTGACATCACACGTCGATATGACGGCCCTTGGAGGTTCTACCAAATAAAACGTACTGAAGCTGTAACCTCTAACCCGTGACGTCAGAGTCTGATTAAGATAACGTCGTATAATATCGACTTGTAGCTCGTGTAGAACGTCGTATTCTGACGTACGTTGCATAACAATTGGGTATGACGACACCATCATGACGTCAACAAAGGCATTACGTTTTAGCGTTGTGACGTTGTTGGCGTTACAATGGAAATGTCGCCGAGAAAATTCGCTACGATTGCTGGCTACGAACGATCGTAATCAGACTCCGACGTCATGGGTCAGCAAGGTCACGACCTTCGCCGTTTCCAAACAGGCGTGGAAATGCCGGGTTTCAAGTTTGTTTCTTTCAGGGAAAAGCGGATAAGTGCAATCAAGGTAGTATCAGATATGCTATCTGAAAATATCAGTATATTGAGTCGGGCGAGGCTTAGTTTCAGAGATACAGGGTGGAGCTATGTACCGAGGGTGGGGGAGAGGTGGATATATCCCCTGGGTGTAGTGGATGAGTGCAATCAATACACCGTCAGATATGCTATCTGAAAATATCAGTATATGTGGTCGGGCGATAGTTTTGAGATACAAGGTGGAGCTCTGTTCCGGGGGTGGGGGAGAGGTGGATATACCGGCTCCAGGGTGTAGTGAATAAGTGGAATCAATGCAGTATCAAATATGCTATCCGAAAATATCAGTATATGGGGTAGGGCGAGGCTTAGTTTTGGAGATACAGGGTGGGGCTCTGTACCGGGGGTAGGGTGGGGGTGGGGATATACCTTTGGGTGTAGTGAATGAGTGTGGTCAATGCAGTATCCGATATGCTATCTGAAAATATCAGCATATGGCGTCGGGCGAGGTTTAATTGCAGAAATAGAGAGGGAGGCTCTGTTCCGGGGGTGGAGAAGAGGGGGATGTACCCATAGGGTGCAGTGGATGAGCGCAATCAAGGCAGTATCAGATACGCTATCTGAAAATATCAGCATATGCGGTCGGGCGAGGCTTAGTTTCGGAGATAGAGGGTGGGGCTCTGTTCCGAGGGTGGGAGGAGGGGAGGGGGGATATACCCCAAGGGTGTAGTGAATGTGTCCATTCAATGCAGCATCTGGTATGATATCTGAAAATATCAGTATATGGGGTCGGCGAAGCTTAGTTTGCGTGATACATAGTAGAGCTCAAGCCTTGAACACAAAGATTGTATCCTGGAATGTTGACGACGGAGAGTCAGCCAGACATCAATCCATAGGACGGCTATTGCTTCGCAATCCGTCCAAAAATAAGGGTTGTGCGGACGATTTGGTAGAATCTATAAACTCACAAATGCCCTGGTAAACGACTTTGCCAAACGTACTAATCCATTTATTAGTCACTGTCAGTCATTCTAACATACGCCACGTTACAGCCGCGCGCTGATTGATCCAGACCTCAAAACATACGGAGATTATCACACGATAATCTTCATTTGTTTGTTTTGATCTGTTTCATTCGCGTGCCGAACTGGTGACGTCTCATTCTTGTGACGCAGTGCTACAAAGCTGAGCGACGATTGGTTCATTCACTGCGCAGTGGGCGGAGTTCATACAGCTGCAGCTCGTGAACGGACAGCACGCGCGAGCATGGCCTGCAAATCAGTCACGAAAATCTTGCATCAAAACGGGATAAATTTGCAGAAAATTTGCCTTATGAAATGAGGAAATAGTTCATTGTGCATGTTAGAATGGAGTTAATGACCTTAGTGAATACTATCGTGTAATACTTTTTCGATGTTTAGTTTTAGACCTCATTGATTGACGGTCTAAAACTAAACATCGAAAAATTATTACACGATAATATTCACTAAGGCGGTATTAACTCCTAAACCAAGTGGTGCTTTGATCTGTCCAAAGCAGAGATCAGAAGGGTCAGGCGCTGACGTCAGAATATCGTCACTCGGAATCTCAGCCAATCAGAAGCATCCGAGTCCACTCCATATTTGACGGTTCAAATGAAATTCTCTCGATGATATGCACTGATTTTGGTACAGGCCATCCGCCGTTAGCATGCGCGCTTGGCTGTTCACCATGGTCGGTGAAGGTAGACATATCCGCCCTTAAAGGTTATACAAAATGGTCTCAAAATCTGCTACTTTTTTGTGCTAAATTGTTGTAGAGGTGATTATATCGACTTGTTTTACATTTTTGTATGTTTTCAAACTGCCCAAGGTTGGAAATAGCAGCAGTAAAGTGCGACAATTTCATGCCCCTTTCAAAACGGCGAAAGCTGTGACCGCTTGACCTGTGACGTCACAACCTGATTACGATCTGGCTCAAATGCCTGTTGTGACGTCCAAATGTCAGCGACATCACGCTAGAACTCCCACAGTTGGGTGAATCTTTCGTAACAACGCCCGACGTCATAGACTATGACGTTTACGGCGCAATCGTAATCAGGTTGTGACGTCATGCACCAGAGGTCACGGCTCCAATACGTTTTTCCCCACATGTGTGCTATTCGTGTCCCAAGACCCACTTCGACGACATTATTCGGGGAAAAAATACTAATTTGTTGTTTGAAACACTACTGGGTATGTTTTAATGCAGAGTAGTATAGAGTCATTTGGTATAACCTTTAACATCCAATTATACATAATATCGACATGGTCAACTGTTCATATAGCAATGTCTGCTCAAAGGCTCTAACGTGTTTGTAATGATGGACATATGAAGAATAATATTTAGTTATGGGATTTCTTTGAGAAAATGTGGGCCACACTTCGTCCAAATATGTCGTGCATGTCATATTAAAGGTCTCGTTGTGTACATTAAGACTGGTGTGCTGAGCTTGACCCATTGATATGGTGGAGGGCGAGCCCACGCACCTTACTATAATGAAAATCCCTTGGAAGAGAATATTATGTTACCACTCACAAAGACTCTGAAAAATGCGATCAAAACGCGAGAACATTAGAATTCACGATATCAAGATCGCAATTATGATTGCGATGTTGCGGGTTTCATGTCGACCCTTAAAGGAGTACTTACCGTATTTTATATATGTTCCTATTACAAAGGTTAGACTCTAAAAGAAATATAACCAACTATTTTACTTTCGTTGGGGGCGATACTCTATTAGTTTTATTACAATTTGTGAAGTCATGTTTCCGCTTTGAAGTCGACGTGGGCGCCGCCATATTGTCTGTGGGATGACGTGACTGATGACGTCAGCATTCAGGACAACGTCACGGCTAACGCTTGACCACGGACGTTCCAACTACGGCATTTGAATTACTCTGGGTTCGAGTTTTAATTCGAGAAAAAAACTGGCGCGGCAAATCCCACGGGGAGAATTCCTAAAAGGAAACTGGTTTACGTTATCTTCGCCAACTGAAAAATTTCTTCCCAAGGTTTCTCAGCTGAGACCTGCCCTATTCAATTTGGACAAAATTTGAAACTGAGCGGTAAACTAAAAGAGCGTTCTCTGCAATTGTCAAGTGATTTCAGTTGAACGACGATGCTTCTAAGTTCATAAACATTTTCATGATTACACTTGAACTACTAAAATCAACTAGAACGTCAGTGAATTTACTGGGTTTCTTCCCCTGCGAATTATCGGCATGACCAGCACAATCAACCTTAAATCTCCATGACGTTGTGACGTTTTTAGATGAGTATAAACTGACTTCCGCTCATCTAAAAACGTCACGCAATAGTGCAATGACGGCGCCCAGTGCACGCCGTTGCGAGCAACAAATAGTCAATATTTCCTTTATTTCGCATTCTATCAACATAAGTTTTATATAATAAGGCTTGGAATACGATTGCTGATAAATATAGTCACACTCAAAAATAAGGTAAGTACTCCTTTAACATCGCAAAGCCCCAAACGGTCAAAATATCGACATGGGTCGACCCTCGGCATAGCAATGGCAATTGAGATGTTAAGGGCCTTCATGTCAACCAGGCTATGTGGTGTCATTAACCCTTTCTGGCCTGGGCGGTTTGGGACATGTTCAGGCCTTCTT
Source organism: Hanleya hanleyi (assembly GCA_036873755.1). Taxonomy (NCBI): domain Eukaryota; kingdom Metazoa; phylum Mollusca; class Polyplacophora; order Lepidopleurida; family Hanleyidae; genus Hanleya; species Hanleya hanleyi. Next base: position 188,767 of record JAVTVY010003356.1, on the reverse strand, counting down.
TTTGTGGTGGGGGGGGTTCTAAATATTTTTCTCACCCCTTCAGCTGGGGGGGGCTAAAACTTACCACACCATACTCTTGGGTCAATCTCTGCTAGAAAATATAAATATAAAAATATCCAAGATGGCCGCTACAGTGACGTCATTTTCGATAAGGGCATTTTATGAAGTTTTTATTTGTGTGTTTTCTTCACAAAAACTGCATGATAAATTAATAAATAATCTGATGTCAAATAAAATATCTTTTGTCCATTTTTCCTAGCAGAAAAAAACACTTTTCTTGTACCTCGCATGGACGCTATTTTGGATTTACCCATGATTCTCTGCTGATTCTCTGCTGGGGGGCGCTATGCAGCTAGGCGCAAAGTCGCGCAAAATGGGTTCGAAATTTGGCATGCTTATTCTGAACTGGGTAATGAAAAAAACAGTTCCTCAGTTTTCTAAATGTTTTTGTTGGTTGCGGAGAGAATTGCGTTCAAATGTGCAATTTTGTTCAACTAAAAAAGAGACCTATAAAATTACACATGAAAAGATCTGGGCAAAATTTGAAAAAACTGGGTTTTTGCAGGAGTGAGAGAGTGCAGGAGTGAGAGAGTCGCGTTCAGCAGTATTTCGGCCATATAGTGACGATATAACTTACTACGATATGATTAGCTGGACATGTGTCACAAGCCATGTAACACCATAATGTAGAGAAGATTAATCCTCCACTCGTGGCAACAGACATGGTACAAAACACATGCTGCTCACCCACTTGGGGATCGTGAAAACATGTATATACATAGCGGAATGGTATCATAGCGGAAAACACGTCACCGTTTGATCTGTTCTGGATAAGATAGGTCAGCGTCACGGACACAGACGGAGAAGACGGTGCTGTCCGTTAGATGGTCATCATTTCTATCCACGGATGGTCTGACAAAGTCGCACCATGACAAGAAGCGGGTTTTCCATAATTAAAACCAGTCGTGCTATTTTTAGGAGTTCAGAATCACATGGCGTCTTCGAATACACCCATATTGGAGCAAATTAGAAACCAGGCAAGGTGTCGTATATTTCGTCCCCTGTCAAACCTTCTGTCAGTATCCGTATATGTTTTGACTTTCCAGACGCCCACGGTCAAACCCTCGCTGATATGAAAGAAATAGTCCTCCAGTGTATATACTCGGTATAAACTCGGCTTGCCTCGAAACACGGCGAGGCACGTCGTCCGTTCATTGTTATATACTTGGAGCAGACCGTTCGATCAACAGTTGCAAAGTGTACGCTTGCATGCAGGGGTGGTACAGCGTATGGAAGATGTTTCATGGTAAACAATTCCGCCATGCGCATGATGTTTTCACGAGGGAGGAATATGGGTGTGTATAGTTAGAACATACAATAGGTTGTTCACGACTGCGCATGACGAAGGATGATCGTCACGAGCATTTTAATAATCATTCTAACATTTCCAAATCTGTCGAGATTAGTGATCTGGTAAAAATTTTGTAACTCGAACGAGTGAAAAGGTTAGGCCCTTTTAATACAAAGAAACTTCGATTTTCTATTGATTTTTGGTCAGAATGGTACCTACCAATCTAGGTAAACCAAGATGGTAAATCAGGGGAATATTCCGTTATATTATATCTGAGTTTACCGAGATTGGGTACCTACCACCTTGACCGAGGTGTTCAAGTAAAACTTTGAACTGCTTTTTTGCATAAGAATCAATCAGAATTCTCTGGATACTTTGAATGTGACGATATGGGAAAACGATAATTATGACTCAATTTTTGTTTACAGATGAAATGTTCGTCTAAAAATCACATGACTAGCCAATATGCGAATCATCCTTCTGTCAAATTAAATTAAAAGAAAAATGTAAGTACTGAAAATATTAAACTATTGGTAATTTGTAATCTCGAGAAATTTAGACAAAGAGGGAAGAAGAAAATCAACGTAACCTGGTAATATATTAATAAACAATAAAGTTGTGAAATGCCTTACCTGGTGGTAGCGTGGGAAGAAAGCTTTCAGGAGAATGTTTGTTTTCGTCCGTCAGAGCGCAGAGAACTCGAACAAAATACTTTTTCTTGCTGTCTTCGGGAAGATCACGCCAGAAAGCCTTCTCAATGTCTAGTATCTCATTCTGTGTTTTCTCTGGGTGCAGTCTCTGGAACTCCCATTCTTTCTCGCTGTAAACAGAATAACGCAACAATTTGAACACGTGGTGTAAAGTACATGTCTATCGGCGTCAACACCGAGTTTCTCCCGCTCAAACAGGTCACACCTTCGTATATGGTTTCAACGAACAGTCTTACGTTGAAATATAATGATTTGCATAAGAAATGTCAAGGTGACCCAGTATTTCTAAGGTGTAAAATTCGCATACAACAGCAGGCCTACAAGGTGTATTTGCTGCCAAATCGGAAATACTATGAAACGCGTCTGTCAGGGATATTGTATTATGCCCTCAGTGCAAGACGTCACCAAGTTTATGGGAAACATTGAAGCAATCCATCCCCCACAGTGAGCCAGGGAAATAGTTCAGCTGGAGTATGGTATGTCATCATGTGAGAGTGGAATATCAAGTTGACTAAAAGTCTTGTTCAACATTGTCAAAACCTGTTTTGAGATTTTCTTCACAAACCACAAATTAAATCTTGGCTGGCACTCAAAATGCGGCAGTGATCCATGATAATTTTCCAGTTACCGAACAGTCAAGAAGTAGCAATGGGTTTTTATTGAAACTTCACTGTACCAATCTTGCAGTTTTTAAATACTTGATTTATTATTTGGTATAATTTTCATGAAGATATCCGTTATTTTCATTGGCTACTGAAGAAAATTGTAATGCTATCCAGCCAATCACAGAGTTTTTGTAATTCAGCCCACAACATGCCTATTTGATTGAACAGTGTGGGTCGATTGTTCCATCCTAGAAAATCTTAATCATTGACCAGCTATCAAGTTAAAAACTTATAAGCGTTATCTCAGTCACGCCCTGACTATCATTTTTAATATGAACAAAGTTAAAAGCCTCCAGTCCAGGATACATCGAAATATATTACTCTCGCAATTTATACGTAGTTTTGTGTTCGTTTCATAGAAAATTATGCCGAAAATACATATCGCTGTGTACAAGACGTGCACAAAAGTGTGTATAAAACGTACACACAACTGTGCATGATAAATATTGCCAGACTGGTGTGTACCTTTTGTAAACAGTAGTTTTGAGAGTGTAGTTCAAACAGGCCGATTACATAATGCAATATGTGACTGCTGACATTACAACCAGAGAGACATGGCCGCGGTCCATTTTCTATTGATTATAGTATCGACCTTCTATTGATTACAATATCGATCTTCTATGAATAACAGTGTCGATCGTCTATTGAGTACAGTATCGACCTATTATTGATTACAGTATCTGCTGATTACAGTATTGAGTAATTGACCATTACAATACACTTTCTATACTACTCCATGGCTGCGCATGCGCGTCAGAGTTTACTTTCACTATACATCCATCCAGTCGGATGCTGTCTCATGAGTGCTTCAAACTGATATCTCACACGACCTATTCGGACCAATATTGGTCCATCTTGATCCCAAAACGTCCATTCCTATGTCCTTTTCTCTCAATTCGCTCTCCGCGCAAGCGCGCCATATCCTCTACTTCCACTCCACACCCATCCAGTCTGATGCTCCTCCACGAGTGCTTCACTATGACACCTCTCTATGCACTACGGATGCGTCATCAGAACTTTTCAACGGAAGTCAACCCATGCCCACGAGACCCCTCAGACAGAGAAAACAAGACGCCACACCCCATAGTAAAATCCAGACGAAAAAGAAAAAAATTAATAAATAAATAAAATGACCACCCCAATACTCCTACCCCAAACATGCATTCCCCGGAGACTCACACTAACTGAAGGCCTAATAATCAAGGGGCGTGACCTTTGACCCGGAAGTGGCATCCCCGACATATCCGGACATTTTAACATTGAAATAGCTCGAGAGTAAATTCGTACCTATTCAGAAATATTCGAATTAGGGGAATATTTGGGCAGCCGCCAACAGAGTTATTGCCCCGTCGGAGTGGTCGTCCTTGCATCCAGAGTGTATAGATGGCGCTACAATCTTAACTTTCACCTCATCCGGGGTATCGGAGAATTTGTCAAGTGGACGCCATTTTTATTATATTTTTATGGTAGAAAAACGGATGCTATTTTATAATACTAACGTGTCGGTATATGTATCAATGCATGCACACCACCAAAGACAACATGTTGAGATTTGCTGGTCCCCGATGACGTCATCGCTCTACATCGGGGCACGGGGATTCCCGTGGAGACGCCCTATTCTACTTATAGATCATTACGTCAGTTCTATTTATAGATCACCCGACTTGAGGACGAAACAGTACAACCTTCACGATAATACTGCGTACTATAAAGGAGACTCAATGACTCAATGTATTCAGGCGGCCATGTTTTTTTCGTGGCTAAACGGATCGATCACCCCATCGCATATTCAATCATATCGCGGGTCACCAGTGCCACATGTCATGCTCCTGCGCGATTCCCGGAGAGGTCGGATTGACTAGCCACCGGCTCATGTTTCAATGTTGTTCGACCTTAAGGATGTCCGCTGGTCGTAAATCAAAGCAATTAACTTTTTGTTTAATGTTTGTTGTTGCATTCATAATTGTGTAATATGAGGAAAAACAAAGAAAAAAATATAGGTTGGTGCACATTTTTTAGCTGTAGGCAACGTTAAAGGTGAACTGAAAAGCTTTTCAATGTTCTGTTAATATGTCATAAAACTAGAACTTCTATAGTTGTTACAAAAATGTGTGGTAATGGTTTTGTGGGTTATTGTTCTATTTTGGGCATATGAGAAGTCAAACTTATACCACCAGAAAACGAGAGCCAGAACGTCATCGCTTGCCTCCCGTTGTTTTTGGAACGTCATGACGTTATAGTGGCCCTCGTTCATTCATCCGACGTAGCATGACGTCACATTTAAATAAAACTTGAATGAAGGAGACCACTATAACGTCATCACGTTCTACAAACCACGAGAGACAAGCGATGCAAGTTTTCAAGACGGATTTATAACAGGATAACTTAAATATTGTTATTAGTACAATTTTGCTGAATATATTTGCCCAAAAAACGTATAAAAGTTATGTCACATAAGACAAGATGTATATAAGCAACATTTTAGATAAAATTAAAAGCTTTGCAGTTCACCTTTAAGTGGACTGACCCGTGCACAATTTGATAACCCAGAAAACATAGGGAATAGCCCTAGTTTTGAAGCATATTCATGAAAAATTCATATAAATAGTATTTAACTTTTTCTTATATTCTTGCTGTTTGCAGATAATCAAAATGTCTATCAAAATTTTTCAAATTAGAAGGATGTTGCTGTGCAAAATTCTCAGCTAGAAGGCGTTTAAAGAAAACTCCTATCTCTTAACCTGGGAAAGGGAGATAACCCAATAAGAAAAAGAGGCAAAATGGTTGCCAAAGCCAAAAACCACCAGCGGACATCCTTAAATAAAGTTATCAATCGACCACCCATATCAATCAACCACCCATTCCCGGCGATTCAGGCGATCCCCGACGTATTTGAAGTGTCGTTCACATGGGACTATTTTCTGTCCGCGCAGGCTTCTCCTCGGAAGTAACCGTATCACCGCCAGACATGACCGCCTCATAGCGGAAGAATACATCCCCAGGGGTCACTTCCAGTCACGTGATCGGAACTGCACTCAATGAGCTTCGCCGGAACTATAGCGGCCTTGACCAACCACCTCGCTGGGGGTCTAATAATACCCTAGCCACCAGTCAGATTTTTGTACTGGATTCGGGGTCGCGCGCACATCGCCGGATGTGACATCATATATAGTAAAATAGTTGTTTGCCGAACATTTCGATTACTTTTCAAGTCTGCATAATACCTCTGTTGACCTAGCGTTAAAAAGAATTATCTGGAGATTATTTTCTCTGTTTATCTGGACAGAGTATATGAAAAGTAGTTCGCTCATGTGCAAAACTGAAGGAGTTGTTCGGCCGGATTCAAACTGAACCGTGCGTATGTGGGGTTTCCCCTATATGTCAGAGCAACGTGGTGAAGGTCAACTTCCGCTATTGGAGTCCGGGATGATAAATGAACCTGTGAAATGGAGCATGCGCTGTGGGGAGGATGAGCCTTGACCTCTACTAGAGTAGGTCAATAGCAACCTCCCCACAGCGCATGCTCCATTTCGCAGGCTCCAATAACATCCCTGCCTCCAATAGCGGAAGTTGACCTTTACTACGTTGCTATGACGTATAGGGGAAACCAACCAACGCACGGTTCAGTTTGAATCCGACCAAACGACTCCTTTAGTGTTGCACATGAGCGAACTACTTTTCATATGCTCTGTCCAGATAAACAGGGAAAATTATCTCCAGATAATTCTTTTTAACGCTAGGTCAACGGAGGTATTATGCAGACTTGAAAAGTAATCAAAATTTTCGTTAAACATCTATTTTACTATATATGATGTCACTTCCGGCGATGTGCGCGAAGGCCCCGAATCCGGTCCAAAAATCTGACTGGTGGCTGGGGTGTTATTAGACCCCCAGCGAGGTGGTTGGGTCAATAGGTGTCAAGTTGCTCTTTCTATACTACTAATGGGATGTGTCTCGTGAACGCCAGCATTGGTAATATATTAAAAATAAAACCAAGCTCTCCAGATTCATCTAACCAAAAGATAAATGAGTCTAATTTCAGTCTATCGTTCTCTGACCGAAGCAAAATCGTGAAAATCGATATTACGTTGGTATACGGTTCAATAAGGTTACCGTACCTTTTCCACAGCGTAAACGCATGCTCGGAGAAAGGTTGATTCTTCATGACGTCCTCCATATTGATTTTCTTTTTCGTGACACCTTTTGTCTTGGTCTTCGTTCTTCCTTTCTTTGATTGTGACGGTGACCTGTAAGAAAGTCGTGCAGATGCTTAACTTCTCTACAATGTGAAATGATGAACAATAAGAAAGATTGCCCTGAGTGATAGGGCCTACTTGTAGCTGCATTGACAACTATTTATGTCATATCGGGTAAGGTTTCACCCATTGGTGAAAAAGCGGCTACAGATCGAGCTTATAAATACACTGTAAATCACAATTTTAGGGTTAAAACGCTAATGAAGTTCAAGTTTAGAGCACGTTTCAGTCAAAAAACCTGTTTAGTTATTAAACACATGAGGGTTAGATTATAAACAATGCGTTAAGGTTATAAACATATAGATGTTTAAAACCTAAACACCAACATGTTCAAACCCTAAACACGTGTAGGATGAAACGTGTTCTCATATTGAACCTCACTTTTACCGCTTTAACCCTAAACATATGATTTACAGTGCAGATATCGATTATTATTCAGGGAAAAAACTTAAGTACCGGTAAGTGTAGATACGTAAAAGATAAGTAAAAAATCATCTTCAGCTCATTCTCTCTGGCGGTTTGGAGAATAAAGATAATAGTACTCAGACAAGCAGATTGGATCCGTAATACTTACACCAGTGTAGTCCCGCGGTGTATCTAAAGATCGCTGAAGCGTATATAGCGTTCAGTGACCCAGTCATCTGCCTCGTGACGTGTGGATCTCGTCTTACATATTTTCTGAGACTGATACACTATTTCAAGTAAGACCAATCGGCGCAGACTTTACAACATTCTGTCTCAGGGTTAAAAAGAACGATACAACCTTGAGGTCTTATATATCGCTGATCTAACCTGATGTAAAGGTTGGGCTACTTCAAAACAATGCATATTTACATAGTCAATGGTTATACCAAACTATATTCTACCAATGATAACAACTGCGTGACATAAATATATGACCATGTTAGATGGCGCCGTTTAACATTTACAACTTTTGAATTGTCCTATCAAAATGTGCCAAGTTGAGGGGACAGGCCGTACGGTATGTTTCTCAAAATACCCGGTAACAGCTAACCTGGCTGACAATGCTTAGATCCAAAACAACTTACAGAAATTCTTCCAGTCCATCGATGCTTCTCTTCTTCACGGGTGATGGCTGTGGAGAGTCACACGCTGACTCGTTCGTCTTACTGTCTGAGAGAAGCAATGACGCAATAGCCAGACCTTGAGATGTTCTCATGAAACGCAGCTTAAGAGGGTTCCTCGACGATATGTCGGAGCCGGATGTGCCTGTCCCAGATGTACCTAGGCCTGAGGCAGTTGTTCCTGAATCAGATGTATTTGCGCCATGTGTGCCTGAACCTGATCCAGCTGTGCGTGGGCCATATGTACCTGTGCCTGAGGCAGTGGTGCCTGAATCAGCTGTATTTGTGCCATGTGTGCCTGAACCTGGTCCATCTGTGCGTGGGCCATATGTGCCTGTGACTGACGCAGTGGTAACTGAATCAGATGTATTTGCGTCATGCGTGCCTGAACCTGATCCAGCTGTGCGTGGCCCATATGTGCCTATGTCTGAGTCAGTTGTTCCTGATGCTGTACCCATTTTCGGACTTCTGTAAGCTGCGTTTGGTGCAGAAGTAACCTTTTTTGATTCCATGACCCGATTCTCCTCGCTATTTCTAGATAAATTCTTTACAGCTTCCGTGTCGGAAACCTGCTTCTCTCGAGCATTGATGAGGAGATTTGGAATGTTAGTTCGTGAACCGCTGTTTGATGTATCTGTTCCGAGCTCAACAACATCTGCCGTTATTTGGGTGGCAGATAAAGTTCCAGGTCCACCCATTTCATGTCCCCGTTCATCTCTTTTTGGTCGTGATTCAGAGGGCGACAATGACAACGCGGCATGGAAATCGTTTTCCTGTTGCGCAGTCCGCGTGATAAAACTGGTACTGAGAACCATCTCTTCCTGACAATCCTTATAGTCAGACATACTATAACTACTGGTGTCGGTACTTGTTGATTCCGAAGAAAAAGTTCTGACGGAGCTGCTTTCAAAATATTGTTCATCCTGACTTAGAGGTTCTTGCCTGATATCAGATTCCTTGAAATCATTCTTTGCCGAAGACCACAAAGACGAATCTTTTTGCCTTGGGCTTGATTTTCTACGAATTCGAACAGGTAATGTAATGAAATCGTCGTATTTCTTTGGCGTCCCGATGCTGCGATCCTGCAGACGGGCACTGCGCTTTGGTGTCAACATTCCAACAGCTTGCTTAAAAGAGTTAGGGGAATATACGACGGTTTTTTTGTCTATTGACGAGCAAGATTTTGTCATATTCAGTGAATCGTTTTGTGTTTGAGTCGTTGTCTGAGTTGTGAATTTGGTCACAAATACTGAAGATGTCTGGGTTATAGCCTCGGTTGTCTTCTGTGTAATATCGACCATGGAGGTCTGGGTGACAGCTTCCGAGGTTTTCTGGGTCATATCGACCACGGAAGTCTGGGTCACAACTTCCGATGCCTTCTGGGTCATATCGACCATGGAAGTCTGAGTGAGAGCTTTCGATGTCTTCTGGGTCAGATTTACCAGAGATGTCTGGGGCAGGACTTCCATCGTCACTTGATTTGTCTCCACTTCCGATCCCTGGGTCACAGTTTCCATTTGGGGATCAACTGCTATTGTATGCTCTTTCGGTACCGAAAATATTCTATTCTTTTCTGTGGTGGATGGATTTCCGGTCGGTGGTTCAAAATCGATTCCAGCCGATGTCGTCGTTCCTTCAGTCGATGCGTTGGCCTCGCAGTTCGCGTGTTTTGCTCGGCCTCCCACTATTTCCTCTTCGTAAACGACATCCGTTCCACAAGTTGAATTCGACTTCGATAAATACTCAAGCATCTGACTCGATCCACAACTTGAAGTTGTAGGCGTCAAAACCTGCACAGAGTCAACACGAGTAATTTTATGTTCGTCCAATGTTGGCAATTCTGGTGCATTGGCTGCTAGATTTCCGGAAGCATGACTCTTTGTTGCTGTATCTACTTTTCTGGTATTTTCGTCTTGTATTGACGCCGGCTCACCTGTATGAGTTATACCCTTTATATTCTTGTCATCGTTGTTACCAGAACTGCCCGATGTGGAACATCCTGGGATGGGAACATCATTTTCCGAATTATTTGATTTATTTAGCATCTGGTTACCGGTGCAGGCTGTTAGGGACGTTGAACTTTTCAACAAAGAGACCATTTTAGTTTTCCGAATATGGACTGTATTCTTGGACGTTTTAATTCCCTTACTGGGTCCCTTTCTGTCAGCTTTGTCCTTGGTTTCCCCACAAACAGCTGAATCTTTATATGACTTAGGAAAGTTCGTCCGAACGGCTGTTTTGGACTCGAGCCCAACCATAGTTTTCACTGTCTCGTCATTTGTACTGTTATTCACTGGCTTTTCGCGTGACATTGTACTACCACTGGAGTTCGACATAATGACAATTGTCCCTTGCTTTGGACTCGGGTCTATTGATTTTGATAGTCTTGGCAAAACTTCTCTTTCCAAAGATATGTAACAAGGTGTGAGGCTCGTGCTGGCTCGAGTTTTAACCGCTGGTGAATAGGCTGAATGCTTACGTGAAGACGGCGTTGACACATTGTCTTGGTGAGATGATGCAGTAACAGCATTCTCACAATCACTATCGATTTTGTACTCAGTTTTCTTAATAGGCACGGTATTTGCCTTAGAATCGTCTGTCGAATCACGCTTTCGTTTGCGTGTGCCACGATGATGAGCCATATCGGATACTTTATTGACGACTGTGGCTATCGATATTTTAATGTCGTCTGTCAAAGGAAGCCCAGCATGCTGATATGACGTGGAACAAGAGGAACTCGATGAGCATCCATTATTATCTTTCTTTGAACACCGGCTAGCAGATAACTTCCTTTGTGTCGTCCGATTATCTCCCTTTGCATATGATTTACTTGGTTCCGAGATGTCCTTACTTAGACATACAGGCGTATCAACACTGTCTTCGCTAGTGGTGTTCTTTGCGTCCTGCTCGACTGGCGGTGTTATGTTGTCTGTATTACGTGTTCTTCGGTTTCGCGGGCCTACTCTGTCTAGGCCTACTTTTTGGTCGATAGGAGAATCTTCGTCATCATCTGTATGATCCGCGGTCTTAGCTCTTACAGACGCACAGTAGTTATGTTCGTCAATGAGACTCTGTGATGACGAGGTATCAGGTATACCCTTGATGGATGAAGACGACTCATCTATTCTCTCTTTTGTACTTGACCCATTACTAGTACTCGGTGTACTAATCATGCTTGTTTTCACCAACTGTTTTTGCTCGGACTTCTCTGGGTTTTCTGATTTGGCATGGGCTATCACATAAGGCGACAACTGTCCAGCCGTATCATTCCGGGTATCCATGGACCTTCTGCGCATTACAGTTGTGTTCCCCTCAGTTGAATTCAAAGCTACTTTGTCCTTATTCACATCCCGTGACTTATTGGTTAATTTTAATTTAGTCTTTCGACCGGATGTATCTTTGAAGTTCAAACTTTTACGCGCTCCATGTTTTAGACTACGCTTGTCCTCTTTCTGACGATTCGCCGCCCTCTTAGATGTACTCGAAGATGAAGTTTTCTTGAAGCGTTGAATTTGGAGGTCTTTCGTTTGCTTCTTTCTTCGGCGACCCAGAGAAAATGTCATTTTTTCGTCGAACCATGCAGTTCCAACGTTTGTGCGTTTAACACTTGTTGGATGTGATTGGGAAGTTGGACGTTTACTATCAGACGATCTGAGGAACAACGTTTTATTTGGCGACGCCTTACTTGTAGATGGAATACATTCCACGGTCAGATCTCTAGATCTACTTCTTGGTTTCTGAGGAGAACAGTCTTTCCTAAACTTTCGAACCATCGTCGAGGCTGGAATTCTTTGACTTGAGTGATTGGTTCCGCTACCGGTATGAGGTTTTCTCGGTATTTTTCGCTTCTTTTGTTGTGAACCATGGTCCTTTATCTCTTTATTTCCTCTTGATCGACTCACCGGTACCCGACTTGTAGAAGGTATGTGTGGACTAGGCCTACTGGTAGATTTACCATCGCTTATCTTCCGTTTTTTAGCTGGCGTGGGATTACCCGTGTTGTATTTCTCACGTTGTTTGGTTCTGGTCCTTCCATTATTATTCACACGGCCATCACGAACACTTTTGTTATTTTTCTTCTGGGATGATGGCTTTCTCCTCCCAACCGACGACTTTTTCGGTGTTTTAAATCTCCGTGTCCTCAAAGAGATTCCGGTTCGCTTGGGAGACATTTTGGTATCTCAACTCATTACAAACCGCAACAGCGATTATTGTTATTCTGTGTAACTATGGGTATCGACGCGTTACGTCCGTCAACAGTGACGTCACCACAACGACAGCTGTTTATGACGTTTGGGCGCTAACGAGTTCATGACGTCAAAGCGGGACTTATTACGCATGGTTCCCCATAATCACGTCTTGCCGGGCATCGTCGGTATATCAGAAAGTCCTCAAACGCGAGTCAGTCACAACACCCGGTGTAAAAATTGTCCGGCACTTATCCTTTAATACATATGAGATATTCGTTTCTGATTTGCAACTTATATCTTCCGAAAGAAAAATATATGGAAAGGGACATTCTTTTTCTAGGTAGCCTACATTCTTTTCTTTCACACCCGTGCTAATTTTGCTAGCGATGTATGAACATTCCGATCGATGTTGTCTACATTGTACACTGATGTGGGTTATGAATTGAAATGTTTTGCTGCTGAAGTGTATGGCAAGTCGTATTACCATTTAATCATTTAATTAGCATATCTGTAATACGTGTCAACGTGTGTGGTAAAATATTGCAAAAACGCGGGAAAGTCTTGTACTATATGTCACAACTTGAGCCTATCTTGAAACATTTCGGGTGTTAAATAAACGTTTTTCTTCCTTATGTGAACAAGTTTGGTTCATATATGAACGAAGAGATTAAATGAATGGGAATTAGAAATTGTTCATCATCAAACACAAAACCGCTAAAACTGTATGGTAACTGTTTTGGGAGTCGACTTACCGCCACCGGTTATCTATTTTATATTAAAAAATGTATTTTACAAGTTAGCAAAATTCTACTTTTGTGTGAAAAATATTTGTTTGACATATCTGCAAAACACTTTTTCACATGAGAAAGTTATGATATGTGGAACAATTATGTATATACCGGTACATCGAGCTGAGCAAACATGTATGTAAATTAACCCTATCTGGCCTGGGCCTCTTGGGACCTGTCCAGGCCTGTGTAGGGTCCAACCCCCTCTTTTCTTACCCCTTGAGATAGGGGGCTGAAACTTACCACACTATACCCTTGGATCAAACTCTACTAGAAAATGTAAAAAACAAAAATCGTCACAGTGACGTCATCTTCAAAACAGGCATCTTTTGGTCGAAAATTATTTTTCCAAATTTTTATTTATGTGTTTTCTTTGCAAAAATTGCATGATAAATTAGTAAATAATAATCTGACGTGAAATAAAATAAATTTTGCCCAATTTTACTGGAAGAAAAGCAGGAATTTTGATGAAAAATGACGAAAATATCACTTTTCTGTACCCCACATAGCCGCCATCTTGAATTTATCCATGATTCTCTAATCAGGGGGTTATGGAAATAGACTCAAAATGACCCCAATATGATAAACTAAAAAGTTACGGAGGGTCAGCTTTCATTTTTTTGTCGTTTAGGAGTTATGGGAGTAAATTTGGTAGGGGGGGAGGGGCATAGGGTTAACTATTTTGTGTATGTATAGCGGTAATGATATAATTTAACATACAGATTTGTACTAAACTTGTCCACAAATAAACTTCCCCGTTTCTTGGAAACCGTATTGCAATATGGACATTCTCATACTGTGAAATAACCGATTAACTGAGACGACTTTAATAATTGACATAGTAAATTATAAGGCAAAGTGAATACAGTAAGAATAACCAATTACACTGTAAATGAGAAAGCTGCTCGACGCTGGTTGAAATAGCGGCTATGTGAAAATCCAACTAGGGATCAAATTGATGTCTGCAGACTTCGCCGCTCTTATAACAAAAAAGAATTGTTATCAACCATCTTATGTCTATATGCCTTTGACTAGCTAATAAAAATAAAATTCACACCACTGCTGGCTTTAATAATCGACAGAGTGAATTATAAGGTGAAGTGAACACAGTAAGAATAACGAATTACACTGTAAATGAGAAAGCTGCTCGACGCTGGTTGAAATAGCGGCTAGGTAAAAATCCAACTAGAGATCAAATTGATGTCTGCAGACTTCGCCGCTCTTGTAACAAAAAAAAATTTGTTATCAACCATCCTATGTCTATATGCCCTTGAGTAGATAATAAAAATAAAATTCATACCATTGCTGGCGTACGCGCAGATTTTATTATTATTATTTGTTTTTGTGGAGAGGCAAATAAACCCGCTGTGTTCGGATAGAAAACCTTGTCCCAATGCTTGAGTTACAACATCCGAATGCTTTATGTTAAATAATGTTATCAAGTCTGGTTAGAAAGAGAGTTTTATTTTTGTTGCGTGCGTATAACTTAATTGTTCTGCTACTAGATCATCTTCACAAGTCCAGGTAAAGTCCTAAATCCTAACAGATCGATCGATACACTGGCACGCGAGGATACTACCAGACGGCAGCACCCGAACGCTACTCTTCCAAAGCTTCTTTTAACAGATAAGACACTAGGAAGGACTGATTTAGCAGACGACAGACTAGTAAGTTATTATTTTATTTATTTGTTACGTTAGGAAAAGCATTCACCCATGTAGCTTATGTTTATTTTACCTCACCCTCCGTTACCGAGGTTTGTAACGTAATAGTTTTATTTTTTATTTTTATTTTTTTAAAAAAATTTTTAATTTAAACGTGTTACCTTTTTGGTGCACGTTGCTCGCAACTGAATTAGGTCACCAGAGACAAGGTTCTCAACTCCGTTACTGAGTCGGGTAAACCTTTAAAGGCTTTACTCTTGCTTTATACCGGCTTTGCAAGGTAGAATTTTTTTAATAGCTGGTGTCACATAATAAAATTATTATGATTTTTTTTCGAATTTGAAATCTTATTTTCCAACATTTTTGGAACTCTATTTTGGCCCCTTCTTACATTTTCACCCGTATGCATTTCTGTTATATTGTTCAGTGTTTTATAGTTAAGGTCTCGCAGACTAATTATTAATTAATCACATATTCTAGATAACTAAGTATATAGAACACTATGTAGTCTACGCCTATCCTAATAAATTTAGAATATACCCAGTTTATACTACATAGTGTTATAGTAAATCAACAGTTTGCGAAGGTCGTAGGTTTTACAGGTAAATGGAAAACGGTTTACACTGGCGGTTTTCCAATTGCATTCAAATGGAGTTGACCTATATAATGGAATGACTAATATTGCAATTTCTAAAACTTGACCCAAATATAGGTCAACAGATGGTAAGAGTTGTTATGGGTAGGTTTGGGGGTGAGATCCTCCCCATAAGTAGTCGTTTCTGCATGGGAGACTTCTTCTCGCAGAAGCGAGTCTCGCGAGACTAATGAACGTTTACGGATCTGGAGAAGGGAAGGGAAAGGACAAATACCCGGCTTCCTACAGGTTGTGATGTAGTAGCCATGTTGGCCATGCATCATATAAATGGCTAAATTAATGGCTATTGACGCTTAGGATGGGCTTAGAATGAAGATTCAATCTGTATGGGACCGAATCTGTTCTAAGGTGATACGAATTCACGAGGCAACGTCTACCCGGTATATAATTATCTTTCTTGCTTCTGGATCAAAGAGTTTCCTGAGCTGCAAATGAGTGACACAGAATGGCACGTTCTGGAGCACGCGCGCATTTTCGATCGTCTGCTATATCCATAATTGGTAATGTGATACGGGTGCGATCTAAGCCGACGATTAATCGATCTCTGATCATTTGTTGGTTTTGTTCATTTACACAGTAAGATACCGGCATAGAAATGAAGGGGCAAGTGAGGAGGACAATTTCAGGCATTTGGATAGTTTCCCTGGATAGGCAATATATGCACAAACTATAACGCTCACGCGCTTTATGGCTGGTCCTCCTGCACACAAAGCAACTAGTCCTTTCTCACGTAATTTGTGCAGGGCAACCACTAGGATGTGGGAGAAATTACACTTCCCATCAAGTTGTTGTTGTAAATTAGGACAGAAATGATTATTACAAAAGTCAGAACCGACATTCAGTAGCTATCCGGCGTCCACACAACCAGATAAGATGACAGCATCACCGAAAAAAGATGATGAGTTAGAGCCATCACCCTTTTCCACCACCACCTTAAAAGGGTGATGACTATCACCTTAAAAGGGTGACGACATTGGCCATCACTCTTTTCAACACCTTTAAAGGGTGATGAACAGGCATCATCACCATAAAAAGGTGATGGAGCATCACCCTATGCACAGGGGCTCGTTACCGTTGTTAATTGGTTAAATAGGTTGATTATAGGGGGGTCGAGGTCGGTAATAAAGGATTACCGACCTCGCCCCCCCCCCCCTATAATCAACCTATTTAACCAATTAACAACGGTAACGAGCCCCTGTGGCCCTATGTCTACCTGTGCATCATGCAGAAGTTCCTCCTTCATGATCGAAACACCTTACTCACATGACACTATATTAACCACTGATCAATGATGCCCACACGACAGGGGACGAGATGATAGGTGACCAACACGACATGGGACAATATATTAGGTGACTGACCGACATAGGATATTAAGAAAGGTGACCGAGACGACAGAGGATGATATGATAGGCGACCGACACGATATGGGACGATATGCTAAGTGACCGACTCGACATGGGACGATATGATAGATCAACGACACGACATGGGACAATATGCTAAGTGACCGACACGACACGGGACAATATGCCAGTTGACCGACACGACAGAGGATGATATGATAGGTGACCGACACGACATGCGTCAATATGGTAGGTGATCGATAAAACAGAGGATGATATGGATGGCAACCGACACGATATGGGACGATATGATAGTTGACCGACACGACATGGCACAATATGCTAGGTGACCGACACGACAGAGGATATGATAGTTGGCCAACACGACATTAGACGATATGATAGGTGATTGACATGAATTGTTACCTTGTCTAAGTGGAAAATCTACTAAGGTATCACTCCAGGTCATCATGTGTAAGAATTTAAGGACCTCAGCTACTCAGACGGCTTGTCATGAGATGCGAATAACTGGGACACCATTGGAGTTTCATGGTGTAAAAAGGAATAGCGCCCTAACCGTCGGTTCTCGGGTGTAAAAAGTAATAAGACCCACCCGTCGCGATATGACTGAAAGATTGTTGAAAACGACATTAACCCTATCTGGCCTGGGCTTTTTGGGATCTGGCCTGGGGCCTGGCCGGGGGGAAATTCCCTCCCCCCCCCTAATTATTTTTCTTACCGCTTGAGCTAGGGGGCTGAAAGCTCTTGGTTGGATTTTCCGAATTTTTTATTTATGCAATTTCTCCGCAAAAACTGCATGATAAACTAGTAAATATTAATGTAATGTGAAATAAAATAGTATTTGCCCACTTTTCATTGCGGAAAGCAGAAATTTTTGAGAAATATGACAAAAACATCACTTTTCTGGTACCTCACGTGACTACCATGTTGAATTTACTTACGAACCTCTGATCGGGGGCTTATGCAAATAGGCTCAAAATGACCCGAATATATGATAAACATAAAGCGAAGGAGCTTCAGCTCTCTATTTTTTGTCGTCGTGCTGGAGGTAGCGCAGAAAGTTTGGAGGGGGTGCGACGTTTGGTCGGACAAAGTATTGTGAAGTCTGGGTAAAATATATATCTAAATTGCACATGAGCGGTGAAGTCTTCAAAGTAAAAAATGAGTTGGCACCCCCCGCATTATTGCCATCCACGCAATAGCATGGTTGTACACATCTTCATTTTATCAAACCAATTTCTACGTTCCCAATTTCAACTCCCTTATCTGCCTCCCTTCATTGTTCAAAGAACTTATAAATACACACAAGACGTCACTGACCTCGAAAACATTTGAATTTCGAAATGGGTCGTTATTGATGAGCTGACCTAAATAGTGGGCTGATACAAACACCATATTTAGAGGAATGACGCCGCTAATATAGAGGATGATGCACTCTACTCACAATCGACGTGTACGTTCTGATTGGTTCGTCTCTCGTTCGCAGGTGAAATTTACACCTCGGATTTTGAACACTGAAGGAGGTCAGATAAATCAAGGCAGGTTCGAAGTGGGAACGTAGAAATTGGCTGGATACAATGAAGATGGGCTCTACATGGCCAGACGCACATGTCCAGTTAATCATATCGTGGTTAGGTATATCGTCGATATATGGCCGAAATACTGCTGAACGCGAAGTTAAACCCTAACTCACTCACTCACTTGCATTCAAATAAATACATGGTTGCATAATATGTCTCAGGTATGGCGATTAGAATGGAACGGTTATCCTAAATCCTTTACTCGATGATTACACTCTCACTTGATTAAACATGGCCGACAATTCTTTACAAATAATAGCAACGTCATCAAACATGGTAACCCTGTATACATGATTCCTAGTTAACCATCGTCCGTGCCGGAGCCTGGGGTTAGAGGAAACTCGGACTACCTAACGGCAATACATTGCTTTATTTCCAACCCAGTGAAGAAACGATAGGAGTGGCGGCAATACAAGTCAATCACGATGTGCAGTGACATTCAGTCCCAGTAGTCTGGTGGACCATTTCAAACACGATAGTGATTGTACAGCCTAAGGTGTATAAATACATTAAACAGATACTCGTATGGAGCTCTTTTGTTATGGAGATAACGTAGGTCCGTTTCTTCCGCTCTGATTAAACAAGACGGCGTTCGATTAAATATTTACTTTCTAAAAATACACCGTCCGCGTTTGATCCATCGGCATGACTTATTATATTGATCTGGCTATTGACCGTACATGATAGCATGGCTTTTTTTCTGATGTTATGTAGAAATATTCCTTTTCTACACAATTCATTTGATTAGCAATGACGCTGGATCGTCGAAGTGAAAAACAATTTTCAATTTAGAGAATGAATCGTTATACTAGTATCTGAAATTAAGAAAATTCATTTTGAAAATGAATTTCTAAATTTCAGATATAGCGGTTCATCTCAATTGATAATGAAAGACTATAATATTTTCATCGATGGGATAACTCACCTAGAGACATGCGCAAATGGTGAGTCGTGACTACATTATATATATATATACTTATTCATGTATATATAAGATTTGTTCCTTCGCGTACCCAAAATTTGACTATACGTTTGAACGTTTGTAGGGAACGTTTCGTAATTACGATAGAGTAGTGGGATAATGGGTTTCCCAAGCCAGATGAGCAACATGAAGTTCAGGGATCACGTGGGTAGTGTGTGTTCTGGTTTGCAGAGTTATGGGGGTTAGTTAGGTAATATAAGAAATATACTAAACAAATGAGACAAAGGCGGGTGGGGGGGGGGAAGAGGGGGTGATTCAATGTCACACTCAAGGTTATTTCACTCATATGGTGACAGTCAGTTTGGTTGGTGGAGGTTGCCGGAGTACCCGGAGAGAACCACCGGCTATCGCCAAGTAACTGGTAAACTTTCACACATGCATCAGCGAGGCTCGAACCCGTGCCTATTCAGCGGTGTGAGGCTATAGCGGTCACCAGCGAAGCGCCTCAGACCACTCGGTCACCTAGGGCCCGAGAGAAAAGGGTACAGTGTAATACATATTTTACTGATCAATTGATTATATAACATAATTTTTAACACATAATTCATTCTTATAATATATTATATTCATGAATATATACAATTACAAGCGTCTAGTCCGTCATTCATAATCCAGCCGTCGTCCATTAGAGAATATCCGCGTCCATAATCCAAAGACCTATTCCATTTTCCATATAACAGTATTAGCACCAAATTCAAAAAGACAATCATAGTATACATAAACATAGGCTTGTTTCCTGCAAGAGAGAAGCGGTCAACAGTTTTCAATGATGCCGGCAAGACGAGGCGTGTGATGCGTTAAGGAAAATATACAATGCATACTTCCGGTTTGATTACGTTATTATGACGACGATGAGATAGCGAGACTGGATTTATCCTACACTATTATGACATAGCATACTACTAGTTATATTTTGAAATTTAAAAAATCAATTATACTACGTCTCCCCAAATCTAAATACAACCAGATCCACAATGGGGTAATTTGAATCTGGATTATTTCATATCTCCAGGCCGCTCGGTGACTTTCTGGTACGAAAATAATTGTTGAGAGCTACCGGTACACCATATCTGACCAATGAACGCAGCTTGTACGATATGACGGACATGTTTCTACACAACCACCTCACATGGATATGACTTAGTTACGGGAAATTGGCAAGATTCAAAATAAACAAAATTAGCATTGCCTTATGCTGTAGCAAAATACCTGCTTATTATCGACCCAAGCGGTATGTAGCCATGGAATCTTGTCGGATTTCGGTGGGTGGGGAGGGATAATGCGGGTGGGGAGGGTGTGACCTCACATCCGGTGACGTCACATCCGGGGCAAAGTTCATGAGGTCAAATCTCACATCCGGGTCAAAGGTCACTTCCGGGTCAAAGGCCACTTCTGGGTCAACATGTTCGGGAATCTATGATAATCTCCTATCCTTCCCCGTAAATGTTCCATCCATACAAGGGCATTCCCCAGGGTTATCCCCATGCATAGTCATACATGCAGCGAGAGATAGACTATATGCCATATAGTCATATATGCAGCGAGGGGAATCCCCATCCCTGATCAGCCCAGCCACTTCGTCACCCATGAAAGTCTTGACCAGGTTCAACGGCGCTTAACTTCGGTGATCGGACGAGAACCGCATCCGCTCGACCACGACATAATACATAATAGGAATGGTTAACATACTCTAATATACCTACTAAAGGGCGGATATATATACTTCTATGGTATAGATCCACTCACTCATTGTTCTTTGCGATATGGAGTGTGTCATCAAATTTTTTCTGTCGATGGGAGGGGTCAAGAGGTCATGGGTGAAATTTGCTGAAAAGTTCTGATTACGCATGTGCAGTACGAAGTCAGATCGGTGTGGGCGTTTTGGGGTTGAGATGGACCATTCGTGATCCGATTGGGTCGTGTGAGGTGTCATAGTGAAGTACTCGTGGAGCACCGTCCAACTGGACTGATGAGGAGTGGAAATGCCGTCCATCTTGAGGGAAAGGGCATTTGAATGGAGGTTTTGAGATCTAAGGGTGGATCATCATTGGTCCGAATGGGCCGTGTGACGTGTCACTTTGAAGTAGACAGAGAATAGTGGAAAAACGGCATTTGAATGGACGTTTTGGAGTTGAAATGGACCATCCTTGGTCCGAATGGTCGTGTAGGGTGTCAGTTTGAATCTGGGCTGGTGTGTCGTGGAAGTAAGCAATGGCGCGCATGAGCAGACAGCTAGGAAATAGTGGGGAAAGGGTCTTTGAATGGACGTTTTTAGGTCGATGTTAGCTATATTTTGCCCGAATGGGCCGTGTAGGGTGTCACCTTGTAGTGCATGGCAAGTAGAGGATGATTGGTGTGGTGATTTTGTCTGATCACGTCATTCTGCGTATGCACAGTCTTGCAGTAGTACCGAAAGCGGGCATTTCGAGGATAGGCATTGGCATATTTGAGCGATGGGAGGAGTATTCCTGGTCCAAATATAGTGTGCATGGTCTCGTCTTGAAGCTCTGGTGGAGTAGACTACGACGTGAGAGATGTCCACGTGACTATGACCTCATCAGTAGTAGAAAAAGCGTCGCTCGTGTGCGCTCTTAAGAAATGCCTTCGCCCCTATACACTAATTCATAGGGGGTGACTAATGGACCCTGAAGTATATGTCTGCACTGAATACCTGAACTGGTGTTCTTGGGTTGGACATGATGGTAGAGTTATCTCCCCTTTGAAAATCCACCGTCATAACGCCCTCGACATCTTCCTTAACGCATCACACGCCCGTCATCTTCCTCCAGGTATCCACGAGTGGGTTCCCCATTGGGCCTATACCGTGTATTGCTATTCATTGGGATTTCCCATCTCTCGCTACATATATGGCGATGCCTATAACCTTTGGCCCGGAAGTGAACTTTGACCCGGATGTGACATTTGACCTCCTCATGACCTTTGCTTCGGACTTAACGTCACCGGATGTGACGTCACTCCCTCACCACCTACCGAAATTCGACAAGATTTCACGGCTATATACTTTGGATGTTGAGTCCCTCTATACCAATATTGAATCGGACGAGGGCTTAGGCGTCATAGCTGAGGCTTTATCACGTCACCCGTCACCAAACAGGAATGATCAACATCTTCTGACATTATTGGATATTTCTTTGAATAAAAATGACTTTTCTTTTGGCCCTAAGCACTTCCTTCAAGTAAAAGGTACTGCTATGGGCAAACGTTTTGCCCCGTCATATGCCAATATATTTATGGCCGATTGGGAAGAGAAAGCTCTCGCTAAGTGTCCTATCCAACCTGTCCTTTGGAAGCGATACTTGGATGATATTTTCGGGGTGTTTCCTGGTTCACTTGATGAATTTCGGGACTTTGTTCATATCTTGAATGAACATAAATCCAATATCCGTCTGCAATATAATGTTCAATTTCATTCTGTTCCATTCCTTGATGTTACCATTTATAAAGGTAGTAGACTTATATCTTCAGGGAGGTTTGATAGTAAAGTTTACTTCAAGCCAACGGACAGTCACCAATTGTTACATCATTCTTCATTCCATCCTCCGTATACTTTCCGAGGCATCGTGAAGTCTCAGTTTATAAGATACCGCCGTATTTGTAACAATGAATGCGATTTTAATAACGCTTGTTACATTCTTATCAAAGCACTCTTAAAGCGGGGCTACTCTGCTCGTGGCTTGAGAAAAATCAAAGCAGATATGAGCAAAAGCAACCAAAACAGCGTCTGGAATTTCTTCCACTTATCATGAAATACTCCCCTAATGTTCGTCTTATTAAACAGTTTATTCAGAATAAACATGAAGTTTTGAACTCCAGATTGGTTGGACTACTTCCACCGATTCGAACGTCTTTCAATCGTTCTAAGAATCTGAAAGATACACTAGTGCGTTCCAGAATAAACTATTGAATATTCAGTAGATAGATGGCGCTGCGGATTATCTGCGTATTACCCGGGGACTCTTTCTCTTTTGGTGTAAGCCGCCATTTGCATTTTCCAGTCTGTGCTTTCTGCTCAAACAGTCCAGACGTGTTTTTATGCATTTCTTTTATTGTACGTGTTGACCACTGGTGTTTTATAGTTTTTATCGTTCTACGGAACTTCATTTTTTTCTGTTTTATCTCTATTTGACCCATAACATTTTAAGATAGAGACAAATATTTATTTCGGAGTGACAGTTACTTTGTATTCATCCGAATATTATTCGAACTAGGTTACCTGGTGCACTTATGCCTACTCGATACTGCACATGCGCAGTTGACCTATTATACTCCAGCTCGAATGCCTGGATCAAAATGATCTATAGTGTAGCGAAACTCCCATATCTTTCACCCTACTGGTTTTCCGTATTATGCTTCACACCTGCCTTTACACTGTACAACCCGATTTCAGCTTTCCATACCACTCCGCGAACCCTTGCGCGTGCGCACGTAACCTTTACAGGTCAAAGTTAAAATCGAAAAACGGTCAAGTCAAGGCAATTTTCAATATTTGATTTTCATTTTTGCGCGAAGTAAAACAAAAAACGAAAATTGAAAATTGACGTATCAAATTTCTATTTTTGATTTTGAGAAATCGAAAACGAAAAACGAAAACTGAGAATTGGCGGTCAAATTTCAATTTTTGATTTTGAGAAACCAAAAACAAAATAGGAAAATTGAACTGTGTATGGTGGCCGATAAGGGACATCGCTAGGTATGTGGTTTGGTAACACGAAGGCAGGATGCGAAGCGCGAAGGCAGGATGCGAAGCGCGAAGTCCAAACACGACTTCGCGCTTCGCATCCTGCCTTCGCGCTTCGCATCCTGCCTTCGTGTTTGAACTTCGCGCTTCGCATCCTGCCTTCGTGTTTGAACTTCGCGCTTCGCATCCTGCCTTCGCGCTTCGCATCCTGCCTTCGTGTTTGAACTTCGCACTTCGCATCCTGCCTTCGCGCTTCGCATCCTGCCTTCGTGTTTGGCCTTCGCGCTTCGCATCCTGCCTTCGTGTTTGGACTTCGCGCTTCGCATCCTGCCTTCGTGTTACCAAACCACATACCTGAAACAATGCAGCGATGTCCCTTATCGGCCACCATAACTGTGCCAGGTTACACGGATCCGTATGGAGAATACGAGAATAGATTACATACGATACAGACAACACCACATAAAGACATTTCGCGCCCTGGATTGGTTGTTAACTTCATTCGATTCTTCGGCCTCGAGTCTCATTGAAATTTGAATCCATACCCTCGGCACTCCCCGCCTTAATATTGACGAGAGTTGGGAGTTTCGTGGAGTCCTTTGTGGAATCAAGAAGGGACGTCATAATGCAGAAAAATACAAAATGTTAAATCCACACTCTGAATTTGAATCTCACATAAATTCTAGAAATATTTAACCTTACATAAAAAATAATTATACATCACTCATTTTTCAAAATTGGGTTATTTAGTCGAGTTCAAGTAATGCAAAACGGTATGAGACATACATATCACTATTTGTCGTCTAGTTGTATTCAAAAGTAAGATAGAGAGATTATCGACACAAATATTACATGAACGCTAAATATTCAGCTCATGGAAAACCAGTGTAAAATTAAAAAAGATCGTGAAAATAAATAATCGGCGACACATTCGAAGTGCGCATTCCGTTTCTCATTTTGTGGAAATCTATTGAAATTCATCCTGGTATTTCGATGCTGAAGTGTCCCTAGCGATCAAGTGGCACACATGTACCAGCTCTGGCACAGTCCAGTGGAACTTTCCGAGAATAGCCTGTGCAACGTTAAATTTAATTATCTCTCTCTCTCTCCATAGCCTAGGACAACGTTAAATTTAATTATCTCTCTCTCTCTCCATAGCCTACGACAACGTTAAATTTAATTATCTCTCTCTCTCTCCATAGCCTGTGACAACGTTAAATTTAATTATCTCTCTGTGTCTCTCGATAGCCTACGACAACGTTAAATTTAATTCTCTCTCTCTCTCTCTCTCTCTCTCTCTCTCTTCATAGCCTACGACAACGTTAAATTTAATTATCTCTCTCTCCGTAGCCTACGACAACTTTGAATTTAATTATCTCTCTCTCTCTCTCCATAACCTACGACAACGTTAAATTTAATTATCTCTCTCTCTCTCCATAGCCTACTACAACGTTAAATTTAATTATCTCTCTCTCCGTAGCCTACGACAACTTTTAATTTAATTATCTCTCTCTCTCTCCATAATCTACGACAACGTTAAATTTAATTATCTCTCTCTCTCTCCATAGCCTACTACAACGTTAAATTTAATTATCTCTCTCTCTCTCTCCGTATAACCTACGACAACGACAATATCATATCATGCCCAACTGTTACAAATTCAAGAATGTAGCCTCGTTAACAGTTATTGGTTTCATTCTACCAGACCTGTGGGGAGGGGAATTATGCCCCCGCCCCAGCAACCAATCTTTCTAGAAAGTTATTCATACCTATATATTTTGTAAGCCCAGGCAATATCTGTTTCCGAAGTAGTATGAAAACCTGTAATTTATCAGATTTCTCGAGTCTGTTCTCCGCCGGGTGAAGGCCAAACAGAATACAGTAAAATATACCGGATATCGCTCCGCGATAATGGAGACACACGATTCGCAAGCCATCTTATGGATGGCGAAGTGTACGCAAATGGTTTTCTGTTAGGAAACGTGGGCAAAAACTATTTTATTTCACATCAGATTATTATGCACTAATTTATCGTGCATTTTTTGCGAAAATGAGGTCAGTGTGACGTCATCATGACGACCATCTCGGATTATTGTGGTAAGTGTATAATGTGGTAAGTTTCAGGTCCCTAGCTCAAGGGGTACGAAAAATATTTAGGGTGGGAGGGGTGGGGGGGGGGGGGTCTGATCAGGTCTCAAATCGCCCAGGAAAGATAGGGTTAATATTTTTTTGCGCAGATATTTTTGTATTGATGTGTTAATTAGCGGGTAGGGGGAAGGACTGTATAAGCGGAGTGATCTCTATACCTCGTAATCGTAATTTCACAACTTTAAATGCGTTCAGTGCTTTGGCCGCTCGGAGTTTAATTCAGACCTCCCCCCTCCCCCCCCTCTCCTACAACTATATAATCTTGCTAAAATTTAGTGCCATACGCCTATCAGAAGAATACGTGCGTGGGAAAGATGGGATAACAGTCGTGTTATTCGTATAAACGAAAAGTTGCTCAGTATGTTGCGATGAAAACGGCCCGGTAGAGTTGAGGAGACGATATATTTGTGCAAACAATCTGCCAAGTTGGGGTTGGAATATTTAGCTAGCGATAAATATATATAACTTTGTATTTATAAACCTAAATAGACAGCTGTCTATCACTAATCCTAATGCAATTGCGAATTAATGGGTCTCTTGAGATTATTTTCAGAACGAATCCACAATATCGGCATTATTTGTGACGTTATATATCATCGGGATTGCAATAAATATGGATGGATTTACACATGAACGTGATTGCTAATTGACACAGCAGATTTTATACTCGTTATGTACATCGGGGCGTAAATTAATCTCTCGTGACAATGTTTACCGGCATGGAAATTCACTGGCGGATATTTTATTTACGCTCAACTGCATGGAACAAGGTAATGCGATGTTCTCTTCCAAGCAGATCCCGTCTCATCTATCATACTCTATTCAAATGTTTTCAGGTGGGAACGGTTACCTTGGTAACGGGCTGCACGATACTGTTTGCGCGTGAACGAGGCTGTGTTCTGAGGACGATAACAGATACCTGGTATTGACTCTTTTATTAATTGATGCTGTTTATAGATATTTTGTCTACAACACAGACTTTGCTAATCGTGTTTCAAGGAACATTTTTCTTTATGCAAGTCGCAACCGAGATCAAGGGAAGCCGCGAATACATAGAAGCCAGTCATATTTTTCTCAAATGGAACCAATAATGTGTACACCTTTGAACCGTTTCACTACAGAAGCTATAGATTATTCACGTGATTTCCTCCAATTTTGTCCAGGAGCCAACCACAATACCCCATTTCGAATTTTAACCCAACCAGGCCTAGGTGGCGATTTGGGGTCTGTTTCATGGGGGAGGGGAGAGAAATTTCAACCCTTCGCCGCTCCGCTGCGCGGCTCAGGGTTGAAATTTCACAGGCAGGTCACAAAACCCGTTCAACTCTTCCTCAAACCTAGATAACTCATAATCAAGTCTTTTAAATCAGGAAAATCATTCGATGTACGGGAGTTTCTACAAGAATCCGTTGACCAATATTTGTTCAAACTATGTTCAATCCTATTAATAATTCAATCTTTTCTTGCACACGCTTTCGAAGCCTCTTCGAAAAAAATTAACGTTCTTTGTTCATTTTCCCCTGTTTTGTTCCATAAAAGATCTAGTATGCTCGACTATACATGTGTTTAGTACTTGCTCGAGCATAAACGAAGGCGCGGCTCAGTTAAAATGTGACACTTGCTATTCGAATGATTTCGATTCCACATTTTGAGGCTGACTAAGCTCTAATTAGCTTCTGATATGGGGTACAACAGTATCGATCGACACGCGCATGCTACACTCCTTAACACAGCGTCGTCTCTTAAGCATACTCTCCTTGAGGAACAAGGAGGGAACGGAAATACATGTGACCGGCTTTGATTAAGGAGCGTAGCGACATGAGATTTACCAAGAAAATTATTCTTATTGGAATCAAACACTAATTGGCATTTGTTCAGTATCCTTTGTCATATTAATGATAGACGATCGATCGTATTTTTCATTGTTTGCGAAACCATCATGACACACGTCTCACAAACGTCAGTGCAGGCTCTTAACACTGTCATATACAGAGCGGCAATGTAAGGCCCGCACGGCACTGGGACTTACAGCATTTGAATTAATACGGGAGGGGGCGCAAAGTGTCACCACTATTTTTGCGGCCAGTGTGCTGAAACTTACCACACTATATCTTTGGCTCAAGCTCTAATAGAAAATATAAAAAATCTAGGATGGCCTCCTTATTTATGTGTTTTCTTCGCAAAAAACTGTATGATAAATTAGTAAATAATAATCTGATCTGAAATAAAATAGCTTTTGCCGACTTAGCAAAAAAGCAGGACTTTTGAAGAAACATGACGTAAACTATACTTTTCTGGTACCCCACATGGTCGCCATTTAGAATTTACCCATGATCCTTGGGGTGGGGGGAGTTATGCAAATGACTTGAAAATGACTCGAATATGATAAACTACAAAGTCACAGGGTGTCAGCCCTCAATTTTTTGTTGTTTCGGAGATAGGAACTAAAAAGCAACAGAGTGGCGAGTGGGGGAGGGGGTGGGGAGGAGAGGGGCCGGCAAGGTAGGGTTGAATACAATACATCTCTTTTATGCTGCACTATACGGAAACTTACATAGGATTCACCCATGTCATATCTATGCTTCCGTAGCAATACGTTAGCCTGCGAGTTCCTACAATCGACAAACCCCACTATTGTAGCCCCGCTGTTGATAGACTGTAATTTGGATCATAATAACGACAGGTAAAAGCTCATCTGTATGGTGGCCGATAAGGGACATCGCTGCATTGTTTCAGGTATGTGGTTTGGTAACACGAAGGCAGGATGCGAAGCGCGAAGTCCAAACACGAAGGCAGGATGCGAAGCGCGAAGGCAGGATGCGAAGCGCGAAGTTCAAACACGAAGGCAGGATGCGAAGCGCGAAGGCAGGATGCGAAGCGCGAAGTTCAAACACGAAGGCAGGATGCGAAGCGCGAAGGCAGGATGCGAAGTGCGAAGTCCAAACACGAAGGCAGGATGCGAAGCGCGAAGGCAGGATGCGAAGTGCGAAGTCCAAACACGAAGGCAGGATGCGAAGCGCGAAGGCAGGATGCGAAGCGCGAAGTTCAAACACGAAGGCAGGATGCGAAGCGCGAAGGCAGGATGCGAAGCGCGAAGGCAGGATGCGAAGCGCGAAGTTCAAACACGAAGGCAGGATGCGAAGCGCGAAGGCAGGATGCGAAGTGCGAAGTCCAAACACGAAGGCAGGATGCGAAGCGCGAAGGCAGGATGCGAAGCGCCAAGTCCAAACACGAAGGCAGGATGCGAAGCGCCAAGTCCAAACACGAAGGCAGGATGCGAAGCGCGAAGTCGTGTTTGGACTTCGCGCTTCGCATCCTGCCTTTGCACTTTGCATCCTGCCTTCGCACTTCACATCCTGCCTTCGTGTTTGGACTTCGCGCTTCGCATCCTGCCTTCGCGCTTCGCATCCTGCCTTCGTGTTACCAAACCACATACCTAGCGATGTCCCTTATCGGCCACCATACATCTGTCAGAGTTTGTAACCTCCTAAATTGTCGGTGTAACACCTAGATCTGACAGTTGCAGGAATACAATCTGATGCTATGAGAATGATGCCCAGAGGCACTGATGAATATTCATACGTCGGCAATGATTAATATTCATATGTCAACGTGAGTGCACGCACACAGTTTATGATGACGTGGTACACAGTTCCTCGTATGAATTCAGGGAGTTTCAGAGTGTTTATGGTCGATTAAATCAGTCTGAGATTTTATAGGCGTAGGAAGTGGAGGGGTGGGGTGGGGGTTGACATGCCCCCCCCCAGGTCTAACGGCTCGTCCCCCCCCCCCCTCCAGGTTTTCAGATCGACAACTCAGCTGACTGAACGTTGATTGCGGCTGTGAATTGCGACAATTGTGTAATTAGTATACCAGCCCTGAATGCGCCAGGACATGAGAGTGCTCACAGTTCCAGTTTCGGACACATTTGCGTACACCTCGCCATCCATAAGATGACTTGCGAATCGTGTGTCTCCATTATCGCGTGCCAATATCCGGTGCTTTACCGGATTCTCTTCGGCCTTCATCCGGCGGAGAACAGACTCGAGAAATCTGATAAATTACAGGTTGACATACCACTTCTGAAACAGATATTGCCTGGGCTTACAAAATATATGGGTTTGAATAACTTTCGTATCATCCAAGAGGTGTGGTGGATCTGTAATTTTGAACAAGTATGACATCACATGACTCGAAAATGGCGAGTTACGTTGGGGTTACGTCGGTAGACTTTAGCTGATTGGCTGACGAAGTCACGTGGTATTGATTTCTGGAAATTCCCTCTTGCAGTTGCCGAAAGTAAGCTGAAAATGGATACACGCGATCCCAGGGTCAGTCTTACCGCGTATATATGACCGAGATGGTTACAAGTTGTTTCGGACACTGACGAGCCCAGCCAGTATAGAACATTATACATCGAGACAGGTTACGGCTATTTTGTCCTTTGTCATTTATCCAACAAGAGAAGCCAGACAGACAGCTGCCAGTCTAGGGATATAGGCCAAAAGCTGTGGTTGGCTACCGATTCATACAATTAACCAATCTGGAATGATTTTGCATCCACTTAACAAATCCCAAATTACCATTTAATTTTCTCAACTCCTTAATTGTTAACTTTCTTAATTTGGGTTTAAAATTTGGTTACTGGTTTTCCAATTATCACAATATGGAATTTCATATCAAAATAATTGAAGAAAGTTATAAAATTTCGGAGGGGAACTCTTCATTTGCTAGGTTTAATATAAAAAAAACAACACACACACACAGTGGACGGAAATATTCATCTATACTAAGAAAGAAGGATATTAAATTTCGTTTTCAACAAAGTAACATGGCTGTCAATCTTAATAAATTAATATCCTACCAATGCTCCCCAATCGTACATGTCGCTGTATAGGCGACAATATCCAAATGGGGAGCAGATAGGATTTACTTTTAATTAGATTGCATTTCTGTATAACTTGCAAGAGAGTCGTGGTATCACGAAGACAAAC
The DNA here is from genome assembly GCA_036873755.1 of Hanleya hanleyi. Taxonomy (NCBI): domain Eukaryota; kingdom Metazoa; phylum Mollusca; class Polyplacophora; order Lepidopleurida; family Hanleyidae; genus Hanleya; species Hanleya hanleyi. Next base: position 157,633 of record JAVTVY010003356.1, on the reverse strand, counting down.
CGGATTCATTCCTGATATCCTGATGTCTTCGTGGTCTCATTTTGTCTTCGTGGTAATGAGACCACGACTCTCATGTAAGTTGCAGCCATATTAATTTATTGAAGGCGAGTTTTATTTATTCCTAAATATTCGGAAATATTTACGTGTGGTAACGTCATCTAAACCAGGTGACGGGGCCATGCCCTAGGCCTACTGACATACTGGCTGTGATTTATTTCGCATGGAGAACTTCCGCCGGTACTACAATTCAGTTATAAGGCTTGATCCGGATGTTATTAGTTCTTGTCATGATGTTGTGTTGTCATAATTACAGTCTATTGTGTCGAAGATGGGACTCGGACTTTGATCTGTACGTCATTACCGCTTCGGTTCACATGGAGCTAATAGTTTTCTATTCTTATCCGTTGAACGCAATCGGTCGTTTGAGTGCAATAGTGGCCCAAGCCCTTCGCTTGTCCAATCTCAGTACACCAGCATATTTGGGTCATGGACATCGATCCATGATCATCAACCTGTAACCATCTGGGTCATCTATACGCAGTAAGACTGACCCTGGGCTCTTGTGTATCCATGTTCAGCCTACCTTCGGCAACTGCAAGAGGGAATGTCCAGAAATCAATACCACATGACTTCGTCAGCCAAACAGCTAAAGTCTACCGACGTAACCCCCAACATCACCCGCCATTTTCGTGTCATGTGATGTCCTACTTGTTCAAAATTACAGATCTACCACACTTCTTGGATGATACGAAAGTTATTCATACCTATATGTTTTGTAAGCCCAGGCAATATTTGTTTCCGAAGTGGTATGAAAACCTGTAATTTATCAGATTTCTCGAGTCTGTTCTCCGCCGGATGAAGGCCGAACAAAATACGGTAAAGTACCGGATATCGCTCCGCGATAATGGAGATACACGATTCGCAAGCATCTTATGGATGTCGAAGTGTACGCAAATGCCGTGATCATATCACCCTAGCATTCTAGTCCCGCAAGGCTCCTTACTACGAGAAAAGGCTCTAGGTGAAGTGGTAGCCCCCCCCCCCACGCCCTCTTTGTTTTGGAGTTTGGGGGGGGGGGGGGGGATGTGAGTAGGCGCATATGATTTCTGCGTATGATCTTCCGGCCAGTCACTATTAACTGTTTCCATCAAGTGACGGCGCTAAACTGCACAGATTAGTATCTCGGTAATAGTGCTAAACTATCCGACGTATATGACATCCACTGGGTGATAACTGTGTGTAAAAACTTCACAATCAACTGTGAAACGAAGAAATATGAGTTGTCTCCCTTGTCAAACGTTCACCTGTCGTTTATTTATATTTAGTAAGGTTCGTCAACAAAAATTTGTTCACTAATGCCTTCAAATAATAGAGTCGCTGTTAATTTTGTTAAAATCCCACTGATAAGACCAGGCTTTATCGTCATGAGTATACAAGGATATCAAGTTGCCTATATACGCTGGTAACGTAACTACACCGTTCAATTCTTTCGGATCTTGAATTTAATGGTGACTGTTAATAAAGACGGGAAAAGTTCCTTGGAGCGATGTAAGATGGAGCCTCGCTGTCAAAATAATGAGATGGCTCTCACTTAGGGTCGTGATCTCACTATCACGAAAGGATGACTGTTGGGAATGATCATCTTAGTTTACTGAGACTGAACTTATTTCCACTGCCACAAGTCACTGTAAAGATCTAGAAATAGATTGGAAGATAAAATCTTGGCTGAGATTTTCGAAGATTTGGGGCCATTTGGAATTTTCAGCTACAGGTATCTCTCATTTTGCTGACAGTAGATTGTTCATCTACTGCCAATCTACTGCCAGATACCCCGTAACTTTCACAATTTCGCGTGTCGGCCATCTTTTTCCACAAACCTGTCTAAGCTACCTATTCGTTGTGCAATGAAATTCCATTCTTGCCTTTCGCTAACTTTTGATAACACCAAGAAAGACTACCCTATACCAAAGTAAAATGCTTGTAATCTCAGCTTTCGATCGAGCTACGCTGCTATAAATCACCGTTATTTCACAGTAAATGATGTATGTTGGAGTTTACAGTATATTTAACCGTAAACACATTAATCTGTACATTGAACTGTGATATTTCAATTGGTTTCAACTGGAACGGGTAAACTGCGCACAAACATAACAAAAATTCCTGTTTTTCTGAAAGGAGGTTGTTATCTTTGCACCCGAAACGCCCATTTGCATGAGGCATGCAACACCTGCGTTGTTCAACATTCAGAGCATGACCAGAACACACACAAGAAGTAACACGGTGGCTAACTTTAGTTTTACCCGACGTGGAGATTCCTGTCAGAGGTTACTTCATCATTATTTACGAAACTTGTGGTGACTGCATTTGTAATCACAAAGAGCTGAAATACGCGAACGGGCAATGACCATTTCGGCCTTGTAGACAACGGTGTCACGTAACTGAACATTAAAGGATGCTAATAAAACGGTAATTGTAAATTACAATGCAACCTAATTAACAGTTAATTACCTGTTTAAAAACAGTAATTATAAAATACAGTGTAACATTTTACAGTTTAAAACATGTTAAAAAGCGGTAATTGTGAAATACAGTGCAACGTAATTTTACAGTTGAATGTACTGGCACCTTTTCTGCCAGTACATTTAACTGTGAATTTACGGTGTGATTTGTAACAGTATAGGTTTAATTAGAATTCGCTTTTGGGTCCATCATCGATGGAGAATTTATTACAGATCAGTAGACAGCTCAGTCGAGTTGTCAGAGAAAATGGTTGCAAAATCTGGCCGATATGCGGATTATGACAGCTTGTGAGAACGACCAAAAACGTGGCATGCAGCTTGTGTGTGCATGACTTTTCACTAATCACCGGCGTCCGTTACCAATGAATATTAATAAATATATTTGGGGAAAGGCAAGACCGACAAGTTGGGGCTGCAATTTAGAAGAAATATTCAATATATAGCAGGTTGCTATTTGGAAGAAATATTCAATATTTAGCATCTGCGAAAATGGTAGGCATAGTGTTAATAATATATTTTCCTTGGGAACAGGTAATTCAAAGTGCTAACTAGCAGTAATCTTAAAAATTATCTTCAAAGTAGCACACCCCTTTCTAAATATCACTGATTTAAGAAATTATTTGCGAAGTAGCAGATCTGTTAAATAGCATGCGAGATAATAATAACCATTTCTGCACCTTAATGCAAACGTAGAGGAAGTGCTCGCGATATTATCGCGTTACAGCACGTTACAATGTAACTCTATTCAAACACTTGAGTGTCTAACTATATGAGCGTCTGGCTATGATATACTAGATGCATTCCATCATGTGCATATCATAATAAGTCCAGTTAAATTCTAAATCCTTGCAGAGAGTTTACCTGGACATTTTTGGTGATCCGAATGAGTTCTTGAGTCGAAGCCTCTATTATACAATCTCGTACATTTCATCCCCCGCGCTTGTTTTGAATTACCATGTCGGTATCCCAACCTGTAACCATCTGGGTTATCGAATATTATGGATTAAGAATACTGATCAGCGATACGGATTTGATATTTTGGAACATCATGATGTCTTGCCGGCATCATTGAAAACTGTTGACCGCTTCTCTCTTGCAGGAAACAAGCCTATGTTTATGTATACTTTTGTCTTTTTTTTAATTTGGTGCTAATACTGTTATATGGAAATGGAATAGGTCTTTGGATTATGGACGCGGATATTCTCTAATGGACGACGGCTGGATTATGAATGACGGACTAGACGCTTGTAATCTATACGAGGTAAGACTGATCCTGGGAGCGTGCGTATCCATTTTCAGTCTACTTTCGGCAACTTTAAGCGAAAATTCCTCGAGATCAACACCACGTGATGTCGTCAGCCAATCAGCTAAACTCTACCGACGTAACCCCAACGTAACCCGCCATTTTCAAGTCATGTGCTGTCCTTCTTGTTCAAAATTACAGATTTACAAGACCTCTTGGATGATATGGAAGTTATTCATATCTGTATCTTTTGTAAGCTCAGATAACATATGTTTCAAAAGTAGTGGTATGAAAAGCCTATAATTTATCAGATTTCTCGAGTCTGTTCTCCGCCGGATGAAGACCGAATATGTATACGGTAAAGTATCGGATATCGCTCTGCAATAATGGCGAAACACGATTCCCAAGCCATTTTCTGGATGGCGAAGTGTACGCAAATGCATGGTCGGTATCCCAAGCCAGCGGTTTTCACTTTGACTTCTCATGTAGATTTCATCCCGACATCAAAACATTTTGGCCCGCACATCTCATACTTCGCAGCGGATTGGCATAATCAGCTAGCTTAGCGCGTTCGTCGATTGGTTTGATTTAGAGGAAACCGCTTGATCTATTTATATCCAGAACTATAGTATGGGTAACTAACCAAACCAGTGTGTCGATCCTAACAGATCGATCGATACACTGGCTCGCGAGGATGTCTTGTGCATAGATGAAGATTTCTGTGTGACTAATATTATCAACAAATTCAGAATACACCAACTCGCCGGTTTTCTCGGAAAGTCAGTGGGTGTCACAACACGGACAGCAGGCGAATGATTAACTCCAGCATACAAATCTCTATACATCAAAGATTCGCGCAAACTAATTCCTCGTTACAATAAAATTGGATTTCCGTGTATCATTAATGTATACGTATTCACCAGAGCGAATAATTATCAACCAAGTCGTATGTCACCAGAACCTACCTTAAATAAGATGAACTCGGATGACAAATTTGAAACCATTGAACGGATAAAATCGCAAAACATATTTAGACAACTGAAAAGATGTTCGAGTGGCCAGATTGCTATATTGATCAAACTGGCACAAATAGAACACCATATAATACAGCCCCATGGATGTCGCAGAGACAGCGCAGCGATCAGGTTGATCGAAGAAGAGCTGACGAATAGGCAGTCAGAACCCATTCACTAGAAATTGTAAAAGACGGTCTTCATATATATATGAATATATAAATACGTCCGTCACAATAGTGGCAAAACATTCTCTCGTCAGCATTCGGTATCACCTGCATTCGCATGTGTCCGTTTACATATCGCTGTAGATGCAATCGCACTCTTTAATACTTGTTATTATACCTCCAATAAGATTGTTGGAATTGCATTGGTTGAAACGTATCACGTGTGGAAACATTATTTTTTAAATATCGCTATATATGCAGTCAGATCTCTTTGATACTTAATGTAACCAGTACGGAGCTTCATCCATTCAGAAGCCTCTGTCAGGAGCTCGCCGGTCGAAATGTCCTAGAACCACCTATACAGAAACTGACAAGTTAATTCCGTGTGCGAGAAATGCGAGAACACCGAGCGTGCTGGATAGAAAATGGTTTTGATCTTGGCGTGGGCGATGTCAGCTTCGTAACAACCAGGTTAGGGTGACCCCGCTATCTAAAATGGAGGTAAAAAGGTCGTTTTTGCTCAATAACTTTTGATTCCTAATTAACCAATGCTTCAAAACTTCAGGCGCATTAATCTATCTATTGTTCCATGTCCTAAAATTAATTTGCTATATGAAGAACTAATCAATGTTGTTTTAACAGCGTGACAGATAGTTGGCCTATTATATTATGCAGATTATGACAATTTATTTGTTATACAACCATTTGAGTGAGTGAGTGAGTGAGTAAGTGAGTTAGGGTTTAATGTCGCGTTCAGCAGTATTTCGGCCATATATAGCGACGATATACCTAACTACGATATGATTAGCTGGACATTGTGCGACTATCCGTGTACAGCCATCATGTAGAGGAAATTAATCGCCCCTTCGTGGCAACAGACATGGTACAAAACTCATGCTGCTCACCAACTTAGGGGTCTACTACCATTTGAAGGGGATATATATGTCTGTGTGCGCCTCAAGAGGATATTGCTGAATTCGTTATGTGAACTGAGTTATTGAGCAAAACGACCTTTTTGCCTCCATGTTAGAGAGCGAAATCGCCCGAACCTGACAACAGTTAACCTGCTCGGCTACGGACATGTAGATCGGCCATCTACATCCAATCCACTCCGGGACAGGCAGTTACGCCCACTGTACTCGTATACCGATGAAAACAGGCCCAGGCAAATCTCTGTCGGTATTTGATTTGACTGGGTTAGTGCAGATGTATTTACATGTGAACCGACATCATAATAGCTCATTTGGTGACAGCAATACCGTTTTCGAAGGCGCAATAATGACAAGAACCCAAGCTACAATATGATAGAAGAGCTTTCGATTCTATTGTTCGACTTCCTCCTTTGTAAACATAAAGTTGACGACTTTCTGAGTAAAAAGTTGGACATGTATATAATAGCTCATTTGGTGACAGCAAATGCCTGGATTGGAAGGGTCGTAGGTTCGATTCCTGCTGAAAATATTCTTTCTCTCCGAAAGTATTGCCATATTTACAAATCAGATGGAAAGTTGCAGTCACCCATGATTGAGACACAACCTAATATGTTTTGTCTAATCCTAAGAACGGCAGTGGCATTTCTAATTATGTTGGAATCATTTTTGATTGTATTCCCGTACTGATTTATGGTGCTTGTGTCAGAAAACTGATCCTGGAATATTCATGTTATGCAGAGGTGCAGATGATTTATTCCACATAACTCGGTAGATAAATCTCAATAAATGTATAGCGTTCTTCTCCTGCGTAACATAAGCTACTTGACCAGTAGTATATAAAGGACCGATTCCTTAGGATTTATGCAAATGAGATGACGTCATCGATGACGTCACAGAGCTCTCGTCCAATCAGAAGCCGTCAAAGGTCAAATCCGTCACAAAGCTCTCGTCCAATCAGAAGCCGTCTAATGTCCGGCAATCTCCGGTAATGTCCGGTCATCTCCGGCAATGTCCGGCCCTCTCCGGGACAATAGATAGCCTTTGCAGGTCAAAAATAGTTCTTTGACCTTTGTATTCATCCGCGGTGATGCGGTCTGCCTCCGCGGGCAGAAAGTAGCCCCACGGAATGTACACCCTGACTGGGGGTTTTCCCCCGGCCCGCAGCGCGCGCGCGCGGGATCATCCGGCACGCAGCGCGGATTATCGCCAGAAGTGCGTGGGTTATTGCTATAATCAAAGGATTGACCTGTTTGTTGTTGTTGCCTTGGACTAACCCATCAGAATAGTACTTATTACGCTGTAGAGCTACGTATAGGCGTATATAACAGGTCGCTCTGCGTCCTACACCTCCATTCCTGCGGAATGACGGAGACCCATGCGTCTCGCATTTTACAGCATGCGGCCGTGGTTAATTCACTCACGGGTTACCGAGCAGTGGTTCGGTTCATGTTTGCAGATGACGACGACAACGAGGGGCGACGCCAGATCCTGAAAGAGTTCACAGAAGTGGTCCTCGAAAGAGTGCACTCGATGGAGAGGTGTGCCATCACTCACCACTACTGGACTATGACAGCCATCCTTGATGCCCGGGCTATGGATCACGAGCGCTCACGCCGGAACCAGCGACGGCTGGTTGGCCTAGTCATGGTCTGTGCCCTATTGACCCTGGCGCTGCGGCATTGACAGTGGTACCTCACCATAAATACGAGGGGCAGTCAGAGTGTGCGTCATTCCGTCAATCATGTCACCGAGAGACCTGACTATAAATACGAGAGACAGTCTGCGTGTGTGTCATTCATCCTTCGTCATTGGATCAACCATGTCACCAGTCCTACGAGCCATCCTGCCCCTTACACCCCAGGTGGGGTTACACGTCTATGAAGATAAAGTCACCATCGTGGAAGATCGCGATGCCTGTGGGTGGGGTTCGGAGTACACATCCACTACGGTTACCCTACACCGTGATGGTTGGACCAAATTCAAACAAGTGTTGTCTGGTGAGCTCGACGGAAACCTCATCCACCTCGAGAACGTCAACTACGTACACCGTGGACCCTTCTTTGCCCGTGTGGGGCGTTACAACGATCCTACGCAAAGCTTCACCCTAGACCTGACCTGTGGACAGCCTTGGAGAAAGTGGTGCCTATTGTGGACCAGCTGTTTACACCGGACGAGCGGTCATCAGACCAGTTGGGGTGGGCTCGTGCTATTGAGCACGCGCTGGCTGAACCCAATGAACAACTGTCTAGTCATGAACCAGACGACGAGGCTATAGACTATCCGGCTGAACTCAGTCAACCAAGACAGCGAACCCGAAACTTGTTATAAATAAACCATACTCTCCGGGTCCATCATCATTTTGTCACCATGAAGCGCTGGGAGAAGGTGTTGGATAACTTATACTACAGTCCCGACAGTCCGGCTGCGTATAGTGCATTGTCGGCTCTCTATCGAGCGGCCAAACCCCAGGGGATACAACGTGCCCAAGTCCGAGATTGGTTAAGAAAACAAGACACCTATACCTTACATCGAGCTGTCCGTCGCCATTTTCTACGGAACCGGGACATCGTGGGAGGAATAGATGCCCAGTGGCAAGCGGATTTGGTCGATATGAGCGCCTTTGCCAAACACAACGATGGGAATCGGTATATCTTGACGTGCATCGATATCCTATCCAAGTATGCGTGGGTGGTACCCATCCGGACGAAAACGGGGGCGAATCTCATAGCGGCGTTCAAAGACATCTTCAAGACCGGGCGCAAACCTTTGTATTTGCAAACCGACGAAGGCACGGAATTCCTCAACAGACCGTTCCAAGCCTTTCTCAAGAAACAGAAGGTCTTCTTCTTCCATACGTACAACGAGACCAAGGCTTCCGTGGTGGAAAGGTTCAACAGGACATTCAAAGGCCGTATGTATAAATATTTCACCTATAAGAATACAAGGCGGTACATCGATGTTCTCCCGAAACTTGTGAGTGGTTACAATCGAGCCTATCACCGGAGTATAGAGAGAGCCCCCATTACCGTGACCCAACGCAATGAAGCCCAAGTCCGGCGTGTCTTGTACCCCATACAATCGCAACGAGCACCGAAGGAGATGTTCAAGGTCGGGGACCCTGTACGGATCAGTAAAGTCAAGGGCAAGTTCGAGAAAAGTTACTTGCCCAACTGGAGCGATGAGCACTTCCTGATTAAACGGCGCCTACCCCGACAGCGGCGAGTCTATGAACTGGAAGATCTTCAAGGGGAACCGTTGCTAGGCACGTTTTACGAGATGGAATTACAGCCTGTCGTAAAAACACAGCAAGACTACTACACGGTGGAGCAGATTTTGAAAACGGAACGTCGACGTGGCAAACTGTTTCATTTCGTGAAATGGCAAGGCTGGCCCAGTTCCTTCAATTCCTGGGTCGCAGCCAACCAGGTGAAACGACTATAAAGCCAGACACCACTACCGTCATCCTTCATTCCACGTTCGACCATGAACACGGTGCAACCGTCTCTGAACACAGCGTCTCCCAAAACGCGCAAAGCGCAAGTGGGCTTTGTGGTGATATTGCTAACCCTGCTGAGTGTGTTGTACGGAGGTGTGTTTTACGACGTAGCCTATGTCAGCACGTTACTTAACCAATTGAGAACACCAGCCATCAGTGAAACCGGTCTACAGAGAGCACCAATCAACCCCGTATCGAGCCCAGTCATCACCACACCCCGTGTACAAGCCACAACGAGCTCCACACCAAGTATAGAGTCAACACCTACACCAAGTACACCTACTACGTCTGAAAACCCACCGGATTTCATCCCTCACAGTGAACAGACAACGACGACCAACGTTGTACCCACCACCATCATCACTCGCAGTGAACAGACAACGACGACCGACGTTGTACCCACCACTCCAGTTCACTCGTACCAAATTTACAAGAGCGGGTTACCACGACAGCGGATACACCTCCAACCATGGACCCCCGTTGGCAGCATCCCTTCACTTGCGTCATCGCAGGACCGACGGGCTCCGGCAAAACGCACTTCGTCAGGAAGCTCCTCGAACACGCCGACAGCATGATCACTCCACCCATTGGCCGAGTCGTGTGGTGTTACGGAGAATGGCAGGCAGCGTATGCAGCAATGCCCCACATCACGTTCGTGGAAGGCCTACCCAACCTGGCCGATTTGGAACCCGACACCTTGGTGGTTCTGGATGATCTCATGGCGGAGACGGACAGTCGGGTCACCCAACTCTTTACCAAAGGCAGCCATCATCGACGGCTCAGCATCATCTACATTGTGCAGAATCTGTTCAGTAAAAACAAAGAACATCGGAACATCAGCTTAAATGCCCACTACATGGTGGTCTTCAAAAACCCGAGAGATACCACTCAACTGCTGCACCTGGCGAGACAGATGTACCCTGGACGCACTGCGTTTGCGTTGGAAGCCTTTAAAGATGCGACAACCCCTCAGCACGGGTATATGCTCTTCGACCTGAAGCAAGCCACCCCCGATCACCTTCGACTACGCACCGGCATCTTTCCCGGAGAGACTCACCACGTGTACACGCAAAAATAATGTAAACACACCCACAGTGGCTCCCCCAGCTGGGGTGTGTGTGTTTTGATGATGGGGATAATAAAAAGAATGAATACCACATCATGGTTGATTTTTGTCTCTGTTCTCTGAGATAGATAAAAAGGGCAGGGTTGTGGGTTCTGGCATTAGTTGTACATGATGTCTGCGCGAGTACGGAAGCACGCCCCGACGCTCCGTGTATTGAAGACGGCCCCACCCGAGTTGGTTCGAACCATTGTACGCGGTGCGGACCCTGACCTTGTACGCTGTCTGTGCGAGATAGGGTACAACCTGTTAAAAGGCAACGTACCACTGACTCCGGCTCAGAAGACCAAGTTGACCAAGCATAAGACAGGTCTCCGAACCTTAGTCCAGAAGCGAGTCTCTCAAACACAAAAGAAAAAGGTGTTACAGAAAGGTGGATTTCTCGGGGCCATCTTAGCACCGTTGGCCGCTTCCGTGTTGGGTCCAGTATTGGGTGGACTCTTCGGCCGACAATGAACCACACGAAAAAAATGGTCCTCGTCGAACCTCGGCTCCTTCAAAACCTCCAATCGCCCGTACCCCGTACCTTCTACGGTGAAGACGATAAACACCCTCGATGAAGAGATGCGTCAGATCTTACAGAGACCGGGGTTAAGCGACAGTGAGAAAGTACAACAGTACAATGAGACGCTTCAGCGGTACATGACGTTCATGGACCAATACAAAACCCTCTCTACCCCAGCACCACCACCACCACCACCACGCGACACACCACCGACCTCAGCACCGCTCCAACAGCCTTCATTACCAGGGGTACCACCCACAGCTCCACAGTGGGTCGAAGACGAAGTCCTGAAGAGTGTACCTGCATCGTTCAAGAAACAAGCTGGCCTGGTATTACAACGGATGAAACAGAATCCTAACATGACTTGGAATGATAAAGGCGAACTACTGGTACAGAATCAGGTGGTCCCCGGACCCACATGACGGATTTAGTGAATGACCTGATGCGTCAACGCAGGTCGCACACGGATCCTCGAGGATGGGAGGTCTTCGCTCAAGGCTTGAAAGACATGCATGTACCACAGGAATTGGTGGGGAACCCCCAGCGCTGGGCCTTTATGCAATCGCCCAGTCGTGCACCACGACTCTCACCACAACCTTGGGAACCGGAGTCACCCCCCAAATCACCACCACGGCGGGCACCTACTTTTTCACCCCTTTTACCACGCCACCCCCTGCAACCACCAAGATCTAAGTCACCGCGACCATCACGATGATTAGCGCCCAAGGGCTGGGAGAAGTATTAAAACCAACAGCAGCAACAGGAAAGCTCAGTCGTCATGTTTTACCTCACCCTACCCAGTAACAGCTCGGCTGATGTGTTTCCTGACAACACCTTGACCAAGTACGTGACCCAGTTACCGCAACCGTTGCATTTACCTGGACGCTGGGAATGTGGACTCGTGGATATCCAATACCCTTACTCGTGGTACAACGTGCGAGCCAATGAAGTATGGTACGAGGTGACCTACGAAGGACAAGAAACTCGACTCAAACTACCCGAAGGTCAATACGATACCCCCAAGGAGTTCATGGGTGGACTGAGAAGTCTGATGCATTATAAGTCTCTACGAGACGTCACGAATACTTCAAACCCCATCAAATCTTTCCCCTTCAAAAATCATGTGGACTTCGATTACAACGCACACAACGACAAGGCCAATCTCACGCTCAGCCCCAACGTGAGTGTCGAACTCAGTCCTACCCTACAGCAAATGCTGGGTCTCGATCTACAGGGGTACGCTGGCCCCACCGGCGAGAGAGCCCACATCCCGATGGACATGCGTGGTGGTATGTATGGCCTGTACATCTACTCGGACGTGGTCGATGCACACATTGTCGGCGACAGCAACGTACCTCTACTGCGCGTCTGCCCGGTGAAAGGCACGTATGGAGCTCAAGTCACCCACAGTTTCAGGCATATCGTGTATCTACCGGTCAGTCAGACCGATATTAGCTCCATCGTCATCGATATAAGAGACGACACCGGTCAACCGATTGCATTCGAGCGTGGGAAAGTGGTGCTGACACTTCATTTCCGTCAAGTCCGAGCGGTTCACTTTGCATAATGTAACGGGCTACACCCGTATTTTTTTTGACATTCATTAAACAATAAGCAGATTATTATAATTGGATTGGAGACTGCCATTGTACATCGATTTGTTTGATTGAAGGTTTTCGTCGTTGAGTTGACACTTGTTGTTGTTGTTGTAAATTGAGCCGATACCAACACGTGTTCATTGTTTACACAACATCGTCCGGTCAAGGCTGTTGTTCAGATGCCGATTTCTGATGACGGGATGACCTCAGATGGAGAAGAACATATAATTGAATTACTTTTATTTTGGAACCTGGAAATTAGAGGACTCTAAGAGGGATTTCACCACACAAGGCTTGGACTACACCAGATCCGGTGGTAGGGTGCATCTGGCTAGTATTTTCCTTACTGAATGCAGTGATTGAGAACTTTACTTCGACCAGTTGACCTATCACCACCAGATTCGGTGGTAATTCACACACATACAAGGAAAACTCACCTTTACACCAGATCCGGTGGTAGGACACATCTGGCTAGTATTTTCCCCACCGAGTACGGTGGTTGAGAACTTTACTTCGACCAGTTGACCTATCACCACCAGATTCGGTGGTAAATCATACACTCACAGTTATAACTCACCATTACACCAGATTCGGTGGTAGGGCACATCTGGCTAGTATTTTCCCCACCGAGTACGGTGGTTGAGAACTTTACTTCGACCAGTTGACCTATCACCACCAGATTCGGTGGTAATTCACACACCCTCAGGCATAACTCATCATTACACCAGATCCGGTGGTGCTATAACTGACAATTCTGGGATGAGATGAATGGACTACTCTAAATCATTGATACAGTGAAAAGACGCAAAGTGACAATATTAACAAAGTCATACATCCGTTTTACTGTATATTTATTTATCTGTATGGAGAATAAAATCGTTCCCGTTATATTTTAACCTGAATACAATCTCTGTTTTCTATGAGTCTGTGTTTTGCATGTTTATCACTGTCTGGTACGAACCCGGTTGATGGTTTACAGAGTACCTAACTCTGATGTGATATTCTACCTCACCCGAATTATACCGCCTCCGAAGAGTATAATTGCAGCACTAGTGAGATACACTGGGTGCATGGGGTAGACTGTTACATTTGGTGGCAGCGGTAAAGGATACTAGTACTAGAGACTGCAGTACTGTTTCATTTGGGACAGTACCAGTGTTACATTTGGTGCAACAATACCGGATGTAAAACTATACCAAGACAGTGATATCAGACTAAACACACCAGACTCTATAACAGAGATTTATTCTCCAGACTTGAAAATGGATGATTCGCACACTGTGACGTTCATGTCGGGAAACCTGGGTGGTGAAATACCTGACGATTGTGGTGATACAGCCTTTGACCCTCAACTGGGAAATACTGTCCTGATCAATGATCATGATAGTGAAACTAGAATAAAAGAAGCTGTTTTGAATGAAATTGTGGATTTGATTGGACAATGGATGAATCAGATGACTGATTATCAGATCTCTATCCGGGATGAAATAAATCAGCTTAAACTTTCTTTTGAGAAAATGGTGGGAAACATATTGAGTGAAACAATCCGACAGATGTCTAAACTTCAGAAGCAAGTTACAGAACTACAGATACAAATACAGAAGCAGATCTGTCTTGTTTCAGAGAAAATAAGCTGTGTTGAAAATAAAAGATTGAGCTTGACTGATGAGGCTGAATGTTTGGCGAAGGCGAGTGATGCGCTTTTGGTGTCGTCAAATAAAAACACAAATGACCCGAGACAACACTCTGATGCCATACACTTAACACCACAGATCAGGAAACAACCTATGCAGGAGGTTGCAAAATCAAAATCATATCTGGGGTGGGGGCACCTTAAAGACAACGATATTGTGGTTGCTGATCCAAAATCTGAAAATACACAAGTTTATGATGATCATATTGAATCGAAACATGAAGCTGGCCAGAATTCACCCTGGCTGGAACTTGAAGATAAAAATAAACGAGAACAACAATTGGGAAATGACTTTATAGGAACAATTCCGGAGGCATCTGTGGAGAATGACAGAATTGGACATATCTCTACCGGTCATGGACCAACAACTTGGGATGGATGTGAAATCAAGGGTGGAGAACCAATGAAGTTTGCAGTTGCTGATTGCATTGGACGAATTTCAGGTATCTCCATTGCGTGACGGGTGTAAATATTGTTTAGTCACCGCAACAGATGATGTTATACCCTTTGGTGATTATGTTGGAATTTTCCTTCATATTACTTGTTGAAAACTGTACATGAAGATATTACTGAAGTCTTGTTACTTGTAATTGTATGAATCTACTATGATGTAAAATGAGGATTTCCTCCTGTCACCTGGACATATTTGAAATCTTGAGTACTGTATACCGTTGGCTGAAGATGGGTGAATTACCTTGTTTTCCACCTGAAGGAGGAAACGACATTGGTATTCAGATGATGATGCTCTGAGAAATGTAAATGGAAGGAGATGAATGGAATAAATAGTTTTGAGGAAAATACTGAGGTATTGAATTTGAAGGTACAAATTTTAATTCCAGAGATGATGAAATCCTCTGAGATAATGAAGCAGTTCCTGAATATATATAATATTGCTCAGCTGAGAATAGTGGACGTTGAAGTTGCAGAACAATTTGATTGAATTTGTTAGCCTATAATCACTCCTGGTAAGACTGCACAACGTGCATCTGTCAGATCCCAGTACTAGTGGTAATCTGATTCAGGTTGATGAGATGTATTAGGCACTGCAATACTTTGAGGAAACTGCATATCTCTCGTAGTGCTGATCACTAGATGTTACAAGGAAGATAACACTAGATGCAGCACAGAGAGCACTCCTGGTGTCACACCCAAGAGCCTTGGCCATGGCAGGGTGATAGAATTACCAGATGACTTGATGTTTGATGTATGGTACCTGAAAGGACTGAAACAAAATTTTCAAATTATGCATGAACTTTCACAGATGATGGAAAGGGTGCATAGATTGCTACATGTTGAGAACACATGAAACTAGCAAGTGACAAGAAGAAAGGTTGGAGATATACACATGTAGTATGGCAACACATATCTGCTGGCAGAGAAGTGTTAAGCCAAGAACTGCAATGACACTGGAAGGAGACTATGTGATGACACAAAATCAGTAACATATATACTGTGTTCAGCTAATACCTAATCCACAACACTGTGCGGTACATGGACTGAAACCATAATGCAGGAGCAAACGGCCCTAGTCTTGGTTTACAGTGGTATCTACCAAATCATGATGGCAATTACTGCGAGGTGTACCCACTCCTGGTGATATTGTATCCAGAGAAGAGTGAACAGGAGTTGAGGACCGATGGATAATGCAAAATCACAGTGGCTTTATATGGAGACTGATTATGAAACTGTCAGCAAACATAGGACCAGGTCAGTTAGAGAGGGCAGGAATGGTGGTGAAAGAGCAAAATAAACTTGGTATTCACCCATATATCAAACTACTGATGACGGCTCCCAAAAGGGCAACGTAAACCAACTCAGTACTTAGGAGAACAGAGAATTTGACTACTTCTAGAAGAGAAGTTGACTTGAACAGGAAGATGGTCATGAGTTTGATGACAGCTATGTATGCATACCAGAACTTAGCAGATGAAGAAGAGCAGAAAATGACACACAGTGCATTACTCTGGTCCAATGTATTGTCAAGTCCATGAATTCAGTACTGCTTATACAATGAGGTATAAAGCTATGCTCTCTGCATACATGAACTAAATTTGGTAATGGAATCCACATTTAGCCACATGCTATACTATATGATGGAGAATCCTGCGGAGAAATTGAGTAATTGATTGTCATCGATTTAATGAATGTTTTTGCCAAAGCTGAATTTGGAGACCAAATTTTATGGAGGTGGGGGCAATGTAACGGGCTACACCCGTATTTTTTTGACATTCATTAAACAATAAGCAGATTATTATAATTGGATTGGAGACTGCCATTGTACATCGATTTGTTTGATTGAAGGTTTTCGTCGTTGAGTTATGATGGCAGAAGGAGGATGTTCTTCGCATGAACAAGATGCCACACCAGTCTCCCCCTGGTCATCCGTTCATTGGCGGACATTCAATTATTAGCTGCACAGGGCGTTTCAATTTCTTGGTGATACAGGCACAATTCTGAAGACCATGCACGTGTCAGACTAAATGACGAGAATAAGAATTAAACCGTGTCCTGGGTGGCAAAGCCCCAGGAAAAGAACGTCTAGCTACAGAATATTAAGTCCGAAACAGACCAGACGCGATACCCCTAAAGATCCCATCGAATTGCCGACTGTTTAACACAGAATATGACCCTTTGACTTTCACGCAAAATAGGACGTAGCCTGGCATCATACGCCCTGATATACGCTCCAATCACTACACACGCTCCGTTCGGTCAGTTTTAACCGTCTTGTTCTAATCTGTGCGTACGAAGGGATACAAAGGCGAAGGAATCCACCACGCTACTACAAGTATAATGACCTTATATATTATACAATTAATTATTTCTGATGAGGTCATTGCATTAAAATAATGACGGGTCATTATTGTGATGCAATGACCTCACCAGAAATAATTAATTGTATAATTCCACCAGAAGTAATAAATTGTTTTACACTTTTCGGACAAACAGGTGGCCCTCCACAGTTTCGTAGCAATGTCCCGGTCTAATTTCATAATACGATAGACTGCCCGTGTTCTGCTACATCATAATTCTTCTTGTCTTCTTAATAGCTTATATCTATCATACCATCATATTCAGCATTATGGACGCTGCAAACGAGCACGTCCAGGTCGATGGTTGGCTTCGTCTTCAAGGTGACTGGGGTCATGCAGTGAATTTTGTCCCGCCTCCGCTATGCCCCTTGGGTGTGCCTAAAAATCAGGACTCATTTATGAAGAGAAAATCTAACAACAATGAAAGTACTCAAAGTACTGATGTCTGTATCGCCAATAATGGATTTAAAGTTTCAAAACGTTTCAGCTGGCATGTTTCAGCCGATAGCAGATGTATGGATAAATGTGGAGATTTTCTCGAAGTTGTGGACGAGTCTGTTTGGGAAATCACAACTGGAACACAGATTTATTCTTCAAGGAAGTGAATTTGTGAAGGCGGCTCATTTCGAAATATGCCAGGTCTTCATGGTAGCAAGAAACTATCTACAGTAATATGCTTAAAAGTGGATCGTCTGCGTCAATGTCTTCTACCAGTTTTTGCGAGCAGATTTTCATAATTCATGCAATTCTATTGTGACAAAACGACAAATACGCGAGGAGACTGGATAGTTTTATTAACTAGTTTTATTAATAGTTCTGTGTAGCACGGATATTTGCAAGAGCTGCATGAGTTTGCGTTAAGTCCCCAAGATTACTTATATATGCCTGTTTGTTGACAACGATAGCGTTGGAGAGACAATTTGTGCGAAAATTCCTGTTGTTGCTGCTGCACGTATATAATTTAGTTTGAACACCACCAACAACAAAACTTTTTGAAAGCGGTACCTCACAAATTCTGTTGTTTCCGCTTTCGGAAAGTTTTGTTGTTATTCAAACTTTTTGTAACTAAACTATATTCGGTGAGCAGAGTCCCCCAGAATACATAAATTTGCACTGGACAGGATCCGGTCAAGTTCACAAGACGAGAAAAATGTAAATACTATTGTTGTTGCTTCGACACATATCTCCTCTGGAAATATATTCCATGCAGTATGCGTACACGTTAAAATAGTAACGAACAGACTTCACGGGAAAGAACGCGTCTACGAGTGTTGAAAACTGAGGTCTTCATAATCCCAGAACCTGAACCTGTCAAGTGCGACACTCAGATCAAGGAACAAGATTTGCAACGTCTGCTTGGCGAATATGCAATGATCGTACAGCAACATTAACAGGGATTTTGGCACAAATTGTCTCTCCAACGCTATCGTTGTCAACAAACAAATTACGAACTATAAACACCAGGCATATATATTATAAGTAATCTTACTTACCTCAAACTCAGACAGACGCAAAAAGGCAGAGACGGCAAACACCACGAGGTGGACAGCTTACCATATTACCAGGTCATCAATTTACATTTACAACAGTCTACGGTGACAGCACAGCGCTGACATGAGTTAGTACAGCCCAATTGTTGGGCGCTGAGAACCGGGTTTGAGCCGATCGCCCGGAACCAGACAATGCAAAGAACAAAAAAAATAGCCCACGGATTCAAGCAATCCCTGGGCGAAGAAGTGAATATGAAATACACTCAAATTCAGATTTCGTTTTATTTCTAGTTAACATGAAACGATTACGACTGTTTTTTCTTCATTTTCTTGTTAATACCCTGATATATGACTCAAACACGGCGAAAATCACTGGCGGAGTGTTACAGATTAACACGGGGTCATTGCATTATAGTGCACGTACACATTTTCAGATATTTCGTGAGTGGCAGCATAGTCTGGTCGACACTGCTACGCGGTGCGATCCAGACAAAAAAACGGGCAGGTTGACCCTACTGTTTTTGCCTTTTTAAGTTGATACCGGGCCAGGGAACGTGAAAAAGTAATTTAATTGAAATCGCTCTCACCGATTTTTCTGGAAATTGAGCCGAATTTGACATTTTTCGACATTTTAAGCGGGTTTCTAGGAAAGATGAAGTAAGCTTGGAGGGGATGTTCGAGATCCATTTTTCTATAACATAGCAGTGCTGTGTCTTAAAATAATAGTTTAATCATGCTCTTTCAGAAAATATATACATATAAATGATTTGGATTGAAGATTTTTCGACAACTGGTGGTCAAAAAACGAACCCAGGGTCTATTCCTTACTGAGTTTAATAATCACTGGAGTGCACCCTTAAAGGCATAATAGTGGAGTATATGCATTATCTTAGCGTAGACTCCATTACGGAGCGGAAATGCGTCATTACATCAGATTGTTTAATTTTGACTTCCTAGTTGAATCTGAAGCGCTATTTTCGATGTCAGGTGGAAAGAAGACCAGGGGCTGGGTGACCCAAGCATCCGTCTCCGCCATGAGATCATCGACGATCACCAAAGTAGACCTCCCACGAACATGATGTGTGGCATTGTTGCATACGCCTCTTGCCATTCTCCGTAACACTACACGATCCGGACAATGAGTGGGGGTGATCATGCTGTCGGCATGTTAAACGAGTTTCTGGACGAATGCATCGCAATGGGGCAGGTGAAGTGGTGTTGGCACCGGGGATCCATGATTGGAGGTGTATCCGCCGTCGTGGTAACCCGCTCTCGTACATTTGAACGTCGGTGCGTCGAGTTCCGTTGTCGACACATTCGGGCGTTCACCGCGGGCGGCCGTATACGACGGTGTAGTGGGCGCTGCAATACTTGGTGTAGGGCTAGATGTTGACCTGGATAGTAAACGTGACGTGGAAGTGGTCGCTGAGTGAGGTTTGACTGGGGTTGGGGAGGTCTTCAGGTTCATTTGCTGGTATCCTAGGTCGGTTGAGTAAAGTGCTGAGATAGCCCACGTCGTGAAACACACCTCCGCACAAGATGCTTAGCAGGGTTAGCAATGTCACTACGAAGCTCACTTGTGCTTGACGCGTTTTGAAGTAAGCTGTGTTCAGAGACGCTTTGTCTATAGCACTGTGTTCATAGTCGAACGTAGAATGAAGGATGACGACAGTGAGTCCAAGTTTTATAGCCGTTTCATTTGGTTGGCCGCGACCCAGGAATTGAACCAACTGGAACACGCCAATTCTTGAAATCTTAATATGACCGCCGATTTTGGCACTGAGTTTAATTCACTATCCAGCACATATCTGTCGAAAAATCACAAATCTACGCCGGATGCTTTGGTTTCACGACCATTTTTGTTTTCTTTGTAGTATTTTAGAGCAGTATATTGGTCAAGTTGTGATTGCTGATTTTGTTTTCATGAAATTGATTATGTTCATTGATCGTGGATGTGTTTTAGAACGAAATAACTGTATTTTGAATGATTAGACAGATTTTCAAGCACTTATTTTAGTCGGGTTAATTTGAATCATTAACTCAAGTATGGCTGGCATGTTGCAATTACTTTATTTGAGAAGAGGAAAAACATTCGAAACTCGATTTGGAAAAAATCTTATTTTATTCCCAGGTAGTTTTCAACATAAACATTTTTCCAGGAATAACCTAGAGTTTCTTTCTCTAACGTCAATATAATCAAAGGTAAAAATTCTGTAACGTTAATATAATCAAAGGAAAAACCTTTTCTAAGGCAACATCCTCCATGGTAAGCAATTCTATGTAAAGATTCTCAAGCCACATCATCACGTACTGTCAATAATAACCAGCTATGGAATTAGGTGTGATCGTTGTTTCTTAGTTTTCAGCTCTCCCAGGTATAGGCGATACCAGTGTCCATAGGTAGTCTGCGATAAATGTGGGGATCAACGGGAGTATACGAAAAATCGAGTTGGCCCCCCATCCCACATGGTAGTGAGTCTTCGGGTATTTTGCGGTCAGGGCGTGTACATAGGTCTGAACCACTTCTTCCGGATTCCCTGTGCTCTTTAGCATTGTATCTGTCATCTGCTGAATAACTACAATGAAAAATATTGGGTGGAGATTAAACAAAATCTCCATACTACATGCCAAATGTTGCAGGGTTGGAGAATGTAGATGAATCAACCCCATGGGTCTGGTGAAGCCGGTTACTGCCTGAAACTCAACAACTGGTGAAAAACATCAGGACACAAGTCATTAAAATGTGTCAAAAGGTGGCATATGAGGCAAAAATTAGCTATTAAGAAAAATGATACGATACATGATATGACACCAGTTCAGTGGCCCTTTGAATACATATTTCCGTTGTTTTTCGACTAAGTTGTGGCGTGGCTGATCTCGTTCTCAATTTGATCTAAAGCTCTGGATGATTCGCTAGAAATTTTTTTTTTCGCGAACAACGTTGAACTTGGACAGGCTCTTGAAGCTCTACCTGCGCTGGAAGCCGCCTTTTGTCATCTACTTTTCTTGTAGAAGAATTTTTAGCAAGGACCTGAATGCAGGATACAAGCGTCAGCTCCGTTATTCAGCTACCACACGTGCATGTTTGCTCTAGATTCCTGTATACCAGTTGTAAAAGTCTCGTGTGCTTTAAAATGAGACTCCTTTATCTCCGAGGTATATAATGAGGAATACAGGTGTAAGAAATGTTAGATACGGGATGTGAAGAGACTAATGGGATGATGGCAGAAGCAGGATGTTCTTCGCATGAACAAGATGCCACACCAGTCTCCCTATTCATCCGTTCATTGGCTCAAATTTGAGGCGGACATTCAATTATTAGTTGCACAGGGCGTTTCAATTTCTTTGTGATACAGGCACAATTCTGAAGACCATGCACGGGTCAGACTAAAATGACGAGAATAAGAATTAGACCGCGTCAAGGGTGACAAAGCCCCAGGAAAATAATGTCTAGCTACAGAATATTAAGTCCGAAACAGACCAGACGCGATACCTCTAAAGATCCCATCGAATTGCCGACAGAATATGACCCTTTGACTTTCACGCAAAATAGGCGTAGCCTGGCATCATGTGCCCTGATACACTCCAAGCACTATTACACACACGCTCAGTTCTTTTTCTAATCTGTGCGTACGAAGGGATACAAAGGCGAAGGAATCCACCACGCTACTACACGTATAATGACCTATAATGACGAATCATCATTTTAATGCAATGACCTCACCAGAAATAATTAATTGTATAATTCCCCCAGAAGTAATAAATTGTCCAGGTGTTAAAGTAAATGGCTGAGTCATACGAACCATACTTCCTGGGGTATTTGAACTTGCATTCTGGGAGCGATGTGTATAAATACGGGGGTCAGTGACAGTGTGCGACATTCATCACGCGACATTTGCTCCAGCATGTCACGAGTTCTACGAGCCGTCCTTTCCCTTACACCCGAGGTGGGGTTACACGTCTATCAGGATAAGGTCAACATTGTGAAAGACTGCGATGTCTGCTGGTCGGGGCCGGTGTCCACATCGAATACGGTTACGCTACACCGTGACGGCTGGACCAAATTTAAACGGGTGTTGTGTGGTGAACTCGACGGGAACCTCATCCACATAGAGAACGCCATCTACGTACACCGTGGACCGTTCTTCGCACGTGTGGGGCGTTACCAGGACCCCACCCGGAGCTTCACTCTAGGCCCTGATCTGCGGATGGCCTTCGAGAAAGTGGTACCTGTTGTGGACCAAATGTTTACACCAGACGAACGGTCAGCTGTCCAGTTGGGCTGAGCTCGTACTCTGAGTGACGCGGCGGCATAACCCAATGAGTAAATTATCAACCGCATCAAGGCAAGAGACTATCCGTCATATACATCTGTGAAAGATGTGCCACGTCGGAGGACGACGACGACACCATAGATTATCCGACTAGGCTCAGTCAACCCAGGATATATATAACGGTGGCAGAACCAGATGATATCCTTCAGAAAGGAACATCGACCTCGTTATAAATACACGATACACTCGGGGTCCTTCATCAGTCATCATCATGACGCGCTGAGATAATGTGTTGGATACGTTGTATTACAGTCCCGACAGTCCGACTGCTTTTGTGCACCGTCTGCCCTCTACCGAGCCGCTCAACCCCATGGCATTCGTCTATCGCAAGTCCGAGATTGGCTCAAATAACTAGATACCTATACCTTACATCGAGATGCCCGCCGCAATTTTCAACAGAACCGGGTCACCGTTGGTTGACATGCATCGATATCCTGTCGAAATATGCATGGGTTGTACCCATCCGGACGAAATCAGGGGTGAATCTCGTAGCTGCGTTCAAGGGCATCTTCAGGACGGGTCACAAACCCTTGTATTTGAAAACCGACGAAGGTACGGAATTCCTCAACAGACCGTTCCAACTGTTTCCGAAAGCCCACAAGGTGTTTTTCTTTTCACACATACAACGAGACCAAGGCCTCGGTCGTCGAACGGTTCACCAGGATGCTCAAAGGCCGGATGTACAAGCACTTTACGGCTAAGAATACACGACGGTACATCGATGTCCAAAACTTGTGGGCGGTTACAATCGAGCCTATCACCGGAGTATTCAAAGAGCCCCCATCACCGTTACCAAGCGCAACGAAGCACAAGTTCGGCGTATCTTGTACCCCATGCAACCCCAACCACGGCCGAAGAAGGTGTTCAAGATCGAGGACCGTGTCAGGATCAGTAAATTCAAGGGCAAGTTCGAGAAGAGTTACCTCCCCAAATGGAGCAATGATCCCTTCGTGATTAAACGCCGCATACCCCGACAACTGCAGGTATATGAACTAGAAGATCTTCAAGAGGAGACGTAGCAAGGGCGTTTTACGAGCAAAAATTACACCCCGTGGTGAAAACAGGCCAAGATTACTACACTATGGAACGCAACCTGAAAACCGAGCGACGCCGCGGCAAGACGGTGCACTTCATGAAATGGCAAGGCTGGCCCAGTCCCTTTAATTCCTTTTCCCGGCCAACCAGATGAAACGGCTATAAAACCAGGAAGCACCGCTGTCATCCTTCATTCTACGCCCGACCATGAACACCGTGCGATGGACAAAGCGTCTCTGAACACAGCGTCTCCCAAAACGCTAAAAGCACAAGTGGGCTTAGTAGTGACATTGCTAACCCTGCTGGGAATTTTGTACGGAGGGGCGCTTTACGACGTAGCCTTGAAATCAAACGGTTTCTCCAAGTAGGTTCCTCTGAAAGTGGTATTCTCCACACATGCCAGAATCAATCGCTTCGACAGTTCCCTCAACAACAAGTTTTCTTGGTTGGGGCTCTTATTCCCGGCAGGCATAGAGAACACTTTGGTTTGCATACGTCGGATAGGGTACTAGTCTGGGTTTTTTTCTCCACGACTTTCAGGTGCCCCAATTGAACGGCTGGATTCGGGTTCGCTTTTCGGACATACAGGTGGCCCTCCTTAGTTTCGTAGCAATGGCCCCGGTCTAATTTCATAATACGATATACTGCCCGTGTTCTGCTACACTATTATTCTTCTTGTCTTCTTAATAGCTTATCCATATAATACCATCATGTTCAGCATTATCAACGCTGCAAACGAGCACATACAGATCGACGGCTGGCTTCGTCTACAAGATGATTGGGGTCATACAGTAAATTTTGTCTCGCCTCAGTTATGCCCCTTGGGTGTGCCTAAAATTCAGGACTCATTTACGGAGAGAAAATCTGACAAAAACGGGCAGGTTGACCCCCACTTATTTCCCCTTTTTAAGTTGATACCGGACCAGGGAACGTGAGAAAGAAATTTAATTGAAATCGCTCTTACAGATTTTTCTGGAAATTGAGCCGAATTTGATATTTTTCGACATTTTAAGGGGGTTTACAGGAAAAATGAAGCAAGCGTGGAGGAGAATGTTCGAGATTCATTTTTCTATAACATAGCAGTGCTGTGTCTTAAAATAATAGTTTAATCATTCTCTTTCAGAAAAACTTAACCCATTTGCTCTTAATAATGGACATCCATTCGGCAATATGAAGGCTGTGGTTGCTGTAACCAAGTCAAATTATTGGAAATTTTGCACTCAATTTTCTCCTGGAAACAGAAAATACTTCAGAAACTTGAGAAATAATTCATAAAACCTCAATATTATACATCCGTTCCATCCTGTTTGGACTGTAAATGGGTTATGTTATAAAGAAAATAGTTCTGGCAAATTTACATCAGAGCATTTCCACAAAGTGGATGCTCTTATTGTGATAGGACCTAGTTGTGCCATAATATCTACCAAAATCTCCTGTATGGAATACATTATGCGATACCTTCTTTTAATCGAATCCCTGGTCTTCTTTCCACCTGACATCGAAAATAGCGCTTCAGATGCAACTAGGTAGTCAAAATTAACAATTTGACGTGATGACACATTTTCGCTCCGTAATGTAGTCTACGTTGAGAAAATGCACAGACTCCACTATTATACCTTTAAGGGTGTACTCCAGTGATTCTTAAATTCAGCAAGGAATAGATCCTGGGTCCGTTTTTCGGCCACCAATTGTCGTAAAAATCTTCAATCCAAGTCACTCATATGTAGTTTTGTTCTCAAAAATCCTGCTAGAGTTGGCAAAGTGATCAGAAAAAGATGGGGTAGGGGGAAAGTTATCGGTCGGATATCCCACAATAATATGCATCACTTGCAAGTGTTGTATACCGCCATACTCGCAAATACTTCAGGATTACGATAAATGTGAATAATTAATTTCGCAAAAAAACCCATGCCCGTTAAGGTGGCTAACCACAGTTTCGTAGCAATGGCCCCTGTCCAATTTCGTATTACGATAGACAACTTGTGTTCTGCTACATCATAATTCTTCTTGTCTTCTTAATAGCTTATATCTATAATACCATCATATTCAGCATTACCAACGCTGCAAACGAGCCCGTACAGGTGATAGCTGGCTTCGTCTATACGGTGATCGGGGTCATGACTAAAAAGGACTCATCTACGGAGAGAAAATCTGACAAAAAAACGGGCAGGTTGACCCCCACTTTTTTTAAGTTGATACCGGACCAGGAAACGTGAGAAAGAAATTCAATTGAAATCGCTCTTACAAGCTGTGTGCATCGCATCTGTAAGGCACCTTCATTATACAAAGTTGAGAGAGCATGCTTGTCGAAAATAAAGTGTGACCATCACTTTTCCAATTTCGAATGCCAGAGGTTGCCCGATGTCATCCCTTATATCGATGGTGATGGTACTGATGTTCGTCCGCACCGGTAGGTAGAATACGTGGTTACAGTTCTGTGTGACCTGATCTCCGTAGTCCCCTTGCACTGGGCAGACGCGGAGCAGATGCGCATCGATATCGCTGACAATGTGGCCATCCACCACATCCGAATAGTCCATACAAGCCAGCCTTAAGATCATCCAGCATGGTCTTCCCCTGGAACCGAAAGGGCCCGACATAGTTTTTCTGTCTCCAGTGCACACAGCTCCTTCAACGTCTTACTGAAACGTACGGTCACAATGGTCTGGAGGATGATCAGGAACTTTTGGCTCCATTCGTGGTACTCCATGTGGATCATATTTGCAAACGGGAAGATATTGATTTCTCTCGGGCTCGAGCTCTTGATGAGGTGAATCTTTTAGGTGTACGGTATTGACCTTTGGGAAGAGTGAAGTGTTTGGTTTTGCCTTCGTACACGACTTCGTATCACACCCTAATCTAGAAAAACTACAGGAGAGAGGCTTACGTTATGTTTATAATGACCATACATCCACATATGAAGAATTGTTGACCAAATCTGGTCTTTGTACTCTCCTATTACATCGCCAAAGGCAGTTAGTCACTGAACTCCATACGTTACCAAGGAGCTATTCTTTGGAATCAACTACCGAACCACATGAAAAATGTTCCTAGTCTAAATGAATTTAAATGCATGATAACAAATTTAATTTCTGAATTTTTCAGATGTTTTATCTGAAAGTTACTCTGTGTATCTTTTACGTATGTGATAGTCTTATGCTGTTCACTGTTGACTTTTAGGGTTATTCATGTCGGTGATAATAGCTCCTTCGTGCCCTAATGTTTTATTGTTCTTAAAACCGACTAAATAAAGCTCTTATCTTATCTTATCTTATCTTAATGTTGCACGTTGTGCCAAGTGTACGAGTATTAGATATCCACTAGGCCACACTCCCAACGTCCAGGAGATGTAAGGGATCGTACAGTTGCCTGACATAATGGGCTATTCTGTTGCCGGGAAACATCGCAGCCGAGCTATTACTGGGTAGTATGAGATAAAACATGAGGAATCAGCTTTCGAGTTTCCGCTGTTGGTTTTGATAGGTGTCCCAATCCTTGGGGGCTTGTTGCCTGCGTCGTGATTCCAAACGGGTTTATGGCGTGTCATGTATCTCGATCGGCGTGGTGTGTGGGGTGGTGTCGCGGGCGTCTACTGCTGCATCCAATTCCAACGCTGATGATTTCCAACCATTTCTTGCGGCACATTCATGTCTGTCAATCCTTGAGCGAAAGACTTCAATCCCGTGGGGGCCGTCTGCAACCTGTGTTGACGCATCAGGTCATTCACCAAATCCACCATATGGGTGCCGGAACTACTTCAATCTGAACCAGATATTCGCCTTTCTCATTCCAGGACATGTTCGGATTGTCTTTCAACCGTTCCAACAACCCACAACTCCTCTGGAACGACGCCGATAGATTCTTCAGGACTTCATCTGTCACCCAATGCGGGGTTGAGGGTGGTACAACTTGTAATGGCGGTTGTGGGACAAGTGGTGCTGGCTGTACACGTTGTGATGGTTGTGCGTATTGCCCCATGAACGTGACGTACCGTTGAAGCGTCTGATTGTACTGCTGTATTTTCTCACTGTCGATTAACTCGTGTCGTTGTAGAATCTGCTGCATCTCTTGTTCGAGGGTGTTCATCGTCTTCACCGTAGGCGGGATGGGATACGGCGATTGTAGGCTTCGAAACAGGCGTGGGTCCACCAGGGCCATTTTTTTGTGTGGCTCATTGGCGACCGAAGAGTCCGCCCAACAGAGGACCTAGCACAGAGGCAGCCAACGGTGCTAAGATGGCTCGGAGAAACCCGCCTTCTACTGTGTTTGGGGGACTCGCTTCTGGACCAGGGTCCGGAGACCTGTCTTATGCTTGGCCAACTTCACCTTCTGAGTCGGCGTTCCCTTTGAAGATATTGAGTCCGATCTCACACAGACAACACACGAGGCCAGGATCTGCGCCACGTACAATAGTCCGGCCCAAGTCGGGTGGGGCAGTCTTCAGGCCCGGAGAGTCGGAGGATGCTTCCGTACTCGAGCAGATATCCTGCTCAAATAACGCTGGAACCCCCAACCTTACCATTTTTATTGATTGATTCCAGAGACAAGATGAACAAGAATGGTGTGTTTGAAATTTTGATTATCCCCTTCATTACATATACACCCACAGTATACACACCCCAGCTGCGGAATCCACTGTGGATGTGTTTACATTATTTTTGCATGTAAACGTGGTGGGCTCTCCGGGAAAGATACCGGTCCGTGGTCGAAGTTGGTCGGGTGTGCCTTGCTTCAGGTCGAAGAGCATACACCCGTATTGAGGGGTTGTCGCATCGTTAATGGCTTCCAATGCAAACTGAGTGCATCCGGGGTACATCTGTCCCGCAGTAGAATGATGTCCCTGGGGTTTTTGAACACCACCAGATAGTGGGCATTCAAACTGATGTTCCGATGCTCTTTGTTTTTACTGAACAAATTCTGCAAAATGTAGATGATGCTGAGCCACTGATGATGACTGCCTTTGGTAAAGAGCTGTGAGACCCGCGCATCCGTCTTCACCATGAAATCATCGACGAACATCGAAGCGTCCGGTTCGAAATCGGCCAGGTTGGGTAGGCTTTCCACGAGCGTGATATGGGGCATCGTCTCGTATGCCGCTTGCCATTCTCCGTAACACCACACGACCCGGGCAATGGGTGGGATAATCACGCTGTCGGCGTGTTCAAAGAGTTTCTGGACGAAGTGCGTCTTGCCTGAGTCCGTCGGTCCCGCAATGAGGCAGATGAAGGGGTGTTGTTCATGACTGGAGGTGTATCCGTTGTCTTGGTAACCCTCTCTTGTAAATTTGTTACGTGTGAACCGGGGTCGTCGGAGCCTCGACACTTTCGACACATTCGGGCGTTCACTGCGGGTTGTCGTATACGTAGTGCGTGCTGCTATACATGGTGTAAGGCTCGATGTTGACCTGGACTGTATACGAGGTGTGGTGGGGATCGCTGGGGAAAGTTTGACTAGGGTAGAAGAGATCTATAGGCTCGTTTGTCTTGCACTCGCGACTGCTGTCCTAGGGGGGATGAGTAGGGTGCTGCATGGCATCAATTTTGTGGCTCTGCATGTGGACGGACAGCGCGGCACGGCCTTAGCACCGCAGTTTGGACGCGAGAATTTCATTCGAGTCTATCAGAGCCTGTTTACAGCGACAGGTCAAATCAACCAGGATGAGGGGAATATGATCAGTCAGGAGGACTACGCTAACGGATACACGTTGTTCTGTTTCGATCTGACCCCACCTTGACAACGACCATCAGCTGACCCTCGTCAAGCAAGGAAACGTACGATTGGAAATCACTTTGCACGAGCCCTCCGAAGCGCCATTAATGTGATTTGCTACGCCGAGTTTGACAACATCATTCAAGTGAACAAGACGCGCAAGTCCTGTGTGGCTTTGCCACCTAACATGGATACAGACCAGATTACCACCGTGTTGAGGAATGACCCAGGGACACGCACTACCTTTCAAGGGGTGTTCGCCTGGTCCCGGTCAACACTGGGTGGCCGTGTACTTCACAGAAGGCCAGGATGAATGCTTTGACCCCTACGGTCTGCCACCCCTCCAGACCGATCTGACGGCCTTCATGGACGAAGGCACAGAGACGTGGTGTTAGAACAGTCTAAATTTGCAAGGCCTGACCAGTAGCGTGTTCGGCCAGTACTGCTTCTTTTTTATTTCTACCGCCGTTGCCGTGCACTGACCCTACCCACTATCCTACAGATGTTTAACGAGTACCCCAAGTCGAAGATCGAGATCTTCTGGTGTATGACTGGGCCGAAGACCATTTCAATGTACAAGTTCCGTTTGAAGTTCGCGTTTGAAGAGGCCGGGCGTCCTTTTATTGTAGTCGTAGTGGTCTTTTTTCGGCAGGCATCGATCTCATTCGGCTTCATAGCGTTCTTGCAGTTCGGGTTTGACCAAGGATTCCCATTCTTTATTTGCGACGGCCATGTACGCGGAATCGGTGTCCATCTCCATTAACTGCCAGTCTGCGGGGTCGAAGAATACGCCCATAAAATCGTACAGGAATTCCAGCATTCGCAACTTAGCATATTGGTACATCATGCATCCGATCTGCAGTGGCAGGTTGTATGTGATGGTCTTTTGGCGGAAGTGATTTCGTAGGTGGTGTCATCAATAGGATCCATCTGACGGAACAGCTGGTTGATGCGCCGTCGGGCTTGCTTCTCATCACAGATATGCACGTGACGTGCGGTCCTGATTGGTCACGGTTTTCCCGTACGACGCATTGCCAACCAGTTTCATGGATTCTCCGATGATGGCTTTGCTGGAGTCGGTATCTCCTTGGCGACGGGCGGGGGTGACGGCCTCAGCAAATCCACTAAAACAGGTTTCGGGTGTGAATTTCATCACTTCACAGGCACGGCTGATTTCCAAGCCGTGGCTCATATACCAACGTAGTAGAGGAGTGCCAAGGAGGATCTTCTCGCCAAACATGCTGCCGATCAACATACGCCGTAGTTGTGTCAGACAGTTGTGGTCCCCGATGTTTTCTCGACTCACCTTGGTGTTATTGAAAATGGGTGGGCATTCCACAAACGTGTTTTTAAGGTGCTCGGAGACATTCATGGCATGTCTATGATTGTCTTTTTGAATTTGGCGCTAATACTGGAATATGAAATATGTCTTTGGATTATGGACGCGGATATTCTTTAATGGACGACGGCTGAATTATGAATGACGGACCAGACGCTTGTAATGAAACTCGCACTCCCACACCTCGTGGTAATCGTACCCCACACCCATGATGTAGTGCCGGCTCTATCTCCGGAACGACAAAAAGTTGAGAACTGACACTCCGTGACTTCATAGTTTATCATAATGGGGTCATTTTGAGCCTATTTGCATACCCCCCCCCCCCCCGAGCACAGAATCATGGGTAAATTCAAGATGACAGCCACGTGGGGTACCAGAAAAGCGATATTTTCGTAATTTTTGAATATAACGTCACTGTCAAAGCGGCCATCTTGGATTTTTTTTAACCTTTTCTGTTACAGCTGATTTCAAGGATATAGTGTGGTCAGTTTCAGCCCCCTAGCATAAGGTTTGAGAAAGTGCCTCCCCCAGGCCTGGACAGGTCCCAAAAAACCCAGCCCAGATATGGTTTAAACATATCTACTCCCATACCGTGATGGAATCGGAACATCTTCTCGGTAGCTTCGAGGAAAGGCACGACATCCATGTTGTTGTACCACACCACAAAATCTCGGACAGTCTTCGTGCATTCATCCATACTTGTTGGAGGTGTCTCGGGCAACGCTTCTTCTTTCATGTCATTGTAGAAGGCGGATCGGGGTGTGGGTTGCGTCTCGTCCAGAAGGGTCGAGACTGGTCATGTAGCTATACGGAAAATGACGTTTGGTTTGTGTACCGTCGTAGGCTTTGACCCACTTATCATAACTGTAGTTGGGCACCAGGTAATTTTGAACATCTAGGAACCGGAGCGTGGTGGCGGATAGGGCCACGTGCTCGTTGGTCTTCTTTATGACGAATTTGACATTACCGGCTTTGGCGAGGTAGGGGTGTTGATGAGCTTGAGATCGTAACGTCTCGATTTGATCGCAGGCAATTGGCTTAAATGTTCCAGTAAACGCAGCTTGAGTTTCTGGGCGTACGGCTTCATAGGTTTGACGGGAACATCCTCGTCGTCTTCGTCCTCGGTGCGCGACACTGGCTTGACTGAATGTCTACACGTAGGTCATCATTCGGGCGATAAGGTCATGGGAATCACCAGTAGAGACCAAACAGACGCGTCGTAGCCGGGAACGTTCGTGTGGACACTCACACTCAGTGGGATATGATGCCGTTTGCGTGTTAGTGGTCGCCGCCTCCATGGGATCAAGGATGGATTCGAAGCCATACACTGTCCGAAGTGGGAAATACCGTTGTGCAGTGGGAACA
This sequence comes from Hanleya hanleyi, assembly GCA_036873755.1. Classification (NCBI taxonomy): domain Eukaryota; kingdom Metazoa; phylum Mollusca; class Polyplacophora; order Lepidopleurida; family Hanleyidae; genus Hanleya; species Hanleya hanleyi. The sequence goes on along the minus strand of JAVTVY010003356.1, from coordinate 125,259 downwards.
TCAATCCTTTCGTCCGCCAGCTCCTCAAATATGGTGGGTGTATTGTGGAATTTACCACTCGGGTACTTTCGCTTGATAGTGTTATCACAGATCTTTTTTGAACTATTTTTGAACACCCGACGGCATTGTGGGAACTGTAGGATTGGGCGTAAGTGTTCATGTTGATGATATAAGATAAATGCCCGAGTGTCCCTTCTTGGTAGCGGTTGAGTCCGAAGGTGGTGTCATACTTCTCCGGGGATCGATGAATCAAGTGAGCCAAGAAGCGAGGATCATCGTCGTCGACCTCACGGCTGAGAGTGTAGACGAGAATGTTGAACTTGAAGAGTGTTTCGATAGCATCAAGTTTACTTGACGGCACGCCCCGGAAGTGCTGGGCTTCCATCTCCTGATCTTTTAAGTACATCTCCCAAAACTGGTTGGCCATAAGATCACAACCGATGGGTGGAAGCATGTCCAGATGGATGGCGAGACAGCGTTTGGTGTAAGGGCCATTGCTCCCACTCACTAACGCATGTATGCCTTCTCTGTATTTTAGCCAGTCCGGGAGATGGATGACGGCACCGATGGGATGGTCACTCAGTTTGGTGACGAAGAAGGTGGCATTGATGACCCGTTCCACCATCCATTGGGTCCTGGAGCGTTGGCGTTGATCCCATTCCATGGGATGCAACTGGTCTACTTGCGTCAAAACCGTCTCTAGGGACGCACGATTGATGATGGTGCACGGCTGGTCAAATAGCAGGATGTATGTGCTCGGGTAAAATAACCGGACTTGGATGGTTTCCTTATGCCACAGCAAATAACCGAACGCCCGATTCAACAGTAGTTTGGTCGTTAATGATGGCTTCCATGTAGTTGGAGAGCTGAGCTTGGTCAACAACCTAAAAATTATTGACGTTGAAAGCAGTGCCGTATATGGGACCAATGGCGCCGGGAGGTGTCATTCGCTACATCGGTATTCGGCAGTACATCAGAAGGGATATGCGTGGAATCCTCGATGATACGGTCGTCAGCGACGGAGCCGTCGGGTGTCGGTACAGAAGGATGATAGGGCTGTGTACCTCCGTGTATGGTCCGGGACCACTGGCGCCGGTAGATGTCATTCACTGCATTGGTATCCGGTACTATCAGAAGGGATGCCCACCGGATTCTCAGTGAAATGCCCATCAGCAATGGGGTCGCCGGGTGCCGGGTTTGGAGGATGATAGGGTGCAGTCTATAGAAGAGCCAAGGCATCTGAAATTAAACAGTAGGCTGGTTCATTATATGCTAAACAGCAACCGTGTTTTGAGAGAACCCCCATAGAACTATATATTTTCTGAAAGAGTAGGCTCTAGCCATGAAGCCGAGACAGATGTAAGCATAGCTGACCGAAATCGGGGTCCCCATAACCCCTACTGAACATGCCCCAAACTTCAGGAAAATCCTCTAAATTTGGTCCAAAATAGGTCATATTCTCTCCCCATCACAGAAAAAACTTGACAATCGATTGTTATGAAACTCATCGACACTGTGCCCAGTCGGATCAACAAAAATTAGCAAAGAAAATAGGGGGTCGACCACGCCGTTTTCAAACTCATTTTCTCACTGCAAAGTATACTATGTGCTCGCAAGCGGAAAAAGGCCCCAATGTGCAGCCACACTTTCGCATTTCCATCTACATAATGAAGCATGGGCCAATCTAACTGGCAAAATACCATGTACTGATTTGAAGCAAATCAACCAGTCAACTGAATGATATTACAAATATTAATAAACAATAAGCCAATAAAAATTCTCATGGGGTCAAACCTGGTGGAATATTAATTTCAAAGATTTTGAGGGGGACCAAAAATCCGCAACTATGGACTACCCCCATAGGGCTGTGTGCGTCCATGGATGATCTGGTGATGAGGTCTAAATTGACTGGGCAGTTTGGAAAGGCGACCACATTCCTCACATGGATGCTTGGGTGCCCCATGGACTGTCCGTTCGTGACGCCGTAGATTTTCCAGGACATTGAATAGTTTCCCACAGCTCGTACAGGCATACTCTCTGTTGTGCATGAACGACACGCGGCGTCGTAAATGATTCAGGTTAGTAAATGACAGCTCGGAAATTCGAACATCGTGAGGCAGCTAATGTCGTGACGTCCGACGTTCACTGCCTTGAAATTGCCGAGGCAGTTTTCACTGTCCGAGCTTTTGTTTATATCCGGTAGCTGCTGAGGTATTATTCACTGATAGCCGAGGTATTATCCACTGTCCGAGGATTTCCGATGTAGTTGGCGAGGTATTTGTCAGCTTCCGAGGTCTTTGCCAGCTCCCGAGGTATTTTTTCACTGTCCGGGAATTGCCGAGGTCTTTGTTCAGTGTCCAGATATATTGTTCAATGTTCGGTGAATAATCCTGCGTGCTGCGGGTTTGTGGATACGTCAATCACAAAGTTGTTCGTCGTACGCCTTTTCAATAGATTTTCACTGGTGAACACCACTGGTGGCCGAGCTGTGTGTCATGTGGATTCGTTATGCTGCGTAACATGGCTTCGCCTGAACTTCCAGAAAGTGAATAGTTTTCAGAATTTCGCCCCTTTTATAGCCACCGGCGTACATCGATGACGTCATGACCTATAAAAAGCGATGATGTAATGATCTATAAATAGAACTGACGTAATGATCTATAAATAGAACAGGGGTTTTCCCATGGTCCGGTGTAGAGCGACGACGACAAGGCTGCCAGGTCATTGTCACGGTGCCAGGTCATTGTCAACAGCGCCGAAATGGACCTAACATGTCCACACCAGATCTGCTTTAACTTTCAGCAAAACTTACCCCATGACCTCGAGACCCCTCCCATCGTCTTTTACAGCGCGAGACAGAGAAAACAAGATGCCACACCCCATACCGCAAATGTCCATGAGTGGGATACTCAAGGTGCCATGTCATTGCCCACTGCGCCGGGTAATTTTTCATGACGTCTTTGGCACGATGCCAGCTGGCACGGTGCCAGGTCATTGTCCACCGAGTCCGGTAATTTTCCATGATGTCGTTGGCACGGTGCCAGGTCATTGTCAACTGCGCCGGGTAGAACACTCAACTGTATATGTGACGTCATCGAAACCGGAAGTGACTTTTGACCCGAAACTGGAAGTGACCTTTGGCCACGAAGTCATGACTGGAAGTGACGTCGTCCGTAGTAACGTAACGCCACCATCACCCTCACCATCATTTTTAATAATGAATTTAGCCTTTATATACTACTGCTCAGCCTCCATGTTTGGTTACAACCAGGCGTCATTATACTTCACGTGACAAGTCAATATTGATCATGTGACTGGTCAATATTTCGAGGTTAACATTCGCTGAACCTAAACACAGCGGGGTCTGCTCAGCTAGAGGTGATCAGTCAAAAATAATGTTTCCAAACGTGATAAGTTTCAACCAACGTAATTCCAACAGTCCTATTAGAGGTATAATAATTACTAGTATAACCTGACTAAAATATACCGAGGAACTTGTATAGACGATATCCCCCACTAGATTCTTTTGATAATGTCTCTCTCTTTTCTTTTTTGTTATTTATTTACTTTAAATATAGCTCTTGTAAAGATCTGAACTGAACAAAGAAACGTAATGGTTAAAAATAAATCATGTTGATGGGCAGTGAAATCTGTACGGAAAGTGACCCTTCTGCATCAATTTCAAATAAACTTTTCAATACAGACCTAGTTGCATATGAAGGACGTAGCGTTAGAGGAAGAGAGCTAGATTGCACGCTTACCTTTATCATAGTATTCCTGTCCATAATATGCCTGAATTTCAGGGTCCAACCTCTGCCAGGCTGCCTTCAAATTACCTCCAATAACCTCGTGGTTTATGATTGGAGTTGCAAACCCCGCTGGCCGAATAGTGTGCACCGACACTCCGTACATACGAGCAGACATTCTGAAGATGGGGAAAAAGCAAGGCAAACACAAAATAAGTTGTTTACTAACACTATAAGATGGTTGTTTTGTTGCCGACAATGCCTCTTAAGACGCGATTGACTAGGGAAGCCTTTGCGAATCTACAAGCGCCACAATATGCAATGCACTGTTGTGGTTCTTCAATATAGACAGGAAGGCACGATTGCGCAGCGCCCGGAAATTGCAGCTCTGGTATATTGATTTTCGTTTCTCCCTATATGCTCCAACGTAGAACAAATAATAAACTAGCGATATCTGACATATTTTCAGCTAAAGTTGCCACTATATTCATTTGTCCAAGCATAATGGTCCTTTCTCCAAATGGTAGGGTAATAAGATACATATTTATCAAATTTATACCAGAGTATATCACTGATTAAAACATGCCTCCATGTTTCAGAATATGGAGAAACGAAGATCAACTACTAGAGAATTACGAGTGGAGCTCGCAGCGGATCACGCCTCATTGCGCACTTTGTTCGAGATTCATATCGGGAAACCCGGATTGCTACTGTTCCTTCATCGGTATGGCAGAGGTTTGCATCGCTGTTTTCGAGAGCCTGTTTGTCGTAGTCATATAAGCTTAGTGATACCCATTGATAGCATAAAGAAGGCTACCAAGCAAGTGAAGGTGCATTTACATCAAGAATCAAGACCAACGTTGAACCTTACCATGGCGTGAACAAACCGGTTTACCGGAACTTAGCATCAGCGTTGCACGAGTGGTGACTAGCTGGGGGATTGATGAACAATACAATTATGTTGCTTCGGCATTTGATGTATCTTCAATTCACCCTCCAGTGGCTACCAGATATGTCGCGGGACAAGAGCCGAATGCTTGGTTTCGACGGAGTAGGTCTATACAAAACCTCTAGACCCCTGTCCATTTTAAGTGGAAGAGTAGCGTATGGACCTCACCTCAAGAGGACATGGCCAGCAAACATGGATAAATTCAATATGACTACCTATAGGGCCGGGAATGCACATTGTAAAAGATTCTCAGTGTCGGTATTCAAAATGAACTGAAGTTTTAAAACTACCCCCACCGCCCCACCCAAAACTTTAATATTTTGTAATATCCAAGAAGTTACAACACATAGGGCCATGGTTCATTGCCTCGCGCCTTTTCTCTGGGAGACAATAAAATTATAGAAGACGTGAATGATATTACACCATATTTACCTGAGTGTATTGGCAAAGGATTCCACGGCATGTTTGGAGACACTGTACGAACAATCCCCCGGGTTATTGATGATTCCTGCAATACTGGACATAATCACCACCCTTCCCTTTTCTTTGCGGACCAAAGGTAAGAAGACTCGAGTTGTCTCGATGGGACCGTACAGGTTTACAGCTAGAGTTTCCTCGTAGTCCTGTTTTGTCAACCACTCTAGTGGGGCAAAAAACCCACGTCCAGCGATTCCAGCGTTGTTCACAACTCCCCATAATCCTGAAAGTATAACGCCAAGTCAAATTTTGAATATTACCTATGCTTTGAACAGAGTTAGGAAAGTTGATTTCTATTGTTGCCATTTTTTTCAAATTCACATATGTTGATCTTTTGATAATGAGCTTCGCAAGAAAGAAATTGGGGGCTCATCATGCTCGTTTGTATTGTGATGATATCTCAGTTTATTAGAAAATGCGGCTCTTTGTTGAAATCAGAGAAAGTAAGAGCATGCAGAAAGCCTTGATGAAACAGAGGAAAGTAGTATACAAAGGACCGATTGACGCTGTTTTGGATGAGTGCGCATGTGTTTTTGCGCAGGTATGACGTCACTTCCGGTTTTATGGGGCGGTCATGGGGCGGTGTGCGCAGGAGTGTTCTGCGCAAGTATGACGTCACTTCCAGTCTGCGTGAATCGGGCGTGACCTTGGGGGGGGGTGTATTCCTCCATGGTGATGCGGTCTGGCGGTGATGCGGTGTGCCTCCGCGGACAGAAAGTAGTCCCAAATACGTGGGTTTTCGTGAGAATGTTCGGCAATCTTCAGGGGCGACAGGGTCGAGTGAGGTGTCAAAGTGAAGCGCTCCTCCAGGGCCATTCAGTCATGGGTTGTCCCGAAAATATAAAAAACGGAACGCGGACTCCTATCAACCCTATCCCAAATGGCTAATATCGGTCCCTGGCTTATCGGGGCCTGCTGAGAGAGGTAGGGTGGGGGAGTGGGTGTATGTAAATTTAGGATTTGTCCCGAAAATATAACAAGGGTTATGTGTAACCCGGCAGCTCGCCGTTTTGGGTTTTGTCAATAACATGCAGCTTCGCATAAAGATCGAGCCCTTCAGGTTGCACATCACTGGCAATGACAATACATATTGTTATAAAAATTTGACTTCTTTGTCAGTGATGTTGAAGTTGGATTGAAAGATGAACTATATTATAAAAACTTAACCGAACACCGACACCGACACCAACAACGACACCGACACCGCCACTTTCCCCCTCTCTCTCCCAATACCTCGCCTACTTCGTACACGGCGAGCTAAAAAGCGGAACACGGACTTTACCCCTAAAATAGTGGGAAACCCTATCAACCCTATCCCAAAGGGCTAGTATCGGTCCCCCGGGGTATCGTGGTCTGCCTATCAAGTCATGGGTGGGTTCATGTAAAATGAGGATTTGTTAAAGCGGAACACGGACTTTACCCCTACAATAGGGAAAAACTCCTATCAACCCTATCCAAAAGGGCTAGTATCGGTCCGCCGGGCTAATCGGGACCTGCTGAGAGAGGCGGTGTGGGTGTATGTAAAAGTTTCTCCAGAAAAAAAAATATAAAAAGCGGAACACGGACTTCACCCCTACAATAGGGGAACACTCCTATTAACCCTGCCTAGTGGGGGCTAATATCGATCTCCCGGTTTATCGGGGCCTGTGCATGGGTGGGTGCATGTAAAATTAAGGTACTCATCTTACATCCGGGTTTTTTCCATGTAGGGTACTGCGCAGGTCGCGTGGTTTGGAGGGTCTGCGCAAGTGTGTGACGTCATTTCCGGTTTTCTGAATGACCAAAAAAGAAACTACCTCCGAAACAAGTTCAGCAATGTTTATACAGTTTATTATCCCCAATGTTACATCATACCCAGGCTGGGGGAGCCGCCCTGGGTATGTTTAGTATGTTCACAGCAAAACAAATTGAAATATCAAACACCATGTTTTATTATTTAACGCACCGTCACACTAGGTACAAGTGTTTACTGAGCTCAAGTCAACGATCAGCATGTAGACATAGAGAGTATATACGGCATGTTATGCTATTCATCAGTGCACGGGTGACGCATTCAGCCGATGGGGGTGGTCGGTCAGCTTGGTAACGAACAACGTAACATTGGTGACCCTCTCTACGACCCATTGTGTGTTGGGGCGTTGACGTTGTGCCCATCTCAAGGGACCCACGGTGTCCAGTTTCTCCAGCATCGTCTAGCGACGCCCGGTCAATGATGGTGAACGGCTGGTCAAACACATGGCTGTTATTACTGGCATAATAATACCGTAACTGGTCGGTCTCTTTGTGACGTAAGATGTACCCGAAAGCGGCATTTAATTTGAAGACCGTAGCTTGGTCATTGAATATGGCTTCCACGTAGCTGCGCAGACGGGCGAGGTCGGTCAGTGGGAAATTGTAGATATCTGAAATAGGGCGATCACGGTGGAAACAGTGCTGTGTCATGGGCCATTGGCGCCGATAGATGTCACTCACTGGATGGGCGTCTTGTAACAGATCGCTAGGAACATCCACTGCATCTTCCAGAAAATGTTCGATGTCGTCAGGCGTATGACTGGCAACAGTAATGCTAGGGACTGGCTGGATATCTAGGCTCTTCTGAACTGTGGGTATAGGCGGGCTCTCTGTGATCGCATCACCAGTGGCATTCGTCTCCCCGGGCTCATCTTCACTGGGTCTGACCCTCCTGGGTGCCTCTTTAGTGGGAAGTTGTCGCCCAAACCGTAGAAACGAGGTATGAATCAAACGGTGGCGCTGTCTTAACTGACTGGATCGTTTGAAGAGTTGACCACAATCGTTACATTGTTCCGTCGTCCCCTCGTGGAATGAGCGTTCGTGGCGCAGTAAATGAACCTCCCAATTGAATGACCGTGAGCAGGTTATACAAGTATACCTTGCGCCGTTGTGGATGGAGGACTCGTGCCGTCGCAAATCTTCTAGGCGAGTAAACTGCTTCTGGGAAGTTGCGCAAGTGAACATCTTGGTGGTTGACAGAGTGTCGGATGAAACGGCCAGGCCGCTTCCCTTTTATAGCACGCTTGCTGGTGATCTATTTTTAGCACACTCAGTTCATCTACCTCCAACTCGATGATGGAGATGTACTGGTGTACGACTGAGCCGCATTGCGCGCGCGCGTGTGTGTGTGTGTGTGTGTGTGCGTGTGTGTGTGTGTGTGTGCAATGGATTTTACAACCGGGACCTTGTCAATGTCAACATCCGGGTTTCCCAGTGGGGTTTTCCCGTCGTTCCTCCGTCTTCCATCCGTGTACTGTGGTTTTACATCCGGGTCCTCATCTTACATCCGGGTTTTTCCATGTTTACTGTCACGTGACCGGAAATGACCTTTAACCGCTGACATGAGCTTTAACTTTTAACCTTTTAACCTTTAGGGTGCACTCCAGGGATTCTTCCATTCGGCATGGAATAGACTATGGGTCCGTTTTTCGGCCACCAATTGTCGTAAAGTCTTCAACCCAAAGTACTTATATGTATATATTTTCTGAAAGAGCATGATTAAAGTATTATATTAAGATATAGCACTGCTATGTTATAGATTAATGAATCTCTAACATTCTCCTCCAAGCTTGCTTCATTTTTCCTAGAAAACCCCTTAAAATGTCGAAAAATGGTCAAATTCGGCTCAATTTCCAGAAAAATCTGAAAGAGCGATTTCAATTAAACTTCTTACTCACGTTCCCTGGTCCGGTCTCAACTTAAAAAGGCAAAAAACTGGGGGTCAACCTGCTCGTTTTTTGTCAGATTTTCTTCCCGTCCTGAAGAGTCCTGAATTTTAGGCACGCCCAAGGAGCATAACTGAGGCAGGACAAAATTTACTTCATGAGACGAAGCCAGCCCTCGATATATACGTGCTCGTTTGCAGCGTTGATAATGCTGAATAGGATGGTATTATAGATATAAGCTATTAAGAAGACAAGTAGGATTATGATGTAGCGGAACACGGGCAGTCTATCATATTATGAAATTAGACCGGGGCCATGACTACGAAACTGTGGAGGGCCACCTTAACATCCGCATGTAAACACACCCATAGCGGTTCCTCCAGTGTGGATGTGATGTGATGGAGGGGCTAATAAAATGATTGACCTGTAATCTTTGTTGCTGTTGCTCTCTTTTTGGACTAACCAATCAGAATAGTACGTATCACGGACTACACCCGTAGGGTTACGTATAGGTGCGCACGTGTGACATGGTCTATAAAACACGTCCCTCTGGATCCCACACCCCCATTCCTACGGTTGCAGAGCCATGGCGAACACCCATCCCTATGCGACTCGCATTTTACAGCATGCGACCGTGGTTAATTCACTCACAGGTTACAGAGCAGTGGTTCGGTCCAAGTTTGCAGATGGCGACGACAACGAGGGGCGACGCCAGATCCTGAAAGAGTTCACAGAAGCGGTCCTCGACAGAGTACACTCGATGGAGAGGTGTGCTATCACTCACCACTACTGGACTATGACAGCCATCCTTGATGCCCGGACTATGGACCACGAGCGCTTACGCCGGAACCAGCGACGGCTCGTTGGCCTAGTAATGGTCTTTGCCCTATTGACTCTGACGCTGTGGCAATGACAACGACAGCGATAGAAAAAGAACGACTCTTCAGAGCCTCCACAGATGCGCTTATGTGCAACCCATATATACGAGGGTCAGTCACAGTGTGCGTCATTCACCGTTCGTCATTGGGTCGACCATATCACCGAGGGACCTGACCATAAATGCGAGAGACAGTCAGAGAGTGTGTCATTCACCGTTCGTCATTGCATCAACCATGTCACCAGTCCTACGAGCCATCCTTCCCCTTACACCCCAGGTGGGGTTACACGTCTATGAAGATAGTCACCATCGTTGAAGACCGTGGAGATGTTTGCTGGTCGCGCGCTGAGACCGTATCGAATACAGTTACGCTACACCGTGACGGCTGGACCAAATTTAAACGGGTGTTGAGCGATGAGCTCGACGAAACCCTCATCCACATAGACAATGCCATCTACGTACACCGTGGACCCTCGTTCCCACGCCTGTGCTGTTATCAAGACCCTACGCGAGGCTTCATCCAAGACCCCGATCTGTGGACAGCCTTCGAGAATGTGGTGCCTATCGTGGACCAGCTGTTTACACCGGACGAGCGGTCGGCTGTTCAGTTGGAGTGGGCTCGTGCCCTGAGAGAAGCGACGGCAGAACCCAATGAACAAATTACCAAACCTAGCAATGAAGCGGAGGCAGACGACGATGCCATTGATTATCCGGCTAGATTCCGTCAGCGCAGTGACATGACGACCACCAGATCCTTCGATCTCACGTCATAAACTTTTTCTCCCTATAAATACGAGAGACAGTCAAATCTGGAACCATTCGCGTATTGACCAGGACGGAGCATATAATACGGGCGTTTCTCAGCTTGACCCCCGAGGTCTTCCTGCACGTCTATGCGGATAAGGTCGATACCATGGATGAGGTGGGAGACATCTGTGATGCGGACCCTACACAACCGTGCCCGGCTAACATTCGTCTGTCCCGGGAGGGCTGGACCAAATTCAAACGGGTGTTGTCTGGTGAACTGGATGGCGACCTCATTCACTTGTGTCACGATGTGTACATCCGACGCGGCCCCTTCTTTGCTCAATTGGCTCAGCTAGATGGGGGTACAGTGCATTTTACCCTTCACCCTGTTCTATGGTCTACATTGGAAGATGCCGTAGCAGATGTGGATCAAGTGCTTGCGGAGGAAGAGCGGTCATCAGACGAGTTGGGCTGGCCATTTACCACGGACAATGTGCTGGCAGAAGCCAAAGAAGAAAATCAGAAAGAAACTCCGGCCCAAGATATACCCGTTATAAATAAACGATAGAGCCAGGGTCCATCATCGTTTGTCGCCATGAAGAGCTGGGAGAACGTGTTGGATAACTTATACTACAGTCCCGACATTCCGGCGGCCTATAGTGCATTGTCGGCTTTCTATCGAGCGGTCAAAGCCCAGGGGATACAACGTGCCTAAATCCGAGATTGGTTAAGAAAACAAGACACCTATACCTTACATCGATCTGTCCGTCGCCATTTTCTACAGATGCCCAGTGGCAAGCGGATTTGGTCGTGGGTGGTACCCATCCGGACGAAAACGGGGGCGAATCTCATAGCGGCGTTCAAGGATATCTTCAAGACCGGCCGCAAACCCATGTATTTGCAAACCGACGAAGGCAGGGAATTCGATGTTCTCCCGAAACTTGTGTGGTTACAATCGAGCCTATCACCGGAGTATAGAGAGAACCCCCATTACCGTGAGCCAACGCAATGAAGCCCAAGTCCGGCGTGTCTTGTACCCCAGGCAATCGCAGCGAACGCCGAAGGAGGTGTTCAAGGTCGGGGACCCTGTACAGATCAGTAAAGTCAAAGGTCAATTTGAGAAATGTTACTTTCCCAACTGGAGCGATGAGCACTGCCTGATTAAACGGCGCCTACCCCGACAACAGCGAGTCTATGAACTGGAAGATCTTCAAGGAGAATCGTTGCTAGGGACGCTTTACGTGACGGAATTACAGCCTGTCGTAAAAACAAAGCAAGACTACTACACGGTGGAGCAGATTTTGAAAACGGAACGTCGGCGTGGCAAACTGTTTCATTTCGTCAAATGGCAAGGCTGGGCCAGTTCTTTCAATTCCTGGGTCGCGGCTAACCAGGTGAAACGCCTATAAAGCCAGACACCACTACCGTCATCCTTCATTCCACGTTCGACCACGGTGCTATGGACAAACAGCAGCTGCCTCTGAACACAGCGTCTCCCAAAACGCGCAAAGCGCAAGTGAGCTTTGTGGTGATATTGCTAACCCTGCTGAGTGTGTTGTACGGAGGTGTGTTTTACGACGTCGCCTATCTCAGCACTCTACTTAACCAACCTAGAACTCCAGCTGTGAGTGGCAATCAAACCAGTCTACAGATCTTCTCTACACCAATCAACCCCGTGATCGAAACGAGCCCAGTCATCACCACCACCACACCACGTGTACAAGCCACATCGAGCTCCACACCGAGCTCCACACCTACACCAAGTACATCCACTATGTCTGAAAACCCATCGGATTTCATCACTCACAGTGAACGCCCATCGACAACGACGACCGACGTTGTACCCACCACCATTCCAGTTCACTCGTACCAAATTTACAAGAGCGGGTTACCACGACAGCGGATACTCCTTCACCCATGGACCCTCGGTGGCAACATCCCTTCACTTGTGCCATCGCAGGATCGACGGGCTCCGGCAAAACGCACTTCGTCAGGAAGCTCCTTCAACACGCCGACAGCATGATCACCCCACCCATTGCCCGAGTCGTGTGGTGTTACGGAGAATGGCAGCCAGCGTATGCAGCAATGCCCCAAATCACGTTCGTGGAAGGCGTACCGAACCTGGCCGATTTGGAACCGGACACCTTGGTGGTTCTGGGTGATCTCATGGCGGAGACGGATGCGCGCGTCACCCAACTGCTCCACCTGGCGAGACAGATGTATCCCGGTCGCACACCGTTTGCGTTGGAAGCCTTTAAAGATGCGACAACCCCTCAGCACGGGTATATGCTCTTCGACCTCAAGCAAGCCACCCCCGATCACCTTCGACTACGGACCGGAATCTTTCCCGGAGAGACCCACCACGTGTACATGCAAAAATAATGTAAACACACCCACAGTGGCTCCCCCAGCTGGGGTGTGTGTTTGATGATGGGGTAATACAATAATTAATACCACATCATGGTTGACTTTGTCTCTGTTCAATATTCAGGAGGTAGGTAGATAAAAAGGGCAGAGTTGTGGGTTCTAGCATTAGTTGTACATGAAGTCTGCGCGAGTACGGAAGCACGCCCCGACGCTCCGTGTATTGAAGACGGCCCACCCGAGTTGGTCCGAACCATTGTACGCGGTGCGGACACTGACCTTGTACGCTGTCTGTGCGAGATCGGGTACAACCTGTTAAAAGGTAACGTACCACTGACTCCGGCTCAGAAGATCAAGTTGGCCAAGCATAAGACTGGTCTCCGAACCCTAGTCCAGAAACGAGTCTCTCAAACACAAAAGAAAAAGGTGTTACAGAAAGGCGGCTTTCTCGTGGCCATCTTAGCACCGTTGGCCGCTTCCGTGTTGAGTGCAGTATTGGGTGGACTCTTCGGCTGACAATGAACCACACGAAAAAAATGGTCCTCGTCGAACCCACTACCTTCTTGGGAAACCGAGTGGGAACCGACGTCACCCGCCAAAACACCACAACGGCGGGTACCTACTTTTTCGCCGCTTTTACCACGCCACCCCCTGAAACTACGTCCATCAAGATCTATGACACGTATCATCCAACGACGAACGCGACACCAGGAACAAGCGCCCAAGGGTTGGGACAACTATTAAAACCAACAGCAGCAGCAGGAAAGCTTAGTCGCCATGTTTTACCTCACCCTACCCAGTAACAGTTCAGTCGATGTGTTTCCTGACAACACCTTGGCCAAGTACGTGACCCAGTTACCGCAACCGTTGCATTTACCTGGACGATGGGAATGTGAACTCGTGGATATCCAATACCCTTACTCGTGGTACAACTTGCGAGCCAATGAAGTGTGGTACGAGATGACCTACGAAGGAAAAGACAGCCGACTTACTCTCCCCGAAGGCCAATACGATACCCCCAAGGAGTTCATACAGGGGCTGACAACACTGTTGCATTATAAGTCTCTACGGGAGTTCACGAATACTTCAAAACCCATAAAAACCTTCCCCTTCAAGAATCACGTAGACTTCGATTACAATGCACACAACGACAAGGCACAGATCCTCCTCACCGCCAACGTGAGTGTCGTACTGAGTCCTATCCTACAGCAAATGCTGGGTCTCGCTCACCCGACCTACACGGGTCCTCCGAGGACCATGGCCAGATCCCGATGGATATGAAGTCGGGTATGTACGGACTCTACGTGTACTCGGACGTGGTCGACAACCACATCGTGGGCGATATCAACACACCTCTGTTACGGGTGGTCCCCATTAAAAAGCTGTATGGAGATCAAGTCACCTACAGTTTCACCCACATGCTCTACCTACCCGTACGACAAACCGACATCAACACTATCACGGTGGATGTAAGAGATGACACGGGACGACCGGTCGCATTCCAACGAGGGAAAGTGGTGCTGACACTTCATTTCCCACAAGCACGTTCTCCCCACTTTGTATAATGAAAGTACCTTACGAGTGCGATGCACGCAGCTATATGGACTATTATGCCCAACAGGCCGGGGGTGGCTTTTCGGTCGTTAGCGGTGCACGCATGCAACGAGGACATGGGTTGGGGAACATACTCGAGTGTATCGTCAAAACGTTCTTACCCTTGGCGACGCGTGGGGTAAAAGCAATCGGCAAACAAGCGGTACGCAGTCCTGCCCCTCCACCAACAGTGAATTTGATTTGTGGCCCGTCCCGCCCACACAGACCAGTGCCGAACAAGGCTTATGGGTGGAGCATCTCCCGCTCTCCAGCATCAACAAAACAGGGCCCATCGAGTTCACCATCAGTAATGCAGATACGGCCGATGTGGATTTAGCCCATACGTACTTGTATGTGAAAGCCAATGGGGATGGCTCCAGAATCGTCCAAGCTGCAACGGTGGGCCCGACGAATCTCTGGCTGCACTCTATGTTTCAACAGGTGGTCAGCGACAAACTCATCAGTGACTCGACCAACACGTACCCCTATCGAGCCTACATCGAGACACTGTTGTCGTATGGACGAGAGGCTAAAAAATCTCAGCTGACAGCCGCTTTATTCTACCAAGACACAGCCGAGCACATGGACACGGTGGACAATGCGGGATATAACAAACGGAAGGCTTTCACCGCGAACGGCGTCTCGGTGGATCTCATGGGTCGACTGCATGCAGACATTTTCATGCAAGACCGGTACCTCTTGAACAAGATCCCCATCAAAATCCGACTGATACGGGGGCCTCCGACCTTCGCCTTGATGGCCACTGACGTAGAGGGGCATGCAGCCGACTATAAAATCGTCATCCAAGACGCAGTCCTGTATGTCCGAAAAGTGAAACCGAATCCAGCCGTTCAATTGGGACACCTCAAAGCCTTGGAAACAAAACCAGCCCAGTACCCTATCCGACGTGTGCAAACCAAAGTGTTCTCTGTGCCTGCTGGAAATATGAGCGCCAACAAAGAAAACCTGTTCCTGGAGGAATTACCCAAGCGATTGGTCCTGGCCTGTGTGGAAAATACCAGTTTCAGCGGAGCCTACCCAGAGAATCCGTTTGACTTTAAACATTTCGGCATCAATTTTGTGGCCCTGCATGTGGACGGACAACAGGTCCCAGCCACGGCCTTAACACCGAAATTTGGGCACGGGAATTTCATTGTGTTCGCCCGAGATGTGTTCCCATTAGACCGTGTGTATCATGCTGCTTACATTCTCAACACGGACCCGATGGATCGGATTTGGGTGGCCGCGTACTTGACAGAACAGCAGGGCGAATATTTTGACCCGTACGGCCTGCCACCCCTCCATCCCGATTTAACAGACTTCATGGATCAAGGCACAGAGACGTGGTGTTGGAACAGTCAAACGTTGCAAAGCCTGACCAGTAGCGTGTGCGGACAATATTGCTTATTTTACCTGTACCATCGATGCCGGGGAAGAACCTTATCTACCATCATACAGATGTTTGACGAGTACCCTAAGGCCGAGGACCGCGATGTACTCGTATATGACTGGGCCGCCCATCATTTCAATGTACAAGCCCCGTTCTGGGCTTAAGTTCTATCGATCTCAATGTACAAGCCACCTGTTCTGGGCTTAAGTTCTATCGATTCCAATGTACAAGCCCCCTGTTCTGGGCTTAAGTTCTATCGATTTCTATGTACAAGCCCCATGTTCTGGGCTTCAGTTTTCGCGTGGCTGATCTCACGTTGTTGTTGTTAGTTATTGTTGAATAAAATACAAAATGAGATATCACCAAAAAAACCCTGTCTTGTGTGTTTTCTATATGAGCATAAAACAAGCGGCCATGAAGGCTATAACAGACATGTGGGGATTAGGTCAAAGTGACCTTGAACACCGTTGAGAAAGTAGCCAATCAGTGGCCTAGGATGGAGTCAAATGTAAACCAATCAATGTCCAGAAAACAATGCAGGAGCACTGCAGTAAAACAGAGAGCCAATGAAATCAGCCCACAGACCAAGTACATGTTTTGGTCTAGGTTAAGAGCGGGCATTCCAGCACAAAAATTTTGACGAGGAGTTACAAGTTACGAGAGCAACAGGTGGAGTGAAAAAACTATAGAGGTTCGAGGTGCGGGTAAAGACCAGGAAGACGGTGAGTGGAGACTCGTCCAGCACCTCCAGATTATGTTTATTACTATAAGTTCCATGGTTTCATGTATTTTTTCGTGCCTATACGGTTCTGAAAAAACTGACGGTTCCCCATTGGCCATTTAACATGGGCATAGTGCTGGCGATATTGTCGGAGACCCGGTGCATTCCATTGGTGCTTCGGGAGGGCGGATAAAGTCTATCTATTGGCCCGGAGAGGGACGAACATTACCGGAAGGGGGACCTTTGACCTGGATGTGACCTTTGACCTTTTGACCCAAAATTCACCCGCGCATTTCCGGATAACCCGTGCGCGCGCGTGCGGCCGAATAACTCGTGCAGGCGTGCGGCCGGGCCGGGCCGGGAAAAATCCACATGGAAAATCCGGATCATACGTCTAAGGTCCAAGGAAAAATTGGAACTCTTCTGTGTTCGGAGGTAGTTTTTTTGTCATCCTGAAACCGAAAGTGACGTCACACACTTGCGCAGACCCACCAAACCACGTGACCTGCGCAGTACCCTACATGGAAAAAACCCGGATGTAAGAGGAGTACCCTAATTTTACATGCACTCACCCATGCACAGGCCCCGATAAGCCCGAAGACCGATATTAGCCCCCACTAGACAGGGTTGATAGGAGTTTTCCCCTATTGTAGGGGTAAAGTCTGTGTTCCGGTTTTTATATTTTTTTCTGGAGAAACTTTTACATTCACCCACCCCGCCTCTCTCAGCAGGCCCCGATAAACCCGGGGGACCGATACTAGCCCTTTTGGATAGGGTTGATAGGAGTTTTTCTCTATTGTAGGGGTAAAGTCCGTGTTCCGCTTTTTATATTTTCGGGGACAAATCCTCATTTTACATGCATCCACCCATGCACCCAGACCCCGATAAGCCCGGGGACCGATATTAGCCCTTTGGGATAGGGCTGATAGGGGTTTTCCCCTATTGTAGGGGTAAAGTCCGTGTTCCGCTTTTTATATTTTCGGGACAAATCCTAAATTTACATGCACCCACTCCCCCACCCTACCTCTCTCAGCAGGCCCCGATAAGCCAAGGACCGATACTAGCCCTTTGGGATAGGGTTGATAGGAGTTTTCCCCTATTGTAGGGGTAAAGTCCGTGTTCTGCTTTTTATATTTTCGGGAAAAATTATAATTTTACATGCACCCACCCATGACTGGATGGCCCTGGAGGAGCGCTTCACTTTGACACCTTACTTGACCCAATCAGTGCACCAGGGGACCCTGTTGCCCCTTGAAGATTGCCGAACATTCTCACGAAAACCCACGTATTTGGGACTACTTTCTGTCCGCGAAGGCAGACCGCATCACCGCCAGATCGCATCACCACGGAGGAATACATCTCCCAAGGTCACGCCCGATTCACGCAGACCGGAAGTGACGTCATACTTGCGCAGAACACTCCTGTGCACACCGCCCCATAACACCGGAAGTGACGTCATACCTGCGCAAAAACACCTGCGCACTCGTCCAAAACAGCATCAATCGGTCCTTTGTATACTACTGAGGAAATAATTGTCATTCAATTTATTGCGAGATTTTATTAACTTTAGCCTGCTCACGTGCTGCGTATTTCACCGTCACTGGCGACGCAACAAGCAGTTTCCACTGAATAGAGCATTGCCTTGCTATAGATTTCTGTGATACTGCACCTCAGTATAACAGGGTCTTTCTTTCCTCCTAGTTAAGGGACACAAGAGATTAGGGTAATTACAAGATACTATATTCAGATCCGAAATTCAGTAGCCAGTCATCTTTCGGAGTCAGTCCATTCTATTAAGCCGTCTACTTTAGCGCTTGTACAACTTCAATATTCTCCACATAAATTTTCTTTTTTTTTGTTGTGTGTATAACAAAATCAAATCTATAAAAGGTCTACAATTGCTCCCTGATATTGATACCATATCACGCTTGAAAGAACTTTGTACTTCTTCCCATGCGAAACTCCATGATTAGTTGTTTCATGTACCAGAGCTAAATCGCATAGCATGACGTGATAATGTATCGATGTTCTGTCGGACAAATTTCAATAAGGCCGTATATGGTCATAACGATGTGTGCAGTTTAACATTCGGCAATTTGACTGAGCATGGATAAAGCGACACACCCATTGAAAACCTGTTATTTCGCAATTTACCCGTCGTACAAAACCATTATGGAGTTTTATATGGAAAGAATTCTTTGAAACGTGATATATTATACATAACACAATTGAATAGTACGATAATCGTTTCGAAGCTTTTAGTTTGTGCCCATTTATTATTCATTTGAGCGGGCTGGGGAATATGTTCACTAAGTTTGTGTTTGTAAAGACACCATTAGCCACCCTATATCATATATCCCCACAAACCTTTTCCGGTTGGTAATTTACTCGTCACGTGTCTCAATGCATTCTGTAAGCTGCTGTCTTGAGTAACATTGAAATGAAAGGCGTCTATCTTTTCCGAAGCTTTCTTCCTGAGCTCATCTTCTGCTTTCTCGGTCAGACATCCCGCGTGGACATAAAAGCCCATCTCATCCAATCGCAGTGAAAGACGATGGCCAAACCCGGTATCGCAACCGGTGATTAAAACATGACGGTCATTGTAACGTCCAATGGAGAGTTTATGACGAATGAACATCAACACATAATAGACAATCATACAGACCACGACTATCCCAAGCCACTCCATCTGAAACGAACAAGAAGGAGTTTATTCCCCAAAGACCATGGAAATTTAAGGACAATGGCATGGTTAACTTAAGGATGTCCGCTGGTGGTTTTTGGCTTTGGCAGCCATTTTGACCGTTTTTCCTGTTGGATTATCTCCCTTTCCTAGGTTAAGAGATAGAGATTTCCATTAAAAGCCTTCTAGCCAAGAATTTTGCACAGCAACATCCATCCAATTTGATAAATTTTGATAGACATTGTGATTATCTACAAACAGTTCGAATATAAGAAAATGCTAAATACTATTTATATGAATTTTTCATGAATATGCTTCAAAACTAGGGCTATTCCCTATGCTTTCTGGGTTATCAAATTGAGCATGGGTCAGTCCACTTAACGTTGCCTACAGCTAAAAAATGCACACCAACCTATATTTTTTTCTTTGTTTTTCCTCATATTACACAATTATGAATGCAACAACACACATTATTCAAAAAGTTAATTACTTTGATTTACCACCAGCGGACATCCTTAACACGGTGAACGAATTTTGATTAACAGTCAGTTCACTATATTCATCTTCATACAAGTCGATTTCTCCGTTCACACTTCGAATTAGCTTTGACATATCAGCTCACCGGCTCCATTCAAAACAATCATAACTGGAACTGCGGGCAGTGGCTCTCAGGGACCAGGTCTTCACAGGGCCTAGTGCCCAGGCCTATGCCGGAATGTGACCACCAAACCATTCAGTTAATCGACAGTATTTTGCATTCAGTGCAACAGACCATAGCCTTTACAGTATATCTCAGCAGCCTAGTAATTTGTACCTATCAAGGTCCAAGAGAATAAACGTTTGGAATATAGATAAGGTTTCTCACAAAATCCGTGTCTTCATATTCCGACAATTTTGATTGGTTGATGGCAACCATCTTGTTCCATACCGAAGCTTTCTAAATAGAATTTGAGAGACCTCGACCCATTGGTCCTCTGTACCAAGTTTCGCATCAATCGGTTTATCGGTTTCAGAGGAGATGATTTTAGAAGGTTTGGCATTAAATCCAATATGGTCGCCAAACCGTTCAACCAATCAAAAATATTTGCTTTCAGTGCAATAGACCATGGCCTTCCCGATATATCGCAGTAACCTAGAAATCTGTATCTATCAGGGTTCAAAAGAATAAGCCGTTGCAAAAGTTTTTCAAAAAATTCAAGATGGCGGTCAAACCACGTGACCTAGGAACAAATGTTTTGCATATTCGTGATCGCCATGTCATATAACATATATTTCATAACTCCTTCCGTCAAAATTCGTTACTTGAAAATCCGACCATTTTGATTGGTCGATGGCGGCCATCTTTTTCAACGGATGAAGTTTTTAAATCTAAGAATGAGGGAACTCCATCCATTGATCATGTGTACCAAGATTCACAACAATCGATCCAGCGATTTCAGTGGAGAAGATCGTTGAAGATTTTAAGCTAAATCCAAGATGGCCGCTAAACCCTTCCGCCAATCACCGGTATTCGCTTCCAGTGCAACAGACAATGGCCGTCCCCATATAGTGCAACAGACTAAGAATCTGTACCTATTTGTAAAGATTTTCACAAAACTCAAGATGGCGGCCAAATCACGTGACCTAAGAGCAAAATTCTTGCATATTCGTGATCGCCGAATCATATAACATATATTTAGTCGCTTTCCCCGTCCAGATCCGTTACTTAAAAATCCGACCATTTTGATTGGTTGATGGCGGCCATCTTGTTTCAAGGAGCAACAAACCCTACAGATGAATTGAAGACTCTGCCCCATAGATTACATACTCTAAGTTTCAAGTCAATCGGTTCAGTGGTTTCTCTGGAGAAGAGCTTTGAAGGTTTTGACCTTTTTCCAAGATGGCCGCCATACCATCAGACCAATCAGAGCCCACTTGAAATATGCACTTCTCCAGTTGGTCTACTATCAACCTTCCAAGTTTCAAGTTTGTGAGCCAAGCCGTTCTGAAGATTTCGAGGACACAAAAACCGGTGGATAAAAGAATATTAATAGTGAATCCGAACCTGGTCCCCTAAATAGACACGAAACGTCAATGACCTCGGAACCATTTAAAATTCGAAGTGGATTATTGATTGACTGTCCTGGCCACCCCTATCGTCATATTGGGAGGTATGACGTGCAACTAGGCTACTGAGATAATACGTCACTCAACACGAATTGGTTGGTATGTTCTGATTGGCTTATCTCTCGTTTGGAGGTGAAATTTGCGTCAGATTTGAATGCTTCGGTGGTCTGATCTATCAAGGCCAATTCGAACTGTGAACGGGAAAGTCGACTTGTCTATGAAGATGACTAAATTTTCCCATGACACAACTCGCTCACTGATGTATTAATCTAGTCTGGTTCTGGTGTTTTGACGGTAATATATACTAGATACATACACCTATATCTTCCAAATATATAGTAGATTCAATCAGTCCATCAGTCTGCCATGGAAATTTGAATCCGTTCAAATCCAAGACCACCGGGACTTACATAATTCACAAAAAATAACATCGGGGGCTTGTATATGTAGGCATACTAAGTCACTTAGTGCATGCCCGTATGACCTATATAGCGCATGTGTTCTCTTTTTTTTTCTGGAATGTGTCTGATTATGAACCCGTCTGGGAGGGCCTTACGTATTCCGATTAGAATTTCTAACACAACCGGGATATACATTTATTCACTATCGCTATCTTATTTATTGTTAAGAAATTAACCCACCACATAAAGGCCTAATTATTTGCGAATTATCCACCCTGGCGACCACCGTTACGCTGATGAAATATGTATCCACTTGTTCCCATGTGCAGCCATGGACCCTACGTAATTGACTACCGGTTCTGGATAGACTCCATGATGACGTCATACCTTTTAAGGGAAGAATGGGATATCAGTCTTCAGCTGCAATTCTCTCCGCCGGGTACAGTAGCTCTTTTGGAGCTGATCTAGACACCGGACAATGAATTGGGACTCCAAATATCAACATGTATACTATCTCTAGAACGTCAACTCGGAACTTTCAAGTAAATGCGGACACTATTGAACACAAATACCGTGTGTGAATCAGTCTCGGGGAATCTAGGTCATAACCTAGTCCGCGTGCATGTATGGTAGGCCGCGGGTGACAAATAACCCCATTATGTACAAAAGCATATTCAATACCAATCAAGAATCAGCTGTATGTATGCATGCAAAATCGTTTTGTGTCTCTACACAAATTGTGTATCTACATACAAATTATTTATACGCATTTCAAGTCTTGATCGTATTTATTTATTTTTGTACGACATAATCCGACCAGTCTCACCTGAAATATATATAACATGAACCGAACTTTCTTCACCCATGTATATGCAGCCGATTCCTGTGCAAATAATCCAACCAATGAAAGAATCCATCGGTTAAAAGAGTCTGAGGACCTTGATTTGGTTTAATATTTCACCAACGTTGGCGTTCACGAGATATCGGGGCCTATCCAGTTGCCAAGACGAAAAGTATTTAGGCCGCGTGCGCTGGTGAGGCAAACACTCAAATATCGATCGGTGTCTGTTGATAGTTTGGAGATACCCCAATCTGATTAAAACTCAGACTTAATAAACCGCTCCTCTATCGGACATGTCGCTGATTAAGATCTGGGACAGTTCCTATAACAAATCCGTCAGATGGACTCCGAATCAAATAGTTTCCGGGTCAAATAGTCGCCCAATGAGACGCCTCGTAGTATAGCGTGACGGCTAAGGGGCCGGGCAAAATTTACCAGGGGGACGGGACCGGTGCATCTTCAAAAGTCGGTGGAAAAAAAGTCTGGTCCCCCCAAAAATTTGATCAAAAAAAGTACATGTCCCGTACAGAGGTATGGTAAAAAAACTTCCTGTCCCGCTGCACAGTGTGTTGAAAAAAACTTCCTGTCCCGTTACAAGGTGTGGCGAAAAACACTTTGTGCCCCGCTATGATTCAGCCTATCCTCTTGTCAAGAACCTTTCAATTATAATGTTAGAGTTCCTAAAACTTGATAGTTGGTTAATAAATGCATATCCAAGTCGCCAAAGAAAATACTGTTAACTTGGTGTGAAATAAAGTTGATTTAGTAGTCAAATACCGGTATATAGTACATATTTGAGCTGTAGGAAACATGCAACAGTTTCTCAGATAGTCGGGATTCTCAGTATTTCAGTAGCAAAACACATGTAGGAGACAATGTATACAAAATAATGAAGAATCCAAACTATTACCAATGTCAGCATGAATTGATCAGAATGAGCTAAAAACATGCAAATTGTACAAGTTGACTGGCAATTCAGCCTTCAACCTATATACATGTATCCTAAAAGTGGCATCAAGGCCATTGGCATCAGTTTCATTATTTTGAGCAAACATAGATGGTAAATATCTTCTGGAAATAAATTGTGTTAAATTTGCAATGATTTGTACAATTGCATAAAAACATACTGCTACAGACATGACAGATTAACATGGATTTATAACATAGGCAACAATGCGCTGGTATTAGAGTTATTTCCCTTGAAAGGTTTGGATTAATTTAATTTGCAATATTTCATTTCCGGGGTTGGCCCAAGTTTAACTTAACGTCTATATGGGAATTTGTGCTTATTGAAAATATTCTACTGAATATTCTCTCCAATATCAGAGTCACTGATTCAAGTTTCCAATTGTCGTATCACATCGAGGATTAAATCACAGAATTAACTTTGTGTCAGATCGACAGCCTGTATCGCCTCAATATCAGTTATTTGTGCACCCCTAGCACAGACAGAACCATTCATCGCATGAAAATCACCTGCTGACTTTCTGTTAATTCAAGGGGATTCTCATTCAACAGATGCATCACAGTCCATTTTGTAATGATATTCAATTCTGGTATAAAAAATATAGCTCCATCTATGTATTTTATACAGTACCCGGATGGAATAGTATTAACTTTGCGAATAAAACACACCAAGTTTGCTTCAACAAATAACTTGTTCCCACCAAGTTTGACAGTTTCCGTTTTTCCGGTTTCAAATCGGGTTAATATCTTGCAATGTGTTACTCGCGGGAACATCCCTTTTTACGCGCCTGACGTCCCCTTTCGAGTTTTCGTAAGAGTTGAGTCTTCCGATTCCCAAAATTGTCCAAGTAGATATCATCAGACAAACGTCCAATTCATGGGAATCGACAGCAGAGGAGTGTTACGACGGAAGTGCAGCATACAGAACTGCGATTTGGAGGAATATCAACGTCCTCTGGTCGAGAGTAGCGGACAACAGAATGAGGCATGCGCTTACTGTGGCGACCCACCCACTAAACACAGTGCCAAAGCTTCCAGTCTGACAAGACCACAGGCACATGCAGACAGGAACCGTCAGCATCTAAGCACTACAGTCAACTTTAATTCAAACACTGCGATCTTCGGTGAAGTATGTACCCCCCTCCCCTCTTCAAACATATGCCAAAGTCGTTGTGGTACATTGTTGTCCAAGCTACATCATTGATTGGCGAAGAAGCTTGAAATTGATGTGGAAGATGCTTAGTATCATGTAGATGTGCAGTATTAGGCTTTTTTCGCTACTTTTGATGATTTCTGCCAGAGTTATGGCCCTTCATCATCAACATCAATATATGTTTGTCCAGTCCATATCTCTCTTATTATTGCATGAACAGCTTCAAAATTTATATAGATTAGAAGATGCCTTGTACCGTGCAGATGTGTGCCCTCGTGCTTTCTTCGTCCCTTTCCAATTAACAGGTCATAGTCCAGTACAGTGGTTGTGTCAGAACAATATTTTGTTGCCATATGGTCACCAAATGTCGAGATAAGAACTCATTTAGATCCATTTATCATAGTTTGGATCTGTTTCCATCAGATTAGTGATGGTTTTTTTTAGCCAAGTTCCAATAAATTATGCATTTATTGCATGAACATGTGATTGAATCATGTAAATCACACTGATTTGGTATTCAAATTATATTAATCATGTTATGGGCAATTCCTTTTTGGGCCAATGAACTTGTTTTGTCAAGTAAACAGTAGTGGTGAATTGAGGCTCCCATGCCACTGTGGTAGATGACAGGTGGCATTGATAGAATGTTTATTGCACATAGCTATCTGTGAAGGTGATGAGTCATGTTAGTGTGATATATAATTGTTTGTTCTGATTCTTTTTTTATCAGTTCACAATTTTTAATTCAATTTGTTGTTGGCTACTATAAATTGAGTATTGTCTACCATTGTGGTGAAAAGATATTCCATTCATTATTCCATCAATGAAAATGTTATGTTAACAGTATTAGTATTTGAGAATAACCGTGTTCTATTCATAATATACATGTACAAACCATTCCACATGGTGCATAGAGTCACTTTCTGTAACCCTACATTTATGTCTAATGGCTAACTCCTGATGTTTCATTTTGCACAGGAAATTCTTCTCTTCTACTCTGGTTGGAATGATATCTGCCTGTGGAGCAATAAAGATGGAGTGATACTCAACTTACAGTGTTGTTCATTTACTAAGATCACAATAGAGGGTGAAATACAGAGTGGTCCTTGGTCAAATCATCTTGACCCACTGGTTTGATTGATGATTGGTTCTTTAGCATTCCAAACATGGGAAATGGGTTTGTCAGTGTTATTGGCCTGGACATTGGCCCCCATATGCACCAAGCTCAATTCTACCCCCCCCCCCCATACGCATCCATCTGCAGTACTTCTCTCAGTCCAATATAATTTTTTTGTGCAATATTGGCGATAAAAAAACTTGCTGTCCCGTTGCTCACTGCATTAAAAAAATTGCATGTCCCGTCCCTTGTTGCATGAAAAAAAAATCTGGTCCCTTCCACAAATACACCGGTCCCGTCCCCAGGTAAATTTTGCTCGGCCCCTAACGCATTTGCGTACACTTCGCCATCCATGGCTTGCGAATCGTGTGTCGCCATTATCGCGGAGCGATACCCGATACTTTATCGTATACTGTTCGGTCTTCATCCGGCGGAGAACAGATTACTGGTTTTTCATACCACTTCTGAAACATATATTGGCTGGGCTTACAAGCGATACAGATATGAATAACTTCCGTATCATCCAAGAGGTGTTGTAGGACTTTTGAACAAGTAGGACATCACAAGACTCGAAAATGGCGGATTACGTTAAGATTACGTCGGTGGAGTTCAGCTGATTGACTGCATGACGACGTCACGTGGTGTTGTTTTCTGGGGAATCCCTGTTATAGTTGCCGAGAGTAGGCTGAAAATGTATACACACGATCTCTTGGCGAGTCTTAGCGCGTATAGATGACCCATATGGTTACAGGTTGATAATAAGGTTATCCGAGGTGTCATCGGAATCTGATCGCTTAATCAAAATGTAAGGAGTTTGTGACTGCGGGCAGCGGCCTAAGGCAATACAGGAGTGCAAGCTATAACGGAAAGTGTGTGGAGTTTGACTCACGATTGAGAGTGAATATGTTTACCTGGCAGAATCGGACCGTACCATACAGTTATATTTTCATGAGAAGAATGATTCCTGTCCTTGTGTAATACCTGGAATTCCTAAACGTATCTTTGTGGTAGGCTTACCAGTCTACCTGCTAAGAGGATGCCAGATTTTGTTACAGAGTGCTAATTGTTAATTAATTCGAAAAAATATGGTGTGTTTTCTAGCGATTTTGACGGCTCTCGCCATCGTCAAGGTTTGTCTGGGGAACAGAGGTAAGTGATATGCCCTACTGTTAACATAAACTAATTATATAATTATCAGTAATTGTCCATATCGAAAAATGTCAGACGCTGTCATGGGAGCTGTCTTACGCTATACAGAGCTGTGCAGTGGTGGAAGATGACTGTGCGTTAGACATTATCCGGCCTCACGAGTTGTGTCCTATTTTTGGAAATTTCAAAACGATTTTAAAGAGATTTGGCATCGTCGTTTGTAAATATAGTGAAAATATCCACATATTCAGTAACTATCAAACTTCCCTACTGGGGTAAAGATAAAAGTAAAGATATGTGATATTTAAAAAAGAAGTTATTTCACACCTAACATTTAGAGTGACGCCTATGATTCACCATTTGGGATTGGTAAGTCAAAATGCAGCCATGTGTGGGTACCGTACCAGAAAAGTTTTTCTTAAATAATCTGCCGAAAATTGCCTTCTGGAAAAAATGATGTCACTGTGTCGTCTTCAGTGGACCACCTTGAATTTCTTTTTTGCATTTTCTGCTAGAGCTTAGCCCAGGAATATGTGATAAGTTCCAACTCCCTAGTCAAAGTGTAACTATTTTTGTTCGGGGGAGGGGGGGGGGGGGGGATCAGTCCCGCCCCAGCCTGCGGTACATTCCAAATCGCTCAGGTCAGATAAGATTAAGGAAGTTTTTTTTTATATTTTATTCCAGAAATCTTCCAGTAACGTACAAACTTGACCAAATTAGGTAAACATGCAATAAAATCACAATATCTTAGCATAGTAATATACATTTCAACTGCATGCAAAACATTAATTTGACAGCATTTCTGGATATTTTTGCCAGACATTTTAATTATTTGATTTAAATGGTAGATAGAACTAAATGATATAATGTTTTGATCATAAACAAAAATAGTTTTGTTGTGTGGAAGTGTGAAAGATAAATTTTGTGCGTTACAAGTAATAGTCTAGTTCTCCCACCTTTGATAACCCCCCCCTCCCCCATTCATTTTTGAATTGGCTCCTTTCATTGTGTTTCTGTATACGTAAAGTTTTGCCAGTATAAGTATGGCATTTAACCCTATCTGGCCTGGGCATTTTGGGACGTATCCTCACCACAGGGGGGGCCGAAATCCTCCTAATTAGCCGCCACCCATTAGCTAGGGGGCTGAAACGCACACCATGCCCTTGGGCGAAGCTCTACCAGAAAATGTAGAAAAAAAAAATCCAAGATGGCCACTTCAAAAACGGCATTTTTGGTCAATTTTTCGGTCAGATTTTTCGAATTTTATATTTATGCAATTTCTCCGCAAAAACTGCATGGTAAATTAGTAAATATTAATGTGATGTGAAATAAAATAGTTTTTGTCCACTTTTCATCGTGGAAAAGCAGAAATTTTGAAGAAATATGACGAAAAAAATCGCTTTTGTGGTGGTCGTCATCTTGAATTTACCCATGATCCTCTGCTCGGGGGTCATGCAAATAGGCTCAAAATGACCCCAATATGATAAACGATGCCGTCACGGAGTTTCAGTTCTCCATATTTAGTCGTTCCGGAGATAACACAGAAAGTTTGGTAGCCCCCGCCGCCCCCAGTTAAAGTTAAAGCTTTCCCATCTGGGAACAAAGACTGGTAAAAATAACAACGCAACTTGTTTTTAAGGTACACGAATCAAACAGCTCTGTCCAAAAAATATTTTTATGTGTACAGTACACCAACAAGTGATGTTTCTGCATCAGTTTTTCAAAAAGTGCATGCTGCAGATCGAATATACATGATTTTTAAATAAAAAATCATTTGTGGCTGGATTCTATGGATAATATTGTATTGTATCAATCTTAATAGTGTATCTGTAGTACTTTTAAAAGGTAAATTATATATTTTTTGTCACTTTTGTGCATCATGGTCGAATATTGATTTCCATTTGTTTTCTGCTGTTGGGTTTGTATTCAATTAGAATAATTGATCGGTTTTCATTTCTTTATATTGGGGATGAATATGAAGCGTTCATAATGTTATAGAGGTTATGAATCAGTGTTTATTCTTCTCTTGTAAATACAATTCTGCGAGGCACATCGTGCCAAAAGTGATTAGCGCGCGCCTCATGGACAGCTTTGCTTCATTTCGATCTGAAAAGATGATTAAATTCTACTTTTTGCTCGCAAGTGCCTGAATATCAGCGATAACGAGGATCAATAGTTTGTGGAACACAAGTGTCTAGCAGGCTCGTTAATGTGAGTATACAACAGTGAGGGATATACATTCATCGTCTGCCAAACGACCTCGGGTCTTGAGGGATAACGACCATTCTGAACACTGGACAGTTCTTCAAATCAATTTAACCAGTGACCGTACGATACGATCTCTGACTCATCACAGCGATTTTAACTGTCTAGAACAATCGGTCCAGGCAGGGATTTGGGAGAGGTGGGAAGGAGATGAAGAGATAGCGACCATGCTGAAGATTGAACATTACTGGTACTTCACATCAATTGGCATGGAGGTTGTAACTGTCTTACGCTACCAGGCATGGCAAGGGCTGGGGAAGTTTGGGGAGGGATATTATGCCCCTCCCCACACTACCAAACTTGCTATTCCATCCGCGGAAAGACAAGCAATTGAGAGCTGACACTCTGTAAACTCTATTCCTGATCATAAAATGGCGACCGAGAAGGGTGATTGAGAAGTTATTGTCGTTTTACCCCTCGTCCACGTTTGTCCGGAGAGTATTGTTGTCGTCAGCGTCGTCTGTCTGTCCACCCGTCTGTCCGTCTATCGATATTCGATGTGAACAAGATATCTGTTGAAAGACGATAATCAAGATATCCAAATTCATACAACAGATGCAGCTGCCATTGGGTCAGAAGCCTATTGAACATGGCCGACCTTGACCTTAATTTTTTAGATCAAAGTGCAAAATAAATATCGATTTGGTACGATTTAGATGATAATTTCTCGAGGATCAAAGCATGCTTTTCTAAACACCACAGATGTATCTGTTTACTGGCTAGGTCTTCATTGAAGTCAACTGGCATTTGACCTATATTCGCAAGATCAACTCACACGTTAACTATTGGTTCATGACTGTTAGTACATTTATTGAAAGATTAGAGGTCTCTTTTCTAAATCCACACTTCAGATGTTTATGTAGAGAATTTAATTGAACTTGACTGATGCTATTTTCAAAGGTCACATATGTGGTATTCCTACGAAGTAGGCTACAGACTGCAAATTGTCCGGTAATGAGCGAGTTCATCCGAATCCTTTCGTCGGCAAAATAAGGAGAACCGTTGGCATTAGAACCGTGATTTTTGGCATGAAGGTGCAGTAGGGGACTGTTACCAGCAAGTTTTGAGCTGACCTACGTTTGATGAAAATTTCTGGTGATTTTTGATGAAAATCACTGGTGATTCTGACTTATAGGCAGGATTTCAGCATGGGGCGTGAGAGATTTCAAAGTCAGCTTCCTCACCCTACTTCGTAGGTCCTGTGACGTTACTCACACTACTCATGTGCTGTTAAGATTCACACCACAGATGCAATTCTGCTGATTGATCCCAAAAATATTGAAGTTTACTGACGGTGACCAAAGATCTGAGGTTAAAGGTTAAAGGTTAAAGTAAGTTTGTCATTCCATCATTGATTTTATCACAATACATCTTGAACCATTAACATATATGATCGATCTCATAATAACTCATTTCTCAAGATTAAATTACCTGAAAAAAAAGTTGATTCAACGCTGTTATCACAAGATTGCTGAAAGATTATTAATAGCCTCCGTATAATCACATCACATATGTAACTACATGTATGTATTAAACAGAAACTTATCAATGATGAGTGACTTTGACTTGCTCCCCACAGAACTATTGAGATAAAATACGTCCAAATATATCACATGAAAAATCCTAGCTACATGTAGACCTGTTATATACACACACCACACTTTGATCTGACGATGGACCAGAAACGTATTGAAGATATTAATATGGCCTGGGCGATTTGGGGTGTACCGCAGTCTGGGGAGGGGCGGAAAATCCCCTCCCCCTATATATTTTCGCTATCGCTAAGTCCAGAGGGCTGAAACTTACCACACTATATCTTTGGGTAAAGTTCTACAAGAAAATGTAAAAAATCCAAGATGGCCTCCATGATGACGTTACTCTGACGTCATTTTCAAAAAGACCATTTTTGGACGATTTTTCGGTAAGAATTCACGAATTCTTTTTATCTTTGTTTTTTCTTAGCAATAAATGTATGGTGAATTAGTAAATAATAATCTGATATGAAATAAAATAGGTTTTACCCACTTTTCCATACAGAAAAGCAAAAAATTTGAAGAAATATGACGAAAATATCACTTTTCTGGTACCCCACATGGACGCCATTTTGAGTTTACCCATGACCCTCTGCTCGGGGGTCATGTAAATAGGTTCAAAATGACCCCAATAAGATAATCGAAAAAGTCACGGAGTTTCAGCTCTCAATTTTTTGTCGTTCTGGAGATATGAGCTAAAAACCAACAGGGTGGTGGGGGGCGAGTGCCCCCTCCAGGCCAGGTAGGGTTAAGTGAATTTGGCAAAGCTTTAAAAAGTTTGCGTTATATCTACAGGTATTTCAATAAACGGATTATGACAAAACTTCCCCAAATAAGCAAGAGATTAATCAGAACAGCCGACGGTTTTGGGTCCGTTGGGCTAGTTTTCTTCAATTGTACTTGCTTTTTCATACTCAAAAGTTCCCCAAATCGCCTACCTATCACATCAAAGAAGGATTTCCTGATAAAAAAACTGAACTGTTAAAAGATTCGAAAAATTTGACCGAAAGTCGAACTTTTAAGAATATGAAGAGTTGCGTCATCAGAATAAAGAGCAAGGTTTTATTGGGGGGATTTTCACCTCACCCCCTCAGTACACCCAAGAAGCCCATCGAGTGCAATGAAAAATCCAACATCGTTAAATGGTCATGATGATAGACACTGGAAATCAAGCCGTTTCTAGATTAGCCACAAAAGATATATCATGGGATGGAATATTTTGTTTAATCCAAACTCAAGGTTTCACCCCTGCCCCATCGCCCCACTCCACCTCTGCCCCATCCCCCGAACCACCCAACCCAACCCCTGCCCCATTGCTCCCACCTCACCCCACCCAACCTCTACCCCATTGCCCCAAACCACCCCACCCCAAATCTACCCCATCGTCCGAAACCACCCCACCCAACCGCTGCCCCATTGCCCCTACCCCATCCAACCCCTGCCTCATTGTCCCCCACCCCACTCTACCAATAAGGGTCAAAAGGGGAATAAGCACGAAACCCACCGAATGTAATTATTGACATGATTTACTGACCTTTTAATTTCCTTTCAACATGCAGACTTATATCAAGTGTTCGCCATTTCAGAAAATATTGCTCTCGGAAAGACAGCCGGCCAGTCTTCACTCCATTATTGGGGATACACCGGTTCTGTAACGGATTTTTCTAGCGGACATTTAGTGGTTGATGGCGACACGTCTTCGACTTCCCCTAGGCAATGTTGGCAATCGTTGGCCGAGGACAGACCATGGTGGTCCGTGGATCTAGGACAGATCTACGGATTGGGTTCGTTTCGAATATTTATTCGATCGGATCAAGAATGCACCGAGGTAGCAACTTGTAAGTACGATACTCTATTTTTTTTCAGAAAAAAAATCACATACAAGTGTAGTTTTAGAGTAGCTAATTAGCAGCCAGTTGTTTACTGTAAGATGTAGCTACACAATACGATTTAAACTATCTAATTAAATTTTAATATTAATTTCCTCAAACCACGGTACATTAATTTCCTGTAAAAGGAGTAGGGACGTTTACATGGAAAAAGTCCTCAAGTTGTTATTTTTGAGATGCCTTCTTCAGTTCTGCAAAAACAAAAAAGTTTGTGTTCGTACAGCAAAAAATATCAATTTTTTTAATATATTGATAACGCTCACAGTAAAACGTGACGTAAAACAGCGTCTATGGACGTTGGTAATTTGCACGTGCTTTAGTCTGCTTTTGGCTTTTTTGTTTTTGTATACACTTTAGGATCGACTTTTTAATCAGTTTAGATTAAAATACACCTTTTAACATAATTAAATATTTGAAGGTATATTGGAATCATTTTCATCCACAGTTGGGGAATAGCTTACAGATACTTTACTGCTTACCGAAATTTATATTTCCAGGTGAGGATCGTTTGAGAGGATTTGAAATTTACCTGTCCGATTCAGCTACCCCACCTACTGCACCGTCCGAATTTGGGAACTCCTTCTACCATAGCAACATAGCAGATCTACCCGCTGTAATTGAGGTTGATTGTTCTTCGGAAACAAATGGGAGACACGTGACCATTACAGTGCCCTCTGGGAATGCAAAGATTCTCTCTCTCTGTGAAGTTGAAATATTCGGTAAGACCTACATCGGCATGTATGGGTCTCCGTTCTATCCACTAGGCGATAACATGTACGTCTGTGCGTCCATCCGTCATCATCTTGCTTTCACACACAGGAGCTTAGAGCCTGTTGGTTAATAATTATGATATAACTGATAAATATAACTTCCTTCAACTCCAGTATAAGAAATATAGAGGAGAGACTGTATTCACCAATTATCATGTCACAATTTAATAATTGAACAGCCCCAAGCTCCTACGTCAACCACATGCTCAAGGGATCATAAACTTCTATAATTTATTCCTGAACCACAATATTCGCGAAGGTCAGTGAGTCACCCAATCAGTCACCATTACTTTCACTGGGGGGGTTTTTTTGGACCAAAGCTTTGGCCCAGACAGACGGTCTACTTCAGATAAACCAAAGTCATTGACATAGGAATGAATACGTACGTCATAAAAGAATGCACATGCTGCGGATGACTTTCAATCCGTAAGATGATATCGATTACATTAATGAACAGAAATTAACGGAAATATACAAAGGTTTGTTCTACGATTTAGAGAAGCTTGTGTTCGATTCTTTTCTCTTTCAGAGTTCGTACCCTTCATCGTCAGCACTATGTTGGGAAACGATCTTTTATCAACAGAGTTCCAGATGGAATCGGTGGCGCCCTCTTTTCACTGGATTTCCTCGTCCATTGACGAAACCCGTGGCCACGTTACTTCTTTCCAACCCTCTGGACAAGTATTGTCCGTCCTCGACACTTCTGGAGAATTTATCACACGCTATGTAAGCTACTGGGACCTACCTGATCCTTCCGGGGTGAAAGAAATGTCCCAAACCACCGTCGACAAAACATCCGTCGAAGATAATACAAAATTCGCAAGCATGGGTCTATTGGAATCTTCCCAAGTCGAAATCAACAATCAGAATTTGAAGAACGAGTCCGGCTGGTGCGAATGTCCTTGTGTGGAGAATCCAAATTCTCTTCAGTCCGACAGATTCATGGCTGGTATTTTGGATGGTCTTACCATTGACAAGAATAAGGTGTCCAGAGTAAGGAGAAAATATGAAAGTGCCAATGACGAGCGACCGTCGGCTAAAGCGATAGGCTGTCTCGGTGCACTTTTACTGGGACTATTTTTCGGCTGCGTACTGATTCTTGATTTTACCACGGTGTTAGGTCATGTGATTATGTTGCGAGAAAATCTTCGAAACTGTTTCCGGAGGCAAGCTCCTGCACCGGTACCAGCGGGGGTCAGAGGATACAGAGATGTATTTTAACATTTATCCACCCCTACAGAGCATGTCTGCTTTCTCATTCTTTTTCTATCCTTGGTGGTTGAAGTTGTTGTGGACTTG
Source organism: Hanleya hanleyi (assembly GCA_036873755.1). Classification (NCBI taxonomy): domain Eukaryota; kingdom Metazoa; phylum Mollusca; class Polyplacophora; order Lepidopleurida; family Hanleyidae; genus Hanleya; species Hanleya hanleyi. The sequence goes on along the minus strand of JAVTVY010003356.1, from coordinate 90,547 downwards.
TGTTGTATTACATCAATCATTCTATCACGCAGACTTAACGCAATAATTATAACTTTTGATGTTTGATTTGAGAGTGTAGCAATCCATCATGGACAAATTCAAAATGGCGGCCACGAAGGATGATCAGGATTGTTTTTCGTTTCCGTCGTTTTTTCTCATTTCTCGCCTATTATGTTGACGCATCGCATTCATCTATGATAATATCGATCTAATAATAAGTTCGTATCTCACTCAAGTTGTTCAAAAATTTTATGTTACGGTATTTTTTTACGGTATATATAGACTCAAAAGAATGTCTTGGTGAACTTGCCAATGGTATTCAATATACATGACAAATGGCTACAGACCTCTATATGTATATCATCTCACATAAGGTCAGAGAAAACATGAATGCAAGTTTCTGCTATTGGAAACTTGTCTCCTACTATATATATACCAGTAGACCAGGATAAATGTTCTTTTACATGTACGTTACGAGGCGTACATTTTCACCGCAACATTGCTGTTAAAGGTAAAGAGCGAAACGAATAACAAATTAAATATAGCGTCGTCATTCTGCGACTTTTCAAGTAGCCACAAAACAGACAGAATCTGTCATCGTGAAAAACTGTTGCATGTTTTCATTGCGGTGGTGTGGAGGCTATTACAATGTCCGCTGGCTAAGAGTGTCCGGATCACCCAGCTAGGATACTTTCTCCACATTGGGGACAAGTGTCCGTCCTTGGTTGCAATAGAAAAGGATATGAAAACGGACACTATGCCACATTCTTATTCATCACACCGGGATAACCTATCCAAGCATCTGCCGCTGCCCCGGACAAATCTTTTAGTCCAAGGATTAACAAAAATTGTATCGGGAATCAGCCATTCAATATAAAGCAAACTTGGTTTTATCTTGGCTCTATGTGTTCATTTGGTTACATGTTTAGGTAGATAGATTCGCCTTACATGAAGTACATAACCTTTCATCCTTGTGGATATTCTTCCACCGGCCGGTTTCAGTGGGTAAATGGTGATTACTGGTTTTAAATTTCAGCAAAACTTTAGCTTGTTTGAAGGATAAAATATCCAGATAATGTTCACATCGAAATTCCCGTTTGATAGCAGAGTAAACAAATCTTTTTGAAGAGCTGTTTATTTGCTCTTGCCAGATTTGGTAGTATACATCTTTCAATTTCTATTTAGTTGCAGCCTTTAACCACCGTGTACTTGAAACCGACTGGTCCAACCAAATATAAGAAAATCCCAAATTGTCAAACAAAGATTTGATAAACTTAAGCCATTTACATTATCATTATTAAGTTGTCCAAAAACTAGTTTATACATGAGTACACTAGTAGCATTACAATTCCGACTTATTAACCCTATCTGGTCTGGGCTTTTTGGGACCTAGCCTGTGGGGGGGGGGGAGGGGCGAAATGCCCTCCCCCCCCTAATTATTTTTCTTACCTTTTGAGTCAGGGAGCTGAAACCTACCACACTATACCCTTGGGTCAAGCTCTACCAGAAAATGTGAACAAATCCAAGATGGCCGCTTTGATGACGTTACAATGACGTCATTTTCAAAAATGGCACTTTTTGGTCGATTTTTTCGGTCGGAGTTTCCCCCATTTATTTATTTATGCAATTTCTCCGCAACAATTGCAGTATAAATTAGTAAAAATTAATGTGCTGTGAAATAAAATAGTTTTTGCCCACTTTTCATCGCGAAAATGCAGAAATTTTGAAGAAATATGACAAAAACTCCATTTTCCTGGTACCCCACGTGGCCGAGGATCATGAATTTGCCCATGATCCTCTGGTCGGGGGGTTATGCAAAAAGGCTCAAAATGACCCCAATATGATAATCTATAAAGTCAAGGAGTTCCAGCTTTCCATTTTTTTGCCGTTCCGAAGATAGCGCAGAAACTTTGTGGTCTCTTCCAGGCCAGGTAGGGTTAACTTACTCCAGTAATTAATCATCCTGGAATAGATCGATATTGTAATTGAATATTGCCCTATTTCTCCATAGATCATATACGCCGGGGTACTTATCCGCAAGCCTAATATTTGTTTTAGAAATTTTATCCAGACCATCAGTTCCATCAGAACATGGTAAAAGAGTGGAAAGAGTATAATATTTAATTTTTAAATACATGTATTCAGTCAATATCGATTATCCGTACTGTGATTCCTCGATAATTATACAACCTCTTTGTTTGTGCAGCCCGCCAAACATATGCTATTACCGCCGGAGATTGTGACAAAGAGTCTGCCATTAGTTCTCACTGTGCCAAACATCGTGTGAATGATAAATAACCAGCATTCATATACATGTAGGAAGCCATACAGTATAGAATAGCTGAATGAGTCCTGTTTATTTTCCGAGATAATAACATCAAATGAAAACTCGTGTGAAACACGAACAGAGCATTGTATAAAACGTAATTTGGTATGCACAGGGCATTAGATCTCTCCAATTTGGGCATACCGCCTATTGTAAATATCTGAATTTAGAAAAATTATGTAGGCCCAGATATATGAAACTTAACTAATGAAGAATCATCTTGAACATGGATTTGAAATATTCAATTTTGGACCCCTCAACGATATTTGCGCACGGCATTAATGACCTGACGTATGTTGGAGAACATATTCCCCTTGAATGATATGGCTCTAATGTATAAAATAAAGGATTGAGGTGGTACTTGCAAGATAAAGGTCAGGGCACACATTTTTATATGAATGTGTTATGATGCTAGATTTACCTTCAATATATAGGCCTGTAGAGTGGCAGGGGTTGAAGTTAACACCTGTCCACCTGTCTCGGACAGGTGTTTTTAGCATGAGATAGGTATAGATAAAATAAGTCAGGTCTCATCCCTGGTAGTTGTGCCTCTGAGAAGGACAGCCAGGAAGGGGTATGGGCGATATGAGACATACAGAACGTCCTCTGGAGGAACAAGACCCACGGTTCAATGATTCGAGACTCAGAAGAGGGACTGGGGATGAGGATGAGCCATACACAGGGGTAATTTTATCTTCAACATAAGAGAAGACCTGGTCCCGGGGTCCTTCAAATTTCATGGAGAATGCTATGTAAGTCAATATAATTTAGAACCAAACGTGTAAAATCAAAATATAATTCGACATCCGAATGGGGCCGGGAGAAATAAATGGCCATGTACATACTACAGGTATAACATGTATCGTGTCTGTGTATATGTTTGTCTGCTTGTATATTCGAATGGCCTGCTGTTCATATAGTTGATTTTCCGGGAAATATTCCTTTTATCATGTCAGCTGCCTTTTCTCCAATCATTATCGATGGGGCATTCGTATTGCCTGACGTCACTTCCGGCATGATGGAAGCGTCGGCAACTCGTAGACGACCAATTCCTTTTACCCTGTACAAAAATGGAGACAATTTAAAACACTGTCCAAATGAAAGATTCAAATATTTAAAGATATAGAAATCCGCATTAAGGCTAGCATTCAGAAAATACATTAATTACTGGAAATTACTTGGATTTACTGAACACATATCATGCTGAGGCACTTCAGGGGGGAATAGGGGCTTAAAATAATCACTTTACGTCCTGAAAAGACTACAGTACAGCCCAAAAGTAATTTGACCACAAACGCACCCTGACGAGAAGAAAAATCGAGAAATATTGAAATGCTATTCGGGACCACCGAGCGGAAATCTACGAAGGGGATCGATTTTTCGCTGGGGGACATACAACATGAATTTTCTATGAATCACGAGATCTGACGCGCCGGAATCGCCTAGCACGCACGACTCAAAAGCAAACCACTAAAGCCCAACTCACACTACGAACATTTTGTTGTATTGAACATGTTCAGAAAATCAAACATGTTAAGCCCAACTCACACTACGAACATTTTGTTGTATCGGAACAAAAACACTGTTCAGAACATGTTTTGTCTGCAGCGTGAAGTGCTCAGAAACAAGAACATTTTGTTCGAGAGACATGTTCGTGAAATCAAACATGTTTGATTTTCGGAACATGTTTTCGTCCTCAAAACAGTGTTTGTCTTCAGTGTGTGGTGATCGCGAACATTTGTCCGAACATTTATCAACAGTTATCCAATCAACTGACAGCTGTCGGCCATGTGACGAAGCCGCTCTCACATGACACAACAAACTTGCTCCCATCACATGACCGGCAGCCTCGCTGCGTGATGGCGGCGACTGGCGGTCAAGAGAAAACGTTGTTAGTGTGAAGTTACCACGAACAAAAACAAGAACAAACTGTTCTGTTCTAATACAACAAAATGTTCGTAGTGTGAGTTGGGCTTTTGATTTCACGAACATGTCTCTCCAACACAATGTTGTGTTTCTGGGCACCTCACACTGCAGAGGAAACATGTTCTGGACAGTGTTTTTGTTCTAATACAACAACATGTTCGTAATGTGAGTTGGGCTTAACGCGGACGCATGAACCGTCTGTCAGCAAATCATACACCATGGATCCTAAATTTATGTCGAAAATAATAATAATCATTTCTGTTATGACCCATGGAAAGAAAGTATTAGCTGTAACATTAAACATTCTCGTGTTTAAGTTGTATAGTCCCAGTGATGTCATGGTTTGTTTTCTTTCTCTCTCAAAATCATTTCATATGTATATATGCTTAGTGGCGGTCTAAACACCATACCAAATATCATTTATTCATAGTTCGTTTTCGTATCTGCCAGTTGAAAATCAACGCTACTGTGTGTCGGTCCACTGCAGATGAAACTGTCGACAGGGGTGGCAAGTACTGTTGCGCCCTCTGGTGTCATTGAAACAATCCACGCATTTGAATGGGGTTGAAGGGAGGTAATCCGATTCGGGTGGTAAAATGATACCGGGATTATCTCCCTCGGGTGTAGAACTCCGAGACATTAACCCTACCTGGCGATTTGGCGGCTGTCGCAGCTTGGAAGAGGGGGTGGGCTGGGGGGGGGGGGATCTCGCTCACTTTTATTTTTGTTATCCATCGGTTACTATGTATTTGGGCTAACCTCTATTAGAAAATGTAAAAAAAAAATGGCCGCCATGATGATGTCACAGTGACGTCAACTTGTCGAAAGTCATTTTTCGCCTATTATTGAACTTATATCCTTTTTCCCCTATTTTTCGATATTATCTTTCAACATAGGGCTCCGCCTGATTAACCGAGTCATTTTGGGATTGCAATTCATTGAGGGCTGGCAGAATTATACCAACATATTGCAGACCACACACAAATTTCAACTTTCTGCCAAGATATGTCGGACACATATGCTCGAACGCAATATATGAGGGCTGGGCGAGGCTTAGTTCTGGAGATACAGGATGGGGCTTGGTGCTCCGGGATGGGGATATGTTCCCGAAGCTAGTGGATGGATTGAATCAGTGAATCAGTGTAGTATTGTGTATGCTCCAGGAATACATGAGGGTAGGGAGTCGGACGAGGCTTAGTTTAGGAGATAGAGGATGGGGCTTGGCGCCCCGGGATGAGGACATATTTCCGAGGGTAGTGGATGGGTTGAATAAGTGCAGCATGGGTCGAGTTTCGAGAATACATCAGGATTCGGGGGCGGGGCTTAGCTCAGGAAGCACGGGGTATGACTGAGAAGCTGTGGATAGGAAAAAATAGTCCAAAACTTAACATTTGGTCGTAAAGTTGTCAAAGTTGTCAAAGTGTTTGGACTTAGTAAATTTGTTCTGTCCACAGCTTCTCAGCCACACCTATGTCTCCTGAACTAAGCCACCCCCCCCCCCCACCCCCAAGTAGTTGAGGCGTTTGCTTCCTGAGATACTATGTGGATAGAAATTTCCACTCAGTATCTCGAAATTTCGAATTGGTAACTCCAAATATCGTCCGGATATCTCGACATTTCAAAGAAAATATCTCTTCGCAGATGCGTCGAGCGGGATGGCGTAACATTAATTTTTGACATATTGAATCGACTTAGCATCTTGAAATTTCGATTTAACAACTCAACATTTCCCCCAAGTAACCCAAATTTCGACTTAGTTGCTCAAAATTTTGACTCAATATTGGCCTGATATCTCGACATTTCAAAGAAAGCGTTGAGAGGCGATGGTATAAAATTAATTTTTGACATATTAAGTCGAAATTATCTCGAAATTTGACTTAAAAAATTGCCGTATTTATTCATCGACGCGAATTTTTTCTTGGAGACGGGTTCATTTAATTTCTTGAAGCGACTTAACCCTATCTGGCCTGGGCTTTTTGGAACCTGTCCAGGCCTTGGGGGGGCCGAAATGGCCCCCCCTAATTATTTTTCTTACCCCTTGAGCTAGGGGGCTGAAACTTATTACACTATACCCTTGGGTCAAGCTCTACCAGAAAATGTAAAAAAATCCAAGATGGCCGCTTTGATGACGTCACAGTGACGTCATTTTCAAAAACGGCATTTTTTGGTCGATTTTTCGGTCAGGTTTTCCATTTTTTTTATTTTTGAAATTTCTCCACAAAAACTGCATGAAAAATTAGCAACTATTAATGTGATATTAAATAAAATAGTTTTTACCCACTTTTCATGGCGGAAAAGCAGAAATTTTGAAGAAATATGACAAAAACATCATTTTTCTGGTACCCACGTGGCCGCCATCTTGAATTTACCCATGATCCTCTGCTCGGGGGGTTATGCAAATAGACTCAAAATGACCCCAAATAAGATAAACTATAAAGTCACGGAGTTTCAGCTCTCTAGTTTTTGCCGTTCCGGAGATAGTGCAGAAAGTTTGGTAGGGGGGGCCATAATGCCCCCCCCCCCCCCAGGCCTGGTAGGGTTAATATATTTATTCTAACTACGTCTACAAAAGTTACAGGCGCCATTCCCGAATCATTTCTGTACGTTTTGCTACATCCCTTGTTAGGTCAAGTTATATCTGATCTGTACTGTATTTTTGTTTGCTTCATCAGCCTTGCCAAGTTTTTAAGTACAAACCTGAGTTTAGGATCCGTCACAGCAGTCGAGTCGTCTGCTCTCCCCATTCTGCACGTGCCCACGAGGTGGTACGTGGACAAGGTAATAGTGCGGATGTACTCTTCCCAGTACTCGTCCGTGAACGGTTCACCCTTGTAGCCCGCCAAAACTCTGCGGTTGAACCGTGTTCCTATCGCCCGGTACGGCTTGGTTTTTACCATCTCCAGGACGAACTTGATACCTTGACAAGAGGAAAAAAAAAGCAAAGAGGGATTATACACGGTGCGTATTGTTCTATCCTTAGCCATTGGTTCGTATTCTCACCACAAACACCGAACTCCGATTCAGTTGCTGTTGAATGTCTCTCAGAATTTTAAGGATATATTAATTGAAAATCCTTAAGGTATGCATTCCATAAAAATAGTTGAATGGGCATTCCTTTGGGGCTATAACCGGGGAGTATATCCCTATAGAATTTCAAGATTAGTTTGAAAACTCCATCACGTTTTCTTGAAATAGTGACAATCGAACAACTGAACAATTGAGCGATGGGGGGGTGAGGGAGGAGGGAGCAGAGTTCATTCTGCCCCACGCCTCCGCCGTCCCCGAGTTGAGTAGACATTCTTCTCACTGCCATAACATTGTTGTGACCTATCTATGTGGTACACATCCTCCATCACTGCGGAGGACGTGACGTCATGTATTCGCCGGCCTTTCGCCAAAGCACAATGGCTGTTCTATTTTTCGAACGTACATCTGAATATGTGACGATTTTCGATGAGGTCACGGTAAAAATCCGTATCGAATTGGATTGGCGTATGTCTGCCCCGATAGCCGACATTCAGGTAGCCACCTGGTGGCAGTGGAAGATAACCAGCTAGTGTGGTTCGAATGAAATAGTTCTAACCTTCGACCAGGACTTTCACGTCTTCCGGGTGTGCGAGGTATCTGGGGTCGATGATTGGCTGATCCATTGGGTTCGTGCTAGCCAATCGTAACGTCCCCTTACTCTTTGTATGACACAGGAATGGTATGAATGTAAAGCTGTGCTTGCCTTTCATCCCGCCACATACGGCTTCCCAGTGCTGGTCAAACACGATGGCAGAAACGAAAGAAAATATAATAAGATGTTGAATGGAAACATTTATATCTACTTCAAGATTCTACTATGGGATCTCAATGCAAGCTATAACGAAACATTGCTTGTGAGTCTAGATCAAGGCATGGGTCTACCCATTCGCACGTGACCGATTCAAGAGCGTCACTACCCACGTTCATATTTATTCCCGGGAAACGCGTAGAAGGCCTCTCCGGCAACCTAGGATTCTAGTATTGGTTTCCAGTGTTCCATTGCGTAAAGGTCATTGTTCTGTATGTATTAAATATAACTAAGTCAAATGGATTCAGGCATGAGGTGTAATTTTTTTCAACAGCGATGCGGACTTATCAATGCGAAAAAAACGCGAAAATAGAACCATATATCTGCAAACATTATGTTCAGATTTATATCCGGGAAAACGCTTTGAACGCATCTCCGGCGATCTAGGACCCCCGAGCTTCCGGGGCCTAGGCGGCCCCTGGACCTTCGCCTGTTGGCCTGTGATACTCCCCCCATGAACTTTCGCTAGATCCGCCCTTGGATCCGCCCCCCCCCCCCCCCCCCTTTTGCAACCGTAGTGACGCCCCTGCGATTACATATGGACAGGTATGTACTCGGACCGTTTTAGTGCCGTTTGCCGGTAAGAAGCTCCAACCAATCAGCAGCACCTATCAGCTGTATTCCTCACGAGCTGGCTAAGCAAAATTTCATTATCACATCGACCACGCCGATCGGAAGAAAACTTTCAGCGTGGGTTATGTTAGCTGTCATAACAAAATCCAGACTGGTGAGAGGAGGTTCGAGCACATGCAAATCTCTGTCGAGGTTTCATTTGACTGGGTTCGAGCAGATGGAGTATACATAGACTGGTTGCCTCCCTTGTATGGCAACTTGTTTCGCCTTCGACACTGACCGAATTTGAACAGTCATTTAATTGACTGATCCAAAAGTCTAATTGGTTATCCACTGTTGATATCGTTCTATTGACGTCGTCCATGATTTCGTCTGAGGCATTCTCCTAGTCTGTTATTTATTCACACCCGATGTCGACCGATAATTCCCGCAATGCGGAGAATGAGCCTACGTCTAAACAGAATATGAACCTAAGATGCCAGTATTGTACTTCTGTGTGGTAAGGACGACTATGAAATGGAGGTAACTGTTACTAGTATTCCAACTAACTATTGTTTACAGTAATGAAACATACAGAGACGGTAAAAATACTTTGACATCATGAGATCAACCCGGCCAGCCATGTAAGTTTTGCCATTCTAGCTAGTGAGCTCAATTCAGTGATTTTCCTCATCAGTATACATTCTATAAAATTCTTGTTCTTTCCTTAATGACCTTTAACTAAATAGGAAAACTAAAATAATTCCAAAAGAAATTTCGGTGTTTTGCGGAATAGCATTTTTGGGGTTCAGTTTTTGAGTACGCTCGTGCCGCATAAAAAACCCAAAGCAAATCGACCTAAAAGTATTTATCACACGATCCTCGAAATATTTGCTGTATTAAACACGTGTGCGTTTTATCTATCGCATGATAATATGGGTCATCGCATGATAATATGGGTCATCGCATGATAATATGGGTCATCGCCTTCACCAAATTTGTCACGATTTCTCTTCAGAATATTGATGGTTGAAATCAACACCTCATATTCTCGCTTCTCGAGAGGTACGCCCCTCCGATGCCTCTGGCTGAAATACCGCACAATCTTTATTTGGTGCATTATTCATGAGTGTACTTCACGCCTCGCGACCCACGTCACCTACTGATACGACCTATCAAAAGACAATTATTTACTCCAAACTCGACTTATGCGACAGCGCTCTCTTGCATGCTCGTGCGAAATAACGAATTCAAATTTTAGTCACTTGTTATACACACCCTAATCAGCAAATGGTGAATGACCACCACGAGGTTTGAGGAACCCAGACACACATGTCTCATTATATACAACAGCGCAGGCACAGAGAGAATAGATGGGAGACAGCTGTTGTGCTCGCGAGGATGAACATCTCGCTGCTCGGTGTAGTTAAAACTTTTTTCTTTTGAATAAATACACTTTATCATCGTTATAAGTATTGTTGCATGTGATCCATTCGATCAGTTGAATAATTCAGATAAATAATTCTCTATATATTTTCACATATTCCAAATATTCACTCTTCTTTCATTGTTCACTTTATGAGCTCAAATCCACAGTTTCCTTACTCTTGATTTATTTTCAAATAATATCATAATATTGGCTATTTTTGTGTTGTATTTGAACTTGCTAGTATACATTTTTCGTACTAAAATTATATGGTTACCAAAAATGCGGTCAACTGCTGATATACTTGGATCTGTATAACCAAACAGTGCATCTGTTATATATAATATTACTCTTTTTTGTACCTGAACGCTTATAATGTTATTTATATATGCCATAATGCAGAAACCTCTTTACATTCATAAAAAAAGTGTTCCATATAGTCAATTACATGACAGTATTTACAAGTATCCGACACCCCAATCTTCTGTAGTAGAATATTGGTGGGGTAAATGTTTTGCAAAAGAACCTTTAATCTTACTTCCTTGCAACAGTAAGCAACCATATTCCAGAAAGTTTTACCAAGATCAATTGAGAATTTTCGTAGCCAAAATTGTTTACAACAAGGTTGCTTGTCTTTTTTATTATCGGTGATCATGTCCCTAAATACCTTGCATTTCATGCCACTCACCTCTATTCCCTTAAATAAAGTTGTGTTTCTGTCGGTTGCCATTTGGTCACACTTTATAAGCCAGGACATAGTAATGGAGTTACTAACGACAATATATTCCATCAGTCTTTGTGGTGATCTGTCAATTCTTTTACAAATCTCATCATATGATATATAGCAAGCGACTGTTCATGACTATATCTTTGACTCTAATTATTCCACCTGTGATCCATTTCTCAAAATATAATGATTTTCCACTACATAAAAAATGAATATTATTCCAAAGTACCGGATTGATATTTCGTACCTCGTCTGTTATGTCTGTATTACGTTTCATGAGCGGGTCATCTCCGGCCCCCATCACCGTACATACTTGTACAACCTCGACATCAGCGTTAGGGTTTCCGGGGTCTTGTCGACATGACCGGATATAAGCTGTACCATTGCAGAAATTATTGGCCTTTGGTCCTGGAATAAGCAAATGACAAATTTTCAAAACCAAGGAGGGGGGAAGCCATTAGATTTCGACGAATACGAAAGTTAAAACCACTGTCTGTTCCATTGAGGCCCCCGCCCGTCCTCTTCTCCACCCTCAATTTCACTATCCGTTTCCCTATTTCACTAAAGGTAGATACAGATCCAATTGCGTTATTCTGTCAATTGTTTTAGTGACTTTTGCTTTCCGTTCCAGTTCGTTTAGCGTTCAACGGCCATCGTTCTCGCTCAACGGTCTTTGCTCACCGGTCTTATACAGTGATTTTACTCATTCGTTGAGGTATTTTAGTTAAACATTCGCATACTTGCCCGATTTTAGAATATCGTATTTATCTTGTGTTTCCTTCGACGTCATGACGTCATAAGTGCAGGACAATGGTTGGTCAATCTCGAACTCGATTCCCCAGGTACCCACGTGATCTTGGAGATAGCTTCCAACAGGTAGATCAGCGGCCACAGGGATCTACACGACAAAAGGAATCAACATGTATATGTGATACATGAAGAACACATTCATCTCATGTTTCTCTTTCCAAAATGTTCATCTTCTTAGTATTGTCTAAGTTGCAAGGTGTCTCACTATCTTGATTAACAGTCCGCCCAATGCATTTTTCCTTGGTTTGAATTGGTTGAAAATACACTTACCCAACCATTACGAAAAGAGTGACAGATAGCATTTCCAGGTTAACCATATCTCCTTTCTCTAGCTGGGATTCAAAGAATCTCGCTTCTATTGTCAAGATCAAACAATATCACTTCTAGATTGAACATATCTCCTTCTATAACTGAGATCAAATTATATATCATTTTTGCAACGAACATATCTCTTTTCTATAACTAAATGAAACTATAACATTTCCAGGTCAAACTCATCTCAAGACTCTAATTGGAATGAAACTATAGCATTCCCAGGGAGATATTCAATCTTAGCGGTGATCAAACTCTGGCATTTTTACGTCAAGCATATCTCTTTTCTATAGCTAAGATGATATTACGACATTTTTTATGACAATCCTATCTCTTTCGATTGCTGAGATTTCTAGGTCAAACATATCTCCTTTCTATAGCTGGAATATAAATGTAGTATTTTCAGGTCAGGCATATCTCTTTTTGATAGATGGGTCCATACTACAGCATTTCTAGGTTTAAAATATTTCCTTTCTGTAGCTAGGATTAAATTCTTCATGAAAGTTGGAAGTTTTCGAAAACAATTTGAAACATTTCCAAAACATGGAAAACTCAATGTAGCAGCCTGAAAATCTAACCAGTTATATTTCAATATCAGTTTACATGTTATCTCTCTTAAATTGCAATACAAACCCCGAGAGATTCCAGATGTTGTTTCGGACCAATACCGGATAGAAGGAGAATCTGAGCTGAGCCGATGGTTCCCCCACAGAGTACGATCTCCTGCTTAGCCCGGATCGACTGAAGTTTACCTGCACGCTTGAATTCAACGGCACGGGCGATATTGTTATCGATCAATACCTGGAAAACAGATCAATCTCAATAGTTTTTTATACATCGGGTTGTCGATAAATATGAATCCTTAATTCAGGTGTTAAAACGAAATGTGATAACATATGTAGGCCTATTTATACTGCTTTGGTCTTTTCGAGCTCAAGATAATGTCGCTGGTGTATCAAATCTCAGGCATGGTCCTTTCGAACGTTGGAAGCTTTACATCACGAAAGATTTCTAAAGAAGTTGACCGAAGTTTTGGTGGTCTGAAGAAATATAGCTTATCTATCACATGCTAATTTGAAAAAGAAAATTTAAAATGCACTCTACCTTGGTCACGTGACTATGGGTGGCTATGTGAAGATTGGCACGGTTCATGGCCGGCCGCAGGAATCCCTCGGCTGTGCTGGATCTCTCACCATCCGCCGTCTGCTGGGCAACCATAAAACCTATGCAATAAAGGAGAACATTCATTCCAAAATGTCATGAGTATAGAAAAAACTAATTATAATTCATGGTTCGATCAAATACAAATAAAATATGCGAAGAGAGTTCACACAAAGGATCCAGTGTAAGAGGCTCAGATGTCCTCTGGACGAAGTAACCCCTCCCCCTCCCTTGTATGCTTCTACCCATGCCCCAAAACCCTATATCTAAACCTAAAACTAACCGCAAACTCTAACACTAACCCTACATATTACCCTAAATCGTATGAAATGGAGCTTGTACCTTCCTCGATTGGCGCCCAACATGAAGAAGATAGATCAAGGACTCGTTGGCAAGTGTCAGGATAATTTGACTGGAGCGTCGTGATATGACGCAAAACTCTTTGAGAGCGACGCTAAAATCCTGCTCATTCACGCATTCCTAGGGACTATCAATACGTTGAACCATAGCTGATGCGGCTGATGAGAGTTATTCTTTTACAAAGAATGCGGTAAATGCATTATCGGAAACGAACATCAAGAAGGTCATAAGAGGCGGTCAGTGGATGTGTCTCCTAAAATAATGAAGGTCAGACTGATTGAAAGGCCTCCAGCAATAGACACATACGGTTTTGCAGAATTTTAAATGGGTCCATCTTATGGCAAGCCGTTTCGGTATTTAATCGGTTATTCCACATATGTTGAAAACTTTTACAGATATGTCAAAAAGTGTTCAACTTATGTATAAAACTTTTCAACATAAGTCTAAAAGTGCGGATTTATTCCACATATGTGTAAACGTTTTATACATATGTTGAAAACTTGTTTACATATGTGCAAAAGTTTTCAAAATTAATTTAACATATGTGTAAAACTTTTAAACATATGTATAAAACTTTTACACGTATGTCTAAAACTTTTACACATATGTCTAAAACCGTTACACATAAGTGAAATAGTTAATTTATTTCACATATGTGCAAAACTTTTTCACATATGTCTAAAAGTTGCGACTTCTGCCGCAGGCGCCGGCTACTCCCTTGTATCATTTTGGCGCCTTTTCCTCCAGCAAACAAAGGAACAAACTGGCTGCAGTGATAACATGGTATTCAGTAAGGTTGATCTTGAAATGGCTAAGAGTCCGAGCTTGTGTGTTTGATTATCTCTGACCTTACTCCTACACTACGGTATTTCTATCCTGTATATGATATCATTGCTTGCTAATTCAGGCTTTGTACCCACCCCTACCCCGTTCTCCCCATTCATTTCAACATATGTATAAAACTTTTCAACATATATGTGGTACAGTTAATTTATTTTACATATGTGTAAAACTTTTCCACGTGTGTCTGAAACTTTTCAACATATGTATAAAACTTTTCAACATATGTTTAAAATTTTTGCACATATGTCTAAAAACTTTTCTAAAAACATATGTATAATTCTTTTGTACATATGTGCAAAACTTTTCAAAAATGTGGACTAACCGATTAAATACTGAAACGGTATAGCCTATACTGTTTTATTCATTTTTTCTGGAATAAACCATTAGTTAATTAATATTTCCGATGCCTTTGATCTGGTTTACTTACCTATGGGATTGGGTCCGTTGTTATCCGTTATCGTGTAACCCATCTCTTCTCCAGCTTGGAGGAAAGCATCCTCAAGTCCAGGAAACATTCTTACTTCACTCACAGGTACTGCTCCACCGGTCCGGTGATACCCTACAAAACAGGTCAGACTTTGTACATGTAACTCAGAAAATACCATTCTCTCTCAAAAGAAAACAATTCGCGCCAGGAAGGCCTTTTTTATTAAGCTAATTTTGTTATGTAGGGGCCTACTTAGATTCAATAATTGTCACGAAATTTCTTTGATTATATCTTAATTGCAACCATGCTTGTTCCTCAAACCTGACATGCTTGAGATATGTACATGTATAACACACTTTCATTTGAGAGTCCAGACATTCCACCATTCATGTGAACAAATTATACTCAACAAGGAATATTTAAATTCACACTACCAAATAGTTCACCAGCTGTTAGTTTTGTGACCCATTTCTACAGTATCAGTACTGTGTTACTATCTGTAGCAGTTGAAACTCAGTAAAACTTAAACAATTAAAACCAGTAAAGAAATTTGTCTGTGGAATAACAGAAAATATGGTATGGAGATTTGAATGAGTAAACTACTAAACAGCTTACATGATACCAACAAAATGTCCCAACACAAGCTGATATATTCCTTGGGTGGCTTGTTTCACCCTCAGTAAACTTTTATCATTGTTGCTCACACAGACTATTGGATGATACCACTTTTTCTTTGTTGTGCTGGGTTATTGCAACAGGCTGACTTAATTGGTTGATGTAAGATATTTCACCACCAGTGGGCAATTTGACCTGAATTTGAAGCCTGATGTGGTCTGTGATGAAATGTTTGGATGTGAAATAGGATACACGTTAAAGGCCACAGTTTACATATATCTATAACAATATACTGAATTGTGTGTATTGATGATGGCAAGTTGGTAATAGCAGTGTAGATAAATGCACTAACAAATGATGGAAAATTAGCATTTCCTATTTCATATATCCCACCAGGTTTTGTACTGTATTATATATACAGTGAAACATACAGCCAAGGGTTCCCGATGGGCATGACAGTGCACGCGCTGAGCCATCAATAAATAATGAAAAAAAATTAATTATAAATCAAATTTTCATCAGAATTCGGTCAGCTCAGAACTTGCTGGTAACAATGCCCTAATGCACGTTCATGCCAAAAATCAAAGTTCTAATGTCAACGGTTCTCCTTATTTTGCCGACGAAAGGATTCGGATGGACTGACTGACTGACTCACTGACTCATTACCGGACAATTTGCGATCTGTAGCCTACTTCGTAGGAATAAATAGCACTCTCCTATCCAGATATTGTTTTGTGATATATTAAGACTGTATACTTAAGAGGATAGTTTATAACTCTCAGGGATCCCAAATCGACGATTCAAAATATTTGTGTGTGTAAGTTTACATTACTCTTCTGACCTACTATCCGTACAGCTAAATAACATAAGGAAAACGGAGCCCGTTTATCAAATCTGTGTATAACTGTAGTTCCACCCAGGGGACAGCCGGAACTAACGAGAACTCCAGAAACTTACGGAGAAGGTCAAAGGTTAATTCTCAGATCTAGGATACCAATCTATAGGTTGCCAGAAGGATCGTTCTTATTTAAATCAGATTCTCCACGGCACAGCTCTTAATTAATGTTGCCAAACCAAACAGACGAAAGTTCAGACGTTGAGGGGTGTGAACGAATCCATGCCGCCATCCGCCTCACCGACTTTCTAAATTCCCAGTCCCATCGTCCCACCCACACATATATATACAGACACACACCCACACATATATATACAGACACACACCCACACACATATATACAGACACACACCCACACACATATATACAGACACACACACACCCACACACATATATACAGACACACACACACCCACACACATATATACAGACACACACCCACACACACACATATATACAGACACTTTTCAATTCAACATTCCATCTACATGTAGACCGGTTAATACAAATGTATGTCCATACAATGGATATCTTACAGCACGTATCAGCAAGTCAAATTCTATCTGGGCCTAGACTCATTCTTTAGATTGCGGAATTTATCCGGTCCGAATAAACAGCAACATATCCGGAGAATGAACGATCTCAGCTGTGATAAACAATACTGATATTATCAGCCAATAGAATTCGAATTCAGTTCGTATCGTAACCGATCAAGCCCAATAAAAGGCGACTTCAGCTGTGGTGACCGATCAGGTTGCCGGAATGATCAGCCAATATAATTCGAATTCGAAAATCAGTCTGTATTGGCAGTGAAAAGCAATCCTCGCCGATACCTGTGTAATGTACGGAGGCAACTTCCGTACATTACACGTTTACATCCTACAATATTGAAACAGAATGATGGAAAGCTCAACATAGCTCTCATATTCAATCCTTCCATCTCGCAAAGTTGACAGTAGATAGAGCTCCGTTTCACACAATATCAGCAGTTTCATTTTGTATCTGGCACCGGTACTATAAAAGTCGTTGTATGACAGGTGATGGTTAATTTCAATCAAATCTGATTGAAAATGTTATAAAACGCGTGTCTTGAAGGTTGGGATAAATGCGACAAATGTTAGCATTGCTCTCTTGCTCTTATTTGACCTATGTCGAACTATGTCATTTTTCTGATTTCAATTTTGCGAAATGGAAAGCTGAAGTGGCAAGTGCGCCATTGATCAATTCCGGTCAATCAGAGGGAGCTATCGATCTTGTAGATACAATATACCAAGCAGGCACACAGAATACCTGTGTCGACAAGATCCGGTACATTGCAGTCTTCCGATTTGAGGAAGTAAGGAAGCACGTCCTTATAGCTCCATCCGTCACAGCCCATGTTCTGCCACGTGTCAAAGTCATGCGGTGTGCCCCTCATGTACACCATCCAGTTAATGCTGCTGCTTCCACCCAACACCTTACCCCGGGGTACATTCATTAGCTGAAAAAAAAACAAGAGTCGATATCGGCTTCGATATATGCCCGCACATTTGACGTGCAGCACTCATTTCCCTCGGGCCGTCCCCCGCCCCCACATTAGAACATTGCCCTGATTGTATCTTCACTAGCCTTGACTCTTTGATCTCAAAACCACTAGAGATTTATCCGAGCTTTGAACGCAATCCACAACACAGAACTGGAAATATCTTAAAAGTCAGACAGACGGACAAACAAACAGACACACCTCCAAATCGCTGGGTTCTCGTTTCCCATTAGTTTGTTCCATTGCTGAAATTGGTTATATGCCACAGACCACGCAAGGACACAAAGAGTTCCGAAGTGTTTGGCCTTTATGACTTCAACATGGATAGTATCCATTTTAATCCTTGAGCACAGTATTCAAACATTTTGTTAAAAGTGATCGTAAACCCTTAAGTCAAGTTTCCATCAAATGAAAGACCATTGCAAACAGTGTGGCAAAATATTTATGGCATTTTTACGATTTTATTACACAGAGTAAACTGCAAATAAACTATGGTATTCTGTGGTGGTTTGTTGCAATCATATTTAGGTTTAGTGACGTCACACTGCCTTATTACATATATTTCAAACTGTGTATGCGCTTTCAAATGTTTTATTCAAGCTTAAGGTGTGTACACTTTGAGTTTCAACGCAGACTCACTGTTCCAATGTGCATGTGTCACTAAAATCTGGGAAATTAAACTCGTAAGGGTCAAGTCGATTTGAATCGTGCATTTAATTTCGCAGATTTTGGTGAAACATGCACATTGGAACAGTGAGTCTGTGTTGAAACTCAAAGTGTACACATCCTAAGCTTGAATAAAGCATTGGAAAGCGCATACACAGTTTGAAATATATGTATCAATGCAGTGTGACGTCACTGGACCCAAATATTATTGCAACAGACCACCATAGAATACCATATTATTTGCAGTTTATTCTGTGTAATAAAATCGTAAAAAATTACAATAAATATTTTCCGACACTGTTCGCAATGATCTTTCATTTGATGGAAACTTGACTTGAGGGTTTACGATCCATAACCTGTAACCGGAGATATCACACAGACTACAAAATTTGACAGACAGACAGACAGACGGAGAGACAGACAGACAGTCAGACGAATAGGCAGACAGACAGACGGACAGACAGACAGACAGACGGAGAGGCAGAGATACTTCACCATCAATGAATCCTGAAGTAATCACCATCCACATACCTGAAGTGGAGTATAACGCGGCCATAACGTTTTCAATAATTAGTTTTCGAGGGCATAGTGACCTTGACATAGATCTTTGGATTTCAATTCTGATAATCAACATATCGCCTTTCCCCTAATCTATCCATTCACCAAAAAGTGAGTTTCTGATATTTGGGGCACAGTGACATTGAACTTTGACCTCTAATTTTGTATCACATTCTCCTCATACATGTATTCACTTTAAAATGCGATTTTCAACGATACGCGACACATCAGTAGTATAGAAAGAGGATTAAAGACAATATTGACCTACTTATTTGCTCCCTCGGGTAAAATTTAAGGGGGAACTTTGTCACTAAATGAGGCTCTTTTGGTGGCTATTCCACCAAGCGCCTCCACTCAAAGTTTCTCAAATTTGGCGATATATATCGCACGCTGATAGCAAAATACGAACGTAGCGTGCAAGATCTATGGCGCTACGTTTCGTAACTTGTGTCTAATTCCGCTTAACCCGGGGCTAGGGGCCGTATGAACCATGTACTTCTAGATCCTCATGGTACTCATATGAACAGTCACAATCAAAGCGTGACTAAGATACATCATTCTTTAGATGACGACTTTACAACGAATATTATGGATTAAGAATACTGATCAACGATACGGATTTGATAATTTTGGAACATCATGATGTCTTGCCGGCATCATTGAAAACTGTTGACCGTTTCTCGCTTGCAGGAAACAAGCCTATGTTTATGTATACTATGATTGTCTTTTTGAATTTGGTGCTAATACTGTTATATGGAATGTGGAATAGGTCTTTGGATTATGGACGCGGATATTCTCTAATGGACGACGGCTGGATTATGAATGACGGACTAGACGCTTGTAATCTCGACGGGTGGGGTCCTAGCGAAGTGACGTCACGACAGAGCAAGAAACAATGATGGACTGGATCATGTCTGGACATGTTAGGGGATTCCTTCGCGGTGATGCGGTCATGTCTGGCGGTGATGTGGTCTGCCTCCGCAGAGAAAAAGTAGTCCCCAAACTGCAAATACGCTGCATGGTCCGATTGGGTCGTATGAGGTATTAATGTGAAGCATTCGTGAAGGCGCATCCACTGGGATGGGTGTGACGCGAAACTGACGTCATTCTGCGCATGCGCAGTAGACAAAGTGTATGGAAATACACGTTTTGGGGTCTAAGTGGGCCACTTTTGGTCCTATGGAGTCGTATGAGGTATTAATGTGAAGCAGTCGTGAAGGAGCATCCGACGGGGTGGGTGTGACGTGGAACTGACGTCATTCTGCGCATGCGCAGTAGACAAAGTGTATGGAAATACACGTTTTGGGGTCTAAGTGGGCCACTTTTGGTCCTATGGAGTCGTATGAGGTATCACTGTGAAGCATTCGTGAAGGAGCATCCGGGGGGATGGGTGTAACCTGGAACTGACGTCATTCTGCGCATGCGAAGTAGGCATAGTGTATGGAAATAGACGTTTTTGGGTCTAGGTGGGCCATTATTGGTCCTATGGAGTCGTATGAGGTATCGCTGTGCAGCATTCGTGAAGGAGCATCCGAGGGGATGAGAGTGACGTGGAACTGACGTCATTCTGCGCATGCGCAGTGGACAAAGTGTATGGAAATGAACGTTTTGGGGTCTAGGTGGGCCACTATTGGTCCGATGGAGTCGAGTGAGGTATCAATGTAAAGCAGTGGAGAGGGAGGATCCCCCTGGGCTAGTGTGTCGTCCGTGTTCAATATTCTGCGCATGCATAGACAGGGAATTGTGGGAAAAGTGCATTGGAAGGAACGTTTTGGGGTCGAACGGGGCTCCTAATGGTCTGATGGCGTCGAGTGAGGTATCAATGTGAAGCATTCGTGAAGGAGCATCCGACTGGGTGAATGTGACATAAAACTGACGTCATTCTGCGCATGCGCAGTATACCAAGTATATGGGAATAGACATTTTGCGCCGACATTGGTCACTATTGGTCCGATGAAGTCGTATGAGGTCTTATTTTGAAGCTCTCGTGAAGCAGCATCCGACTGGACTAATGTATCATCCGTGTTCAATAGTCTGCGGATGCGCAGCCTGGTTGTAGTAGAGAAAGCAGGCATTTTCAGGGTGCGTGGGGGTGTGTTTGGGGTAATAAACCACTATGGGTACATGGTTGTGGTTTGTTGGTGTGGGTTCTGCGCAAGTGTGTGATGTCACTTCCGGTTTCACTAAAACTACCGCCGAACACAGAAGACCCGTAGGGCCCGGGTTTTCCCCGGCCCGGCCCAGCCCGGCCGCAGCGCGCGCGTGACCGGAAGTGCGCAGGTCACGTGGTTTGATGGCGCCCCTGGGGAATGGCAATGTTCGGTCATCTGCGGCAATGCCCGGCTCTCTTCGGGACAATAGATAGCCTTTATCCATTCTTCCGAAGCATCCATGTATAAAGGAGGGTCTCCGACAATATTACCATCTATTTATCCATGTTAAATGGCCAGTGGAGAACTCTCAGTTTTCCCCAGAACCGTATTGGCACGAAAAAATACACGAAACCATGAAACTTATTTTTAATAAACTTAAACCTATAGGTGTTGGGCCAGTCTCCACTCGCCGTCTTTCTGGGGGAGTGAGTGTATGTAAATTTAGGATTTGTCCCGAAAATATAAAAAGCGGAACACGGACTTTACCCCTACAATAGGGGAAAACTCTTGTCAACCTTGTCCAAAAGGGCTAATATCGGTCCCTGGCTTATCGGGGCCTGCTGAGAGAGGTAGGGTTGGAGAGTGGGTGCATGTAAATTGAGGATTTGTCCCGAAAATATAAAAAGCGGAACACGGACGTTATCCCTAAAATAGGGAAAAACTCCTATCAACCACGTCTAGTGGGGCTTACCGGAGCCTTCCGACAGAGGTAGGATGGGGAGCGGGTGAATGTAAATTGAGGACTTGTCCCGAAAATATAAAAAGCGGAACACGGACTTTACCAATACAATAGGGGAAAACTCCTATCAACCTTGTCCAAAGGGGCTAATATCGGTCCCTGGCTTATCGGGGCCTGCTGAGAGAGGTAGGGTTGGAGAGTGGGTGCATGTAAATTGAGGATTTGTCCCGAAAATATAAAAAGCGGAACACGGACTTTATCCCTAAAATAGGGAAAAACTCCTATCAACCACGTCTAGTGGGGCTTACGGGAGCCTTCCGACAGAGGTAGGATGGGGAGCGGGTGAATGTAAATTGAGGACTTGTCCCGAAAATATAAAAAGCGGAACACGGACTTTACCACTACAATAGGGGAAAACTCCTATCAACCTTGTCCAAAGGGGCTAATATCGGTCCCTGGCTTATCGGAGCCTGCCGAGAGAGGTAGGGTGGGAGAGTGGGTGCGTGTAAATTGAGGATTTGTTCCGAAAATATAAAAAGCGGAACACGGACTTTATCCTTAAAATAGGGGAAAACTCCTATCAACCACGTCTAGTGGGGCTTATCGGAGCCTGCCGACAGAGGTAGGATGGGGAGTGGGTGCATGTAAATTGAGGATTTGTCCCGAAAATATAAAAAGCGGAACACGGACTTTATCCCTAAAATAGGGGAAAACTCCTATCAACCACGTCTAGTGGGGCTTACCGGAGCCTTCCGACAGAGGTAGGATGGGGAGCGGGTGAATGTAAATTGAGGACTTGTCCCGAAAATATAAAAAGCGGAACACGGACTTTACCCCTACAGCAGGGAAAAACACCTATCAACCTTGTACAAAGGGCTAATATCGGTCCCTGGTTTAACGGGGCCTGCCGAGAGAGGTAGGGTGGGGGAGTGGGTGTATGGTTGTGGTTTGTTGGTGTGGGTTCTGCGCAAGTGTGTGATGTCACTTCCGGTTTCACTAAAACTACCGCCGAACACAGAAGACCCGTAGGGCCCGTGTTTTCCGCGGCCCGGCCCAGCCCGGTCGCAGCGCGCACGTGACCGGAAGTGCGCAGGTCACGTGGTTTGATGGCGCCCCTGGTGGATGGCAATGTTCGGTCATCTGCGGCAATGCCCGGCTCTCTTCGGGACAATAGATAGCCTTTATCCATTCTTCCGAAGCATCCATGTATAAAGGAGGGTCTCCGACAATATTACCATCTATTTATCCATGTTAAATGGCCAGTGGAGAACTCTCAGTTTTTCCCAGAATCGTATTGGCACGAAAAAATACACGAAACCATGAAACTTATTTTTAATAAACTTAACCTATAGGTGTTGGGCCAGTCTCCACTCGCCGTCTTTCTGGGGGAGTGAGTGTATGTAAATTTAGGATTTGTCCCGAAAATATAAAAAGCGGAACACGGACTTTACCCCTACAATAGGGGAAAACTCCTGTCAACCTTGTCCAAAAGGGCTAATATCGGTCCCTGGCTCATCGGGGCCTGCCGAGAGAGTGGGTGCGTGTAAATTGAGGATTTGTTCCGAAAATATAAAAAGCGGAACACGGACTTTATCCCTAAAATAGGGGAAAACTCCTATCAACCACGTCTAGTGGGGCTTATCGGAGCCTGCCGACAGAGGTAGGATGGGGAGTGGGTGCATGTAAATTGAGGATTTGTCCCGAAAATATAAAAAGCGGAACACGGACTTTATCCCTAAAATAGGGGAAAACTCCTATCAACCACGTCTAGTGGGGCTTACCGGAGCCTTCCGACAGAGGTAGGATGGGGAGCGGGTGAATGTAAATTGAGGACTTGTCCCGAAAATATAAAAAGCGGAACACGGACTTTACCCCTACAACAGGGAAAAACACCTATCAACCTTGTACAAAGGGCTAATATCGGTCCCTGGTTTAACGGGGCCTGCCGAGAGAGGTAGGGTGGGGGAGTGGGTGTATGGTTGTGGTTTGCTGGTGTGGGTTCTGCGCAAGTGTGTGATGTCACTTCCGGTTTCACTAAAACTACCGCCGAACACAGAAGACCCGTAGGGCCCGGGTTTTCCCCGGCCCGGCCCAGCCCGGTCGCAGCGCGCGCCTGACCGGAAGTGCGCAGGTCAAGTGGTTTGATGGCGCCCCTGGTGGATGGCAATGTTCGGTCATCTGCGGCAATGCCCGGCTCTCTTCGGGACAATAGATAGCCTTTATCCATTCTTCCGAAGCATCCATGTATAAAGGAGGGTCTCCGACAATATTACCATCTATTTATCCATGTTAAATGGCCAGTGGAGAACTCTCAGTTTTCCCCAGAACCGTATTGGCACGAAAAAATACACGAAACCATGAAACTTATTTTTAATAAACTTAACCTATAGGTGTTGGGCCAGTCTCCACTCGCCGTCTTTCTGGGGGAGTGAGTGTATGTAAATTTAGGATTTGTCCCGAAAATATAAAAAGCGGAACACGGACTTTACCCCTACAATAGGGGAAAACTCCTGTCAACCTTGACCAAAAGGGCTAATATCGGTCCCTGGCTTATCGGGACCTGCTGAGAGAGGTAGGGTTGGAGAGTGGGTGCATGTAAATTGAGGATTTGTCCCGAAAATATAAAAAGCGGAACACGGACTTTATCCCTAAAATAGGGAAAAACTCCTATCAACCACGTCCAGTGGGGCTTACCGGAGCCTTCCGACAGAGGTAGAATGGGGAGCGGGTGAATGTAAATTGAGGACTTGTCCCGAAAATATAAAAAGCGGAACACGGACTTTACCACTACAATAGGGGAAAACTCCTATCAACCTTGTCCAAAGGGGCTAATATCGGTCCCTGGCTTATCGGGGCCTGCCGAGAGAGGTAGGGTGGGAGAGTGGGTGCGTGTAAATTGAGGATTTGTTCCGAAAATATAAAAAGCGGAACACGGACTTTATCCCTAAAATAGGGGAAAACTCCTATCAACCACGTCTAGTGGGGCTTATCGGAGCCTGCCGACAGAGGTAGGATGGGGAGTGGGTGCATGTAAATTGAGGATTTGTCCCGAAAATATAAAAAGCGGAACACGGACTTTATCCCTAAAATAGGGGAAAACTCCTATCAGCCACGTCTAGTGGGGCTTACCGGAGCCTTCCGACAGAGGTAGGATGGGGAGCGGGTGAATGTAAATTGAGGACTTGTCCCGAAAATATAAAAAGCGGAACACGGACTTTACCCCTACAACAGGGAAAATCACCTATCAACCTTGTACAAAGGGCTAATATCGGTCCCTGATTTAACGGGGCCTGCCGAGAGAGGTAGGGTGAGGGAGTGGGTGTATGTAAATTTAGGATTTGTCCCGGAAATATCAAAAGCGGAACACGGCCTTTACCCCTACAATAGGGGAAAACTCCTATCAATCTTGTCCCAAAGGGCTAATATCGGTCCCTGGCTTATCGGGGCCTGCTGAGAGAGGTAGGATGGGGATTAGGAGTAGTATAGAAAGCAACAGTTTTGGGGCCCGAGCTCCGAGCTCCCGCCTGCGTCGTTCCCGAGCTCCGAGCTCCGAGCTCCCGACTACTCCATCCCCGAGCTCCGAGCTTCCGTCGTTACGCCTTAACGCCCGGCGTTATGCCTTAACGCCCTAGCATAACGCCTTGACGCCATGATATACACAGATGAAAGAAAAACAGCAACATCAAGGATATGAGATGAGAGAACAACAACAACAACAACATGTTTTTTTTCATGTGGTTTATTCTCCCCTCCAGTACATCATACCCACGCTGGGGGAGCCGCGTTGGGTATGTTTACAATTCAAGAAGACTCTTGTCCAATCAGAGGCCGCCATTTGGCGCTGTATCAGTCATATTCGTTCTTGCCCGTTACTGCGTTAGAGGTATTCTCGGCTACTCTTGTCCAATCAGAAGTCGCCGTTTCAGAAACTTTCATCTTTGCTAGGTGTGACCTAATCGTCGTCGGGCAGGCCTGGATATTGTTCGAGCAGCATGTCCAGAAAGAGTTGTTTGCGCATCATGATCGCGTTTTCCAGGGCCTCAGTGGGTGGTTTCCCCATATCCTCTTCCAAGTGACGCTTGGTCTTCATGATGGACCTGTGCGTGGGGTCGCCTTTCATTTCAAGCGGTAGGAAGGTATACTGTTCAAAGATCGCCATGGCTGTTTTCCTGATGCAGGGGCGCATTTGGGTGTACGCCTGTTGTAAGTTATCCTGTCCGGCGCCCGTACGGGCTATAGGGTACAGCAGGGTGCGAGTGCGCCAGGTATGTGTGTGTGTACGCCTGCGTACGATGACGTCACTTCCGAGCAGCGCAGGGTCAAAGGTCACTTCCGGTCACGTGGTCAAAGGTCACTTCCGGTCAGGTGACCGAAAGTGCACTCAAAGTTCAAAGGTTAATCAGCCTCCAAAATCCCTTTATCGCTCGTTAAGGCGCTGAGACGGGCGTTAAGGCGTAAAGATAGGGCGTTAAGGCATTGAAATGGGCGTTAAGGCGTAACGACGGGTGTTGACGGGTGTTGAAACGGGCGTTAAGGTGTAACGACGGGCGTTGACGGGCGTCACTGCATTTCGATATATTGGTGGCAATTCCATGAAAATCAGGGCTTCTGAGCTAGTTCACCAGGGCGTTGAAGCGTTAAGCTAAGCGTTACTTCCTTCTGGAATCGTATTGTGACAGCAGCTATCAATACTCATGCTGCAGCGATCGAGGACGCCGGACAGGATAACTTACAACAGGCGTACACCCAAATGCGCCCCAGCATCAGGAAAACAGCCATGGCGATCTATGAACAGTATACCTTACTATCGCTTGAAATGAAAGGCGACCCCACGCACAGGTCCATCATGAAGACCAAGCGTCACTTGGAAGAGGATATGGGGCTACCACCAACTGAGGCCCTGGAAAATGCGATCAGGATGCGCAAACAACTCTTTCAGGACATGCTGCTCAAACAATATCCAGGCCTGCCCGACGACGATTAGGTCACACCGAGCAAAGGTGAAAGTTTCTGAAACGGCGACTTCTGATTGGAAAAGAGCAGCCGAGAATAAATCTAACGCAGTAACGGGCAAGAACGAATATGACTGATACAGCGCCAAATGGCTGCCTCTGATTGGACAAGAGTCTTCTTGAATTGTAAACATACCTAACGCGGCTCCCCCAGCGTGGGTATGATGTACTGGAGGGGAGAATAAACCATATAAAAACATGTTGTTGTTGTTGTTCTCTCATCTCTCATCCTTGATGTTGTTTTTCTTTCATCTGTGTATATCAAGGCGTCAAGGCGTTATGCTAGGGCGATAAGGCGTCACGACGGAAGCTCGGAGCTCGGGGATGGAGTAGTCCGGAGCTTGGAGCTCGGAGCTCGGGGATGAGGCAGGCGGGAGCTCGGAGCTTGGGCCCCAAAGCTGTTGCTTTCTATACTACTCCTAATCCCCACCTCTCTCAGCAGGCCCCGATAAGCCAGTGACCGATATTAGCCCTTTGGGGCAAGGTTGATAGGAGTTTTCCTCAATTCACAAATCCTCAATTTACATGCACCAGCTCCCCACCCTACCTCTCGCGGCAGGCTCCGATAAGCCTCACTAGACGTGGTTGATAGGAGTTTTCCCCTAATTTAGGGATAAAGTCCGTGTTCCGCTTTTTATATTTTCGGGACAAATCCTCAATTTACATGCACCCACTCTCCCACCCTACCTCTCTCAGCAGGCCACGATAAGCCAGGAACCGATATTAGCCCTTTTGGACAAGGTTGATAGGAGTTTTCCCCTATTGTAGGGGTAAAGTCCATGTTCCGCTTTTTATATTTTCGGGACAAATCCTAAATTGACATACACCCACTCCCCCAGGAAGACGGCGAGTGGTGACTGGTCCAACACCTATAGGTTAAGTTTATTACAATAAGTTCCATGGTTTCATGTATTTTTTCGTGCCAATACGGTTCAGGGGAAAACTGAGGGTTCCCCACTGGCCATTTAACATTTAACATTAACATAACTCTATACATGGATGCTTCGGAAGGATGGATAAAGGCTATCTATTGTCCCGAAGAGGGCCGGGCATTGCCGGAGATGACCGGGCATTGCCATCCACCAGGGACGCCACCAAACCATGTGACCTGCGCACTTCCGGTTACGCGCGCGCTGCGGCCGGGTCAGGCCGGGCCGGGGCCCTACGTCTAAGAGAAAATCGGAACTCTTCTGTGTTCGGCGGTAGTTTTAGTGAAACTGGAAGTGACGTCACACACTTGCGCAGAATCCACACCACCAAACCACAACCATGGACCCATAGTGGTTTAGTACTTCAAACACATCTCCACGCACCCCAAAATGCCTGCTTTCTATATTACGACCAGACCGCGCATGCGCAGACTATTGAACACGGATGATGCATTAGTCCAGTCGGATGCTGCTTCACGAGAGCTTCAAAATAAGACCTCATACGACTCCATCGGACCAATAGTGACTCATGTCGACGCCAAAATGTCTATTTCCATATACTTGGTATACTGCGCATGCGCAGAATGACGTCAGTTTTACGTCACATCCACCCAGTCGGATGCTCCTTCACGAATGCTTCACATTGATACCTCACTCGACCCCATCAGACCGGTCGGCCCCAAAACGTTCCTTCCAATGCACTTTTCTCACAATTCCCTGTCTGTGCATGCGCAGAATGTTGAACACGGACGACACACTAGTCCAGGGGGATCCTCCCTCACGACTGCTTTACATTGATACCTCATTCGACTCCATCGGACCAATAGTGGCCCACCTAGACCCCAAAACGTCTATTTCCATACACTTTGTCCACTGCGCATGCGCAGATTGACGTCAGTTCCACGTCACACCCATCCCTTCGGATGCTCCTTCACGAATGCTGCACAGTGATACCTCATACTAATCCATAGAACCAATAGTGGCCCACCTAGACCCCAAAACGTCTATTTCTATACACTTTGCCTACTGCGCATTCGCAGAATGACGTCAGTTCCAGGTCACACCCATCCCCTCGGATGCTCCTTCACGAATGCTTCACAGTGATACCTCATACGACTCCACAGGACCAATAGTGGCCCACCTAGACTCCAAAACGTCTATTTCCATACACTTTGTCTACTGCGCATGCGCAGAATGACGTCAGTTTCACGTCATACCCACCCCGTCGGATGCTCTTTAATGACTGCTTCACATTGATACCTCATACGACTCCATAGGACCAAAAGTGGCCCACTTACACCCCAAAACGTGTATTTCCATACACTTTTTCTACTGCGCATGCGCAGAATGACGTCAGTTCCACGTCACACCTTCCTGAATGCTTCACATTGGTACCTCATACGACCCAATCGGACCATGCAGCGTATTTGAAGTTTGGGGACTACTTTTTCTCTGCGGAGGCAGACTACATCACCACCAGACATGACCGCATCACCGCTGAGGAATCCCCTAACATGTCCAGACATGATCCAGTCCATCATTGTTTCTTGCTCTGTCGTGACGTCACTTCGCTAGGGCCCCACCCGTCGAGAGCTTCATTTTGTGACAAAAGTTCCCCCTTAAATTTTACCCGGGGGAACAAATAATTAGGTCAATATGGCTTTAAATCCTCTTTCTATACTACTCACATCACCTCCCCCTATTGTATCCACTTACTAAATATTACGACTATAACCTGACATCGGACACAAACAGACAGACAGACAGACGATCTGACGAAAATCGCCATCACATATGTTCGCTGATTGGCAGACATATAAAAAACACCCAAACTTTAAAACTATCCAGTTAAGTTGAAGGTATAGAATATCGGAGTATCGAGTCATTTATCGGTTAATATTTGAATTTTGAAACAGACCCTGTCATGGAATCCTTTACAGGAATATTTCTGAGGAGCCGACTTAAAAGCCCAGTCAATTTCTCCCTTTTGCAGGCTGTGTAATTCGCAAGGAACTTTGATTGCCGGAAACTCCCGATCGTCATATCCTGCTTCTAGTAGTAACACCGTTGTCTGGGGGTCTTCTGAAAGCCGATTGGCCACGACACAGCCGGCACTTCCTGCGCCCACTGAAATAAAGATTAAGGCTAAGTATAAGTTGTTTTAATGCATATTATCACTACACTGTAAAAAGAGGAAACATGATTAACGTTTCATTTTGAGATGGTAACATGTTAGATGCTTCGTAATGCTACATGTTTTACCCTATTTTTCCACAAAAACATGTCTCATAGACGTAACGATGCAGCTTTTTGAGGGTTGTGACATGTTTCCCTCGCGCTGGCGTCTCACTATAACGGTCCGACAATTTGTTTGAAACATCAACGCTGAAACACGTGCAACCGAGATGCATGACGACATGTGTCAAGAAAAGCGGAGTACAAAAGAGATAGTGCTGTCTGGTGCATGGAATTAGATACCAGGTCGTCTTCACACAGTTCGACAGAGAGCTTTAGCAATTTGCAAACAAAGATATGATTACCACTGGCTTTCAGATATTTATTTCTGGTCTTTAGCGACCCGGAAGATATATGTCGGTATTGTGGATTAATCGACTGAGTATTTTATTTGCATAACAATTTATCTCAACCAGGCCTAGGGTATTTGAGGCCTGCTCAGGCGCCATTTCACACTATCCCTCTCCTTCCAAATATGTCTTTGCTCATTGAGATAGAGGTCTGAAACTTCTGACAACATCAGCTTAACTAAAAAGCGTGAAGAACAAATAAATGTGCAAGATGGCCGCTTTGAAGACTTCATAGTTACGTCATATTCCAAATATGCATTTTTGGTCGATTTTTTTTGTAAGATTTTCCCAGCCCAAATTTTGACTCTTCACTGGAACCCTACATGGCAGAAATTTTGAATTTCAGAGTATTCGCCCAAAACATATGGTCATATGGTCATATGGCCCCATAAGTGACACTTATGGGGCACTAATGTGAGCAGCACTGAAAGAAATAACAACTGTGTTCTCCGTGTGATCAAAGGTACATTCAGTACTTTGAATTGTGAATGTGTAGCGCACCAGGAGATTTTTTTGAACAGAGTCAATACGATTGCTTACGTCATTACAGCTTTGGACGGGATTCGGCCTTAGTGGCATATATAAATCAGAAGGAGACAGAATGGACATTATTTTTCATACGTATTGAAATATTGAATAGTGTTTAGTGTCAACAATGTTTCTACTTCATCCCACAATGTGATCACTGTTGCAAAACTCGAGACGAATCCAGCCCTCCAGCCCTGATTTTAATAATCATCTGCGATCCGTATTCCATACCCCAAAATGGAATGAAATTTCAGCCACCCGGAAACAGAAATAGTTAATCGCGAGTAGCATGTCAGGAAAAACAACAAAGGCAGTATCATTCAGCAATTCCATATTTGTAGGCCTAAGTAATACAGTACCCATGTTCAGAAATGTTTCCAGTGTGCCGGATTAGACATGGAATACAATATGGGATAATACTTTATCACAGATCAGACAATGTCGTGTCAACGGACCAATATGGCAAGTTGAGACTTGAGTACATTATCTTACTTTTAAGTGTGAATCAGTGATATAAATGAATCAAACCTTGAGCACATTATTGTTATATGAACAATTTTCACTCTATGGTAACGGGGTTCACATCAGGGATTCAGATGTACCAATCATGCATCTGTTTGAAATCATTATTAGGTTTGATTTAACCTGAGGAGCAGTCCGTTTTATGTGTTTCTGTATATGTTTATTGCTTGTTCATACATGTTCCTGAGTTTGACTCCCAACGAATATAAGAGAATAAAACTTGATGTATGTTGATTTTTGATGAATGTTTTCGTTTCAGTACCAGTAGCATGCACATGCCAGTCTGACAGTCTCCTGAAACACGTAATGGGATGTAGACTGTTTTGAAACACTTCCAAGTTTGAGACATGTTCAGATCCGTTTCACTTGTGACATGTCTCAAAAGTTGGGACAAAGTCCTGTTTGGGCTTAGACGTTTCATTTTGAAACATGTAGTCGGCTCTAACATGTTTAAGCTTGAGACATGTATACACAACAGGTTTCAAAATGTAGAACGTTACATGTTTTAAACGAACACGTGCTTATTGAAGCCATGTCTCATATTGAGACATCATTAACTCATGTGAAAAGGACACGTGTTTCAATTTGAAACATGAAGCCGTTTTAATATGAAACATATATGTACTCACACATGTCCTAAAAGTTGGGACAAAATCATGTTTCATTTTGAGACGTTAAACATGTGACCAATTTTCAACCCTAACCCCGGGACGACAACAAACATATTGACAGCTGACACTGCATGACTTTCTTAGTTTATCATAGTGGGGTTGTTTTGAACCTAAAGAGCAGAAGATCATCGGTTATTTTTATATTTTGTTTTTCTCAAAACAACTATTTTATTTCACATCAGATTATTATTTACTAATTTGCCATGACTCTTTTGGAAATGACGCCACGGTGACGTCATCAAAGAATGCAGGATGCCGGTGTGAAAGAAATGCAGTCCGTTAGGAAATTTAGACCGCTTACTATCTGCAGCACAGATTTGTCTCGTAACATACTGTGATAGGAAAGAGTGTGCTCTTCTTTATTAAAACACGGTTGCGTTTGGATTTTATGGGATTAAAATTACTTTCACACCGGTCCCACTGGAATATAATGAAAACTCGTGTGAAACACGAACAGAGCAGCTCCCCGAGCACATTTGTAAAACGTAATTTGGTATGCACAGGGCTCTAATCTCCCCAATTTGGGCCTATCCTGTATTAGGCCTGGCAAAACATTTTAGGCTATGGTCCGAACCCAAATTAAAGAAAATATTGAAAAATTTTGAATGTAGGCTTTCACTCAGATATATGACAATTAACAGATGAAGAATCTACCTGAACAATGATTTTCAATGCTGAAAAAAATTTAGTCTATTTTGGGCACATTTCTAATTTGTGCACGATGGTAATGACCTGACGTATGTAGGAGAAATTTAATCCTTGAATTCAATGGATAGCTCTATTAAATCGGGAGTGAGGTGGTGCTTACAAGATAAAGGATCGGACACATAGCTTTATATGAATGTCTTTCGATACGAGATTTACCTTTACACACTGACTCTATTGTCTCACGGGATGTGTTCTTTTTTCGTGAATCACCTGTTTGCAACGGAATTTTTATCTGCTCAGGTGTTCATGAGCAAGATCAACAGGTTAATAAGTTGATATTCAACAGGTTGATCTTACTCAGTGTCCCTGTCGAATTTCGTAGCAATGGCCCCGGGTCTAATTTCATCATAGGTTAGACCGTCCGTGTTTTGATTCATCACATTTTTTCTTGCTTTCTTAATAACTTATATCTATAATACCATCCCGTTCAGCATTGTCAACGTTGCAAACGAGCATACACGGATCGATTTCTGGGTTCGTCTCCACAGTGATTAGAGTCATGGAGTAAATTTTGTCGTCTCAGTTATTCCCCTTGGCTGCGCCTGAAAATCATGACTCATTTACGAAGAAAAAATCGAAAAAAAGAAAGGGTTAGGTTACTCCCCACTTTTTTTCGCATTTTCAATTCGGTACCGCACCTGGGAAAACGGAAAAGGAATTTAATTGAAATCGCTCTAAAAGATTTGTCTGGAAATTGGACCGAATTTGACTATTTTTCGACTTTTTAAGGGGTTTTCTATGACAAATGAAGCAAGCATGGAGTTTCGAGGTTCAATTTTCTGTAAAATATCAGAGCTGTGTCTTAAAATAATAGTGCTCTTTCAGAAAATATATACGGTACATATAAGTGATTTGGATCGAAGTTTTACGGCAATTGGTGACGAATAAAAGCGGACCCATGGTCATATTACCTGCCAAATGGAAGAATCCCTTGAGGGCATAACAGTTCAATACATGCATTATCTCAACGTAAGCTACATTACGGAGCGGAGATGTGTAATTACGCCAAATTGTTTAATTTGACTTCCTAGTTGCATCTGAAACACTATTTTCGGAGTCAGTTGGAAGACGACCAGAAGCTCGATTAAAAGAATCCACGGTGTATGTAATGGTGTAATATTTATAATATTGCATACACTGATATAAATTTGTCAGAATTATTTTCATTGCAACAGAACGTATTTACAGTCCAAAATGGATGGACTGGGTGTATGTTATTGAGGTTTTAGGAATTATCAAGTTTCCAAAGCATTTCCCGTGTTTCT
Organism: Hanleya hanleyi; assembly: GCA_036873755.1. Lineage (NCBI taxonomy): Eukaryota > Metazoa > Mollusca > Polyplacophora > Lepidopleurida > Hanleyidae > Hanleya > Hanleya hanleyi. The sequence goes on along the minus strand of JAVTVY010003356.1, from coordinate 56,534 downwards.
AGGAGAAAATTTAGTGCAAAATTAATACTACTTACAATTAAGTGTTATCGAACCGCAGTAATTTGGAGCACATGAGCCATCTATATATGCGGAAAATGACATGAGATACTGTACATGCATAGTCATCTATATAACAAGAAATGCGTGTCTTTTGGAATCTGGTCCGATTGTTTTGGAGGGGTAAGGTCACACGGCATGGGCGGCGTTTGAGAGGCGTCTTGCGTCCGTGTCAAAGGACACTTCCGGTGAAAAGGTTGCGATGGGGTCACTTCCGGTCACGAGACTGGCTGAGGTGGATGTAAGCTGAATTTTCCGGTAAAAAAAATGCGGAAAAACGGATTGTGCATACATTCAAATTGGATTTTGTGGGCTAACTCTGGACCAAAAGGGTGGTGCCGGGTGTCATATGGAAGCGCTCGTGGAGGTAGGTCATGTGACTGGCGGTGTTCGCAAATATAGGACTTTACAGGGTTAAACACACTTCACAGGGCTAAGACCCGGACTGCTGGTCATCATGAATCATGATGTTATTGTGGAGTACAAGGGTTGGTGTGGGTACTTTATCGGCCGAGCTTGCGCTGTAGCCTATGACTGGCCAAGCCTCAGGGATGTGGTGAGATTTTCGTTGTTAACGTCATGGTGCGCATACCCACTCGCTAGTTATGCCTGTTGTGGACGTATTGGAAGATCGGTGGCCCATACATATACAAATGGGCTGTGGTTCTAGTCTTGAAGCGTTTGTGGAATAAGCTACGCAGATTTGGATTGGAAATGACGTCACGGTGCGCATAAACAGTCGAGTCGTAGTAGCGAAACATTGCTTTTTGCGGGTGCGCAGGGGCATGGTTGAGCGATTTGGGGGCTACGACCGAGGTGGTTTGCACTGGAAATGACGTCATCTTACGCATTCATTTTTCAGAAGTAGTAGAGAAAGATGGCATTTTAGGGATGCACAGGAGAGTATTCGGGTCAATTTAGGGATCATCCTTGCTCTAAATAGGTTGCGGAGGGTCTCTTCTTGAAGTACTTGGTATGTGTATACTACGACTTCGACCTGAGAATGGGCAGGGATGTGTTTGAGCTATCTATGGGTCATTCTGAGTTCAAGATGATGTGCATGGGGTCGTCTTGAAGCCCTGCGATTGGGGCGGCGTTGACTGGAAATGACGTCATGGTGAAGTAGTAGAGAAAGAGGGCAGTTTAAGGCTGCGCTGGAGCGTGTTTGTGTCATCTAGAGGTCACCTTAGTTTCAAATATGACGTGCAGGGTCTCACCTTGAAGCGCCCGTGGTGTAGACAACGACTGGGTTGTGACGTCATGGTACGCATTTACACTCGGGAAGTGGTGGAGAAATAATTTCGCTCTAAGGATATGCCTACCTCTAGGCCCCTATACACGGTCCCTAGGGGCCATACCTTGTCTGAACGGGTTGTACAAAGTCTTATAGCGAAGCTTTCATGGAGTAGACGATTACATTACATCAAAATGCGCATGTGTATTCGAGAAGATGTAGAGTAAGCGCAGGATCGCTCGCGTGCGCACTGGAGACATGCCTACCCTATAGACTAGCCCATAGAGAAGGTCATTTGGCCATCGGAGGTGCACGGATTGCAGCCCTCACCATTCAGAAGGGCCACCTCGGCAATAATTATGTCATATTAAAATATTCCTTTTTAACACCATGTTAAATATTGCTGAGGTGAACTAATTATGCCACGGCATTACCTCGGCAATTGCTGATTGCTGAGGTGAATTGTGTGGGCTGGGATTGTAACCACAGGAGAACATTGATAGAAATGACGTCACCTGTGATGTCATCCGAGCGCAGAGTCGCTTAGAACGCACTAAGTACCTACCTATACCCCTATACACTAGACCATAGCTAATTACTGGCATGTGGATAAGCCATATAGTATTTTGGCAGGATATATCAGAAATCTGCCACCGTCCAGTAACAGGCTTTGAACATTGGCCCTTGACCCTTGATGCAAGTGGCGTTATTATCGGCAGTGGCTTCATCGCACGGATGTGCGCTCACCTGATGGTGCGGCCTGGACCCTATAGTTTGTAGACTATATGATTCATCAGGATCTCGGTGCACAAACATGCGTACGGTGATGTCACTTCCGGTGATGACGTCACTTTCGTCAAGAGTCAGTGGTCAAAGCATGGGATTGTACGGTCGAGAATGCGTTAATCCGTTACGATAGGGCAGTAAGGTGACAAGATAGGGCGTTAACCCTACCTGGCCTGGGTAAATCGACCTAACTTTCTGCAGTATCTCCGGAACGGCCAAAAATAGAGAGCTGAAACTACGTGACTTTATAGTTTATCTTATTGGGGTCATTTTGAGCCTATTTGCATAACCCACCGAGCAGAGGATCATGGGTAAATTCAAGATGGCGGCCACGTGGGGCACCAGAAAGGTGATGTTTCTATCATATTTCTTCGAAATTTCTGCTTTTTCGCGATGAAAAGTGGACAAAAACTATTTTATTTCACATCAAATTAATATTTACTAATTTATCATGCGGTTTTTGCGAAGAAATTGCATGAATAAAAGATTCGGAAAATCTGGCCGAAAAATCGACCAAAAAACGCCGTTTTTAAAATGACGTCACTCTGATGTCATCAAATCGGCCAGCTTGGATTTTTTCCACATTTTCAGGTAGAGCTTGACCCAAGGGTATAGTGTGGTAACTTTTAGCGCCCTAGCTCAAGGGGTAAGAAAAATAATTAACCCCCCACCTCCCCCCAAGGCCAGAACAGGTCCCAAAAAGCCCAGGCCAGATAGGGTTAAAAGCTTGAAAGCAATGGTTGTCTTTGTACAGTTGGTTAAATGTTGATTATAAAGAAGAAAGCGGTTATTCTTGAGTTGAAATAGAGGCCACCCCACGGCCACACTTGATCCCATCGGCCTGGTCTGAATTGCCTATTCTTTTCACATCACCATGTATTGCTGGTACACACACTTGATATCGGACTCTCTAACAGTTCACACCAGCAATGGAATAAATTGTGGTTTGTCTGCAAAACCAGAAGTCAATCAGGTGGCTAGCTTGTTGAAATCACGCCCACAGTAATTGCACACGGTAGCATGTACACTAATATATAAATATTATCGTGAAACAGTATCCAAATTTGGCATCATTTCCAGACTGCGTGTGAAGACCAAAGAGATTACTCCTGCTGAAACGTCAATCATTTTCAGAGATAAATCAGAAATTGTCGTGATTGGCTTATTATGGGATCTCGCAAAATATCGGCGAACATTTCGCACGAAGTTTTCATAGCGTTACGTCTAGATGGCATTCCCCTGATTTACCATCTTGGTTTACCTTGATTGTTGACCGCATATCCCAAAATACTGCGCATAATCAGCAAGTATTGCATATATTGCTATACCCGGGAACTCTCACAGGTTAACATAAACATGAGAAAATAAATTTAGAAAAATCAACTCAAACTTTAAGGGTGCGCCTCTCTGATTTCATGATGGGGAAGACTGACCGTTTTGATCACATAATAATTCTACCTACTTTTTTAGTTGCTGATATCTATAGTAACATCCTGTTGGGTATTTTCAGTCTTTCAAACGGATAAGTGCGAATGATGGTTGGGTTCGCCTGCAGACCGGCCGGGGTCAATGACTAACGTTTCTCTTGCCCCGGCTATGCCCTTTTGGTGAGTGAGGAAATCATGGCTCATTTACGGCAAGAAACAAAGCTGGTATGTCAATGTTCCTTTTGTTTTCACCATTTTATATCGACCGCTTGACGCGGAGACGAGAAAAATTGTATTTCGTCGAAATCGCCCTTATATATTTCTCTTGAGAATGGGCCGAATATGATCATTTTTTTGTTACTTTCCAAGGGTTTACCAGGAAAATTGAAGCAAGCTTAAAGGGGATTGCAAGGGTTTCAATTTTTTACTACATTAATGGTATTTGCCTTGAAGTTATGGTACAAGTATTCTCCGTAGTAGGTGATATTTGGATATAACACGTTTGCGCTAAAAATTATTTGACTGTTGTTGCCCGAAGAGGGGATCCTATTGTTTATTTCCGGCTGAACTGGTTACGTCTAGAGATCAGCCTTAGCGGGCAAAAGCGACCTAAGGTGACCAGATTTCACATTTTACTGCTACTCCCGGGGATATTGTGTTATTTTGCTACAAGTACAATTTTTCGTGAAATATGTACGTATCTTTGATCCGCTTTTAGCATGATGTAAATTATAGATTTCTGATTGCCTGCCATCTAGCATCTGGAAAAATACAACAATCCAATATGGTGACCCACAGGGCCGTCCATGTGTTCACATTTTCCTCATCATCTGTACAATTAGCCTCTCAAATTCAAAAGCATACTTCTTGCTAAATTCCAGCTGTGGGTGATGAGGTCAAATTGACGTCTGCTGGCAACCCCATGCGCCATTGTTTTGTATGTATATACTTATATTTATATTAAATTGGAAATACTATTTGCAGACAGTATGATACAGGGCACATTTTGATATATAACAAAGGTAAGCAAATATGATTCACATATCAGTTCAAGACCACTCGTCATTTTGGTCAAAATTATGTGATGCCTGATGCGTAGCCTTAAATACGAAACGTTCGAGCACTTGTTCACTCGTAGTGGAATAGCTGTCGGACAATGATGTCTGTTTATATTTCACAAAGACGTTTTGGAGCGTGGATATTGAATAACAGCAGTTACACAGAATAATGCTCTATACAAGGTGGATCACACTGAGCGTCTTCAGATGATCTGACAGGTAGCATGAAGCCTATTACATTACAAACAAGATAATCCATATTTAACAATATTGGCTCAATTCGTTGCAGTTTGTCCCAAATATTGTTAAATATGGCTCATCTTGTTTGTAGTGTATTAAAGCCTATAGACAGTGTCTAAATTTAATATCTGTTTCTTATCAGATAAGACTTAATCCAAGAGTTTATACCTAACATTTCCACATATTAAATACTCACAGAATGAATGCCACTGAGTTTCATTGTTGTGATGTCAGTCATTCAAATTAACGCTATCTGACCTGGGAGATTTGGGATCTGTCCAGGCCGGGGGGTACGGGGATATGTGTTTCTTATCCCTTCAGCTAGGGCGCTAAAACTTACCATACTACCCCTTTGTCACACTCTATCAGAAAATGTAAAAAAAAAAAAAAAAAAAAATAAATAAATACAAAATCGTCGCTTTGATGATGTCACAGTGATGTCATTTTCAAAAAAGGCGTTTTCGGATCGATTTTCCGGTCATATTTTTCATATTTTCTGATGTATGTGTTTTCATCGCAGAAAACTGTATGATAAATTAACCCTATCTGGCCTGGGCTTTTTGGGACGTATCCTGGCCTGGGGGGGGGGGGGGGGCGAAATGGCCCTCCCCCCCTAATTATTTTTCTTACCCCTTGAGCTACTAGGGGGTTGAAACTTAACACACTATACCCTTGGGTCAAGATCTACCAGAAAATGGAAAGAAATCCAAGATGGCCGCTTTGATGACGTCACAGTGACGTCATTTTCAAAAACGACATTTTTTGGTCGATTTTTCGGTCGGATTTTCCGATTTTTTATTTATGCAATTTATTCGCAAAAACTGCATGATAAATTAGTAAATATGAATGTGATATGAAATAAAATAGCTTTTTCCCACTTTTCGTCGCGGAAAAGCAGAAATTTTGAAGAAATATGACAAAAACATCACTTTTCTGGTACCCCACGTGGCATTTCGCCTCCCCCCCCCACCCTCCCCGGCCAGGTAGGGTTAATAAATAATAATCTGATGTGAAATTAAATAGCTTTTGTTCACTTTCGCTCGCAAGAAAGCTGGAATTTTGAATTAAATGATGGAAAATGATTATTTGAGCAGAAGACGGACTCAAGCGGTATACATGTCTACCAACAATAAAAGATTGGCTACAGGCAAATACACTTATCAACTGCCAGCGAGACTATAATGACGCGTGACTATGACAGTGCTTGTTTGACTAATATTTTATAACAAAACACTCTCAATGGCTTACTCAATAGTCTACTCACCGATGATGTAGTCGTACACAGGTAGTAAGTTTGCTGTCACCTTGGTCTTTTCCATTCTCTCGTCTTTTCTCACAAACTATAAACGAAAAGATGATTCATTTCACAAGCAGTGGGTAGACAGACAGACAGACAGATAGAGAGACAGACAGATGGAACTGCAAAAGAACTTTGTTTCCATTCTCTGGTCACAGACTAGGGTCATTCTTTCACGTGAGAAGTAGCACGAGAGCTGTTGTATGGAGACGCATTAGCGTCGCCAGGATTTCTTGAGAGGGGGTCGTTTCTTATGCCTACTTATTAGAGAGTCCAGGACTGTGTTGTCCAACATAGAAAAATAGCATGCGGTTCGGAACTGAGAAGGTGTCGTTAGCACCCAACGCACTTCAGATGAGGCTCATTTTGTACTTCACTTGAAGTCGGTCATACAATTCTAGTGTATTCTTGAACAAGAAGTGACACAGGACGGATGGGACTATGCAGTCATGTTAGTGAGTCAGCACCATTCAGTCAACACCCGAGTTTTCTGTAGTCGTGTTTAATTTTTCTCAGTGTAACTGTGTAACACTAGAGATAGAAAATTTCTCTTTATTTTGAGCGCAAGTCCATATATCATTTTCTGACTGCGTAACTTCGTCAGATCCTTTCTCTTTTGCTCAGCAAACGTATTTTCACTGTCCTTTTCCCGGCAGCGTTACTGCATGATTTTTGTCCCCCGGCCGACACCGGAGGGGGATATTTGGGGATTTGCTCCGTCCGTCATTCTGTCATTTCGTCATTCCGTCATTCCGTCGCACTTTCCCTGTGACGGCAAGAATTCAAAAAAAAATTCTCCGATTGCCCTCAAACTTGGACAGTGGGTTGGTATGAGTGAGAGGATAGCTGCCTAATTCAACATGGCCATCACGGCCGCCGAAGCCTTGACCCTATTCAGCCATGCTACCTAAGCTTGTGACCGCAATAACTCAAAAAAAATTTGTCCGATTGACATCAAACTTGGACAGTGGGTTGGTATGAGTAAGAGAATAAGTGGGATTGTTTTTCGGTAACATGCATAATCCAATATGACCGCCATGGCCTTGACCTATAGTCAGTCATGCTACATAACATTGTCACTGCAGTAACTCTGAAACTATTTGTCTGATTGACATCACACTTGGGCAGTGGGTTAGTATGAGTGAGAAGATGACTGGGATTGTTTTTCGGCAACCTGCGTCGTTATCTAATATGGTTACCATGGCCACCGAAGCCTTAACCACTATTCAGTCATCGTACATGTACATAAGCTTGTGACTGCAATAAACACACAAATAAATCGGCCCAACTAATTATTTTTCTTACCTCTTGAGCCAGGGGGCTGAAACTTACCACACTTTACCCTTGGGCCAAGCTCTACAATTAAACGCAAAAGAATTCAAGATGGCCGCATTGTTGACGTAACAGTGACGTCTTTTTCAAAAAGGCTTTTTTTGGCCGATTTTTCGATTTTTTTCATTTATGCAATTTCTCTTCAAAAACTGCATGATAAACTAGTATCTGTTAATGTGATGTGAAATAAAATAGTTTTTGTCCACTTTTCTTCGCGAAAAAGCAGACATCCTGAAGAAAAATTACGAAAATATCACTTTTGGGGTACCCAAACCATCCTGAATTTACCCATGATCCTCTGCGCTGGGTTATCACTCCAATATGATAAATAAACTACAATATCAATGTCAAGGAGTGTCAGCTCTCAATTTTTTGTAGTTCCGGAGATAGCACAGAAAGTGTATTATGCCCTCCCCCCCCCCCCACCCCCGGTAAGATTAATCACTTATGCTGAGAAAAGGGGAGGGGGTATGACGATGCCGCGCAAATAGGATGAGAAAAGGGGAAATGGTCTGATGAAGTTACGCAGTTTATCTGTCAGGAAACAGATATGGGTCATCGCCGAAGTTACGCGGTAAGGCTACTACTATCAGGAAAAGAGAGGTCTAAAGCTAGAATTATGCAGTTACGCTGAGCAAACGAGAAAGGTCTTCATGAAGTTGTGCAGTGAGTATACGCTGGGCAAAAGAAATATAGCCCATCGCCGGAGTTTACGCAGTCACGCTGTCGGAAAAAGAGAGGTCCGGAGTCCCGCGGTTACGCTGAAAAGAAGAGAAGGGTTCACCTTAAGTTACACAGTTACGCTGAGCTCACAGAACTGGTTCATCGCTGGAGTTACGCAGTCACTTTGTCAGGTAAAGAGAGGTCTGTAGCCAGAGTTACGCACTCACGCTGGGCTTGACGAAGTTACGCTGTTTCACGGAGCAAACATAAATGCTTCATCGCCAGAGTTACGCTGCCAGGAAAAGAGATATCTATAACCGGATTTACGCAGTTAAACTGAGAAAAGGGACAGCATCTGACGAAGTTACGCAGTTACGCTGGGCAAAAATAAATAATTCATCGTCACAGTTACGCAGTCAGGAAAAGAACGGTCCATAGTCGAAGTTAGGCAGTTATTTTTTCAAACTGCCATTGTCACCCCTAATCACCTTTATGTATAGCTTCTCTCGTGATTTCTTACATGAGGGATGAATCCAAACTAGATAAAACTAGAGCCTTAGGCACTGAAACGGGGATATTTAAATGTAAAATAGGCTGTTGGAATAATTCCACTAATTCTTTGATGTTCCATCTCATGGCGAAGAGCCATACTTGTAGTCTCACACATTCCTCTCAACAAGGATCTCTAGTGCATTAGTGTAATTGTACACATATATATTTTTAAAAAAAACCGCTGGGACAGACATTTATTATGAAACCAACCTGATGAAATGATAAAATAATGTCTTCACTGCATGTCACCAATATTTGTAAAATTTTTTAGCTTTTTTCAGATAATCGAAAGCATATCCTTCAGCAGTAAATAACAATACGAAGCTGCGCATCTGAAAACCCTCGGCTCTGGGTACATTCATAATGTATTCAATTTGAACCAAGAGGTCAGGAACACCAAGCAGTCAAGTCACAAATATACAGATTATCAAAAATTTTGCAATTAGGAATGACCCCCAAGGTTTCCGTCCAATCAGAGAAACCGGTATTCATTACATAAGTTTCTTGATGCATCAATGATGTATATACCAAATTTTACATTGAGCATTTAACCCTCTCTGTACCGTATCGGTACAATTATACCGATAGAAATATAGTTCAATGATTGCCTGTCATTGGCAAACAAAATTTTGGAATTTCTGGACGAATATTTTCAGCATATTATATCTTGTTCGAAAGCTTGGAGTATCATCTTTGAAACTACGTAGCTGATGATAAGTATATCTTCGCTCCATTCATATTTATAACAGTGTTGATACCAGCTTGAAACTGTTAAATATTCCGGTACAGAGGGAGTTAAACGGTATCAGAGATAGAGCTCATTAATGATTTCGCATAAATTAAAGATGGCCGCTCATCCTTCCCGCCATTCAGAGGAACTGATGTGGTTATTAATTGAAAGTCTCTTGATACATTGATGCTGTATACCAAGTTTCGTATAGAACAGTGAAATGGTATCAGAGATATACATCATTAAAGATTTTGCATAAATTAAAGATGGCCACCAAGGTTTCCGCCCAATCAGAGAAACCAGAACTGTCATTTGTCGTAAGTCTCTTGATGCATCGATGATGTATATCAAATTTTACATCGAGCACTTGAACGGTATCCGAGAACGAGATCATTAATGATTTGCATAAATTAAAGATGGCCGCCCAGAGGAACTGATGTGGTTGTTCATTACAAGTCTCTCGATACATCGATGCTGTATACCAAGTTTGGTATAGAACACTTAAATGATATCAGAGATATATATCATTAAAGTTTTTGCATAAATTAAAGATGGCCGCCAAGGTTTTCAGTCAATCAGGTCCCAATTTAAAGTATCTGTATGCATCGATGATGTATACCAACTTTCATATAAAACAATTGAATGGTAACAGAGATATGTATCATTATCGATTTCGCATAAATTAAAGATGGCCTCAAGGATTTCCAGCTAATCAGAAAAGCCGGTTTGGTAATTCATTGAAAGTTGCTTGATGTATCGATGATGTATACCAACTTTCGTATTGAACAGTTGATTGGTTTCTGAGATATGGATCATTATCCATTTTGCATAAAATTAAAGATGGCCGCCAAGGTTTCCACCCAATCAGGTCCCAATTCAATAGGCTTCTGGTCCTTGACTAGGCAAATAAGCATACCAAATTTTGAAGTCTTCAGTGGAACCGTTTTCCGTCTATCTCGCTCACGTACTGACGTACGGACGTACGAACAGACGGACGACAATACCCCATGGCCAAAATTGGCCGAGGGGTAAAAATGAGTATTGAGATACATTGTAAAATCCTCATGGTTAGATGGACTGGAGCTATGCTGGGATGCATAGCATCATATTGTTTCATGTACCTCCTCCTGCCAGCACACCCCTAGTTTTTTACAGTTCTATTTGGTTATCTCCCCTGTCACCTTACAGTTTCAAACACAGCTGTGATATGTGATATGTGATATGCAGAGCTCTTTCTGTAGATCAGGGGGAAATGCTTGCAACATTCCATGAATATTTCAGAAGCAGGATGGAAAGAAAACATTTCTGAATACAAGGAAATTATTATGTAAATGATTTGACCACCACTCGATTTTAGAAACTTACCATAAAAAGATAATGCAGAGGGTCTTGAGGGGTAAGCTTAAATGGCGAAAATTCCAGACTGTAACTCAACACACATATTTCATGAAAATGTAAATGAATACAGGCAAAGTGAAATATCCCATTGTTTTCTACAATGAATTACACTTATACTGGTATTATTTAATACTAAATTACTGCCCAAACACGCTTTCTCAACATGCGCCTCAAACCCTGTGGTTTAGCAGACGACATATTTTGAGCACGAAAGTAGTGCCACTGGAAAATGAAAGAAAACACGCATAAAATTAGATAAATGGAAATGTAACTTAAACATATCAGACCTGCAACTATACGCGAACATTAAAAACACAGAAACCTGGACACTCTAAAGAAGGAAGTTTCAGACCTCTTTCTTGTCGTGTAAGCACTCTATCTTTTGCTGTGTTAGCAAGACACAGAGCTGGTGCTCAATTTTTTCTGACTACAAGACAGGACCATTAGTCCCTACGGGCCTACATCGCCCCGTGAAAAGATGTCTTTATTTCACAAGCAGTCGGAAAGTCATACAGACAGACAGGTGGAAATAATTTCCCGCGATTCTAACCGATTTAAACGAAATCACAATGAAACGCCGAAAACCGACGTTGAAAACTGGAAATTCCCGAATACTCCTAAGTGGATAACCGCGTCTATCATTTAGGCTGTGGTACACTCCAAACTAGGTGGACCATTAAACGTTATGAGCAACAGAGATTAATTTATCTTCTATTTTGCAAAGAAGTTGTCATTGTTTATGAACTTACCAGGTTTCAAACGCCACACGAAATTTCAAATGAAATCCTGCACACAGTCTTGCCGTATGCTCCACTTCGTGATATAAAGTACACAGGGACTGGTTGTCATGTGAGCTGATAACAGACAGGTCACGCCGTCAGAAGGACGATTTAGTCAAGCGTGTCCTCGATATAGCGGTATATTTAAGGGGTCACGGTAGCCTAGTCTTATGCACGATTTATACCCAGTATTCCATGACTTCTCCTCGTATAGATAGGAAAGGTGGTTCCCAATACTACACGATCAACCAAGCATAACATAATCTCCTTTGGATAAGTTTATTTGTCCTTCTGCCCTGCAGAATTCGCAGATCATGGATATAGTCACAGATTAACCATTCCACACGCATCATGTGTGTATCATCGTGCTATCTCACACTCAGACAAATCAAGTGTAAATAATAAATATATTAATCGATAATAAATATTGATGGAGAAAGTTTAAAAATTGTTTTCGACCACATTATATAGCTATTCAATGTTCCTCGATACGATATCTCGTCTCTTGTTAGCCTAAAACTTGCGACTTTTACAGGATGTTGTCAACCGTCACATTTCGGAATATCACTATCTGATATTATCACGATCGAATGTACCTTTGATAAGAAAGTGATATTTGGAATATGACACTAATATCTATTCACCGCTCTGAATAATAAACATTGACGAGTTTACAATCAGGGTTTTGCACAAATTAATTTATTCAAACAAAGAAACCCAAACGCGCAAGTTTTGCTACTTTCCAGGTGTATTTCCTTTAAAAGCATGCTGCTAATAGATAGTCAGTAACAGCATAGATCATACACTGAGAATCACTTGGAAGAGGATATGAGGCAACCATCCACAGTGGCCCTGAAAAATACGTTCAAAATGCGCAAATAGCTATTCCAGGACATGTTACTTGTGCTGTATCCTGGACTACACGAGGAGGCTTAAGGATACGTCTAACGGACAAGAGCGACCCTGTCCGAAGATTGACACCAAATGACGGCTTCTGATTGGACAAGAGCAGCTGACGATGCGCCAGTTACACGGACAAGAGCATGGATACATGAATTGTAAATACACCAAACGCATCTCCCAAAGCTTGGATATGATGTGATCGAAGAGAGAATAAACTGTAAGAAAAACTTGTGAACGTGTTAGCCTTTCCTTCTCTCGTCTGTCTGCCTCATTGCGAAGTTATGACATTATAGCAATCATCAATAATGATAACAACAATGCTGCAACAATGTTGAGGAACCTCTCTTTTCGTAACAATGTTGCATAGCAAGATATTCAAGAAAGGCGACTTTTTAATCAAAAAATATTTAGGAAGATCGTTTCTTATAGCGGAAATGACATTTGAAGATGGTATATTTAGTATGAATATCGTCTTTTAAAAATGTAATTTGCTTAGGAGGAGCTCCTCATCAATTCTCCTCTTAATGAGTTGAATGCACGAGAACGCGCATACACACTCACAGTGCCAGGTAGTCAGACTGACGATGGTCCGTGATTATGAGCACCGTGCACATGCTCACCACAGACACTGCCCTTTCCCTACTACTGCGCAAGCAGGTACCACCAACAGTCTGACACTACCCGATAAGAGCTTCAAGACGAGCACGACCCATTTGGACAACATATGGCCCACAACTAGCTACATGTAAACACGTCCGCATAAAATGCCCTTTATATACTACTGCCCCGACTGCGATCTATTTGGTCCAGGTTGGCTCACTTATATCCCAAAACGCCAAACCCATGCATTCCTGCCGTGTGTGCATGCAAACGATGACACTACCAACGAAAGTCAATCATCGGCCTCGAGTTTCCTCCAGTCGTACCCTACGGTATCAGCCAAATCGATTAAAGACTCTAATTTTCCTAAAAAAAAATAAAAATAAAATAAATAAATTAATGCCCCAAATCTCCCACACAAACGCTCTTTTCTGCAATTTTCCTTTTGCACATGCTCAGATTAACGTGACTTTCAAGAAAACCCACACCAACCTGACTTTACCCGAATATAGCTTCAGGGTGATACCCTACCTGACCCATTTGGACATCGAATCGCTCAACTATATACCCCAAAACGGCCACCTCAGCCCTTCGTGACAAGTGCGCATGTGCACGATGAATTTACCGAAAAAAATCACCAAACGACCCCGAGGTCCCTCCTATATTACGATACAGTGCCAACCAAATCGATTGAAGGCCCACTCTCTGTACTTCACTCTTAAAAAAGAAGCCTAAGTAGTAGACTCTACCCTTTTCGACGCGTATTGGTGTCAGTGCGCATGCAGAACAAAAATTATGGAGGTTTTGTGGAGGTGTGCGCAGGAGTGTTCTGCGCAGGTATGACGTCACTTCCCATCTGGGTGAATGGGGCGTAACCTTGGGGCATGTATTCCTCCGCGGTGATGCGGTCTGGCGGTGAGGCGGTCTGCCTCCGCGGTCCGAAAGTAGTCCCAAAACCGTGGGTTTTCGTGAGAATGTTCGGCAATCTGTAGGGACCGCTAGTGGACCGATTGGGTCGAGTGAGGAATCAATGTAAAGCATGCGTGAGGGAGTATCCAACGGGCTGGGTGGGACGTGGAACTGACGTCATTCTGCGCATGAGCGGTAGACAAAGGGTATGGAAATAGACGTTTTGGGGTCTAGGTGGGTCACTAGTGGTCCTATGGAGTCGTATGAGGTATCAATGTGAAGCATTCGTGAAGGAGCGTCCTATTGGACTAGTGTGTCGCCCGTTTTCAACATTCTGCGCATGCGCAGACGGGGAATTGTGGGAAAACGGTCTGGAAATAGACGTTTTGGGGTGTAGATGGGCCACTAATGGTCCGATGGAGTCGAGTGAGGTATCAATGTGAAGCATTCGTGAAGGAGCATCCGATTGCACTAATGTGTCGTTCGTGTTCAACATTCTGCGCATGCGCAGACAGGGAATTGTGGGAAAAGGGTGTGGAAATAGACGTTTTGGGGTGTAGATGGGTCACTAGTGGGCCGATTGGATCGAGTGAGGTATCAATGTGAAGCATTCGTGAGGGAGCATCCACCTGGACTAGTGTGTCGTTCGTTGTCAACATTCTGCGCATGCGCAGACAGGGAACTGTGGGAAAAGGGTGTGAAAATAGACGTTTTGGGGTCTAGGTGAGCCCCTAATGATCCTATGGTGTCGTATGAGTTCTTATTTTGAAGCTCTCGTGAGGGAGCATCCGCCGTTTCCATTCTGCGCATGCGCAGACAGGGAATTGTTGGAAAAGTGTATGGAAATAAACTTTTTGGGGTCTAGGTAGGCCACTAATGGTCCGATGGAGTCGAGTGAGGTATCCTTCTCATTCACCAAACGCTATATAGACGATCTTCTCGCTGTGGATAATCGCTATATAAATGACGCAGTGAAGGATATATATCCACCTTCACTGGATTTGAAGGAAACTACAGATAGCCCTACAGGCACATCTTATTTAGATCTCTATCTCTATAAAAATGAAGCGGGCATTCTCTCTCGTCGACTTTATGACAAAGGAGATGATTACAATTTCGACATCGTAAACTATCCCTTTCTGGACAGTAATATTCCAGTGGGACCTGCATACGGCGTATACATATCTCGCTTAGTAGCATTTGCTAGATCCTGTGTTAAATGTGATGATTTTAATCAACGTCACAAAACATTGTTGCAGAAACTTATAAAACAGGGCTATTCCACCAAGCGCCTCCACTCAAAGTTTCTCAAATTTGGCGATACATATCGCATGCTGATAGCAAAATACGAACGTAGCGTGCAAGATCTATGGCGCTACGTTTCGTAACTTGTGTCTAATTCCGCTTAACTCGGGGCTAGGGGCCGTATGAACCCATGTACTTCAAGATCCTCATGGTACTCATATGAACAGTCACAATCAAAACGTGACTGAGATACATCTTTTTTTAGATGACGACTCTATAACGAATATTATGGATTAAGAATACTGATCAGCGATACGGATTTGATATTTTTGGAACATCATGATGTCTTGCCGGCATCATTGAAAACTGTTGACCGCTTCTCTCTTGCAGGAAACAAGCCTATGTTTATATACTATGATTGTCTTTTTGAATTTGGTGCTAATACTGTTATGTGGAAAATGGAATAGGTCTTTGGATTATGGACGCGGATATTCTCTAATGGACGACGGCTGGATTATGAATGACGGACTAGACGCTTGTAATCAATGTGAAGCAGTCGTGAGGGCGCATCTGCCTGGACTAGTGTGTCGTTCGTGTTCAACATTCTTCTGCGCAGGTCACGTGGTTTGGTGGGTGATGTGTGACGTCACTTCCGGATTTTCCATCCGGGTTTTCCCCGACCCGGCCCCGCCCGCCTCGGTCGCAGCGCGCGCGGGTTATCCGGCCGAGCGCTCGCGCGGATTACCCGGTCGCACGCCTGCGCGGGTTATCCGGAAGTGCGCGGGTGAATTTCGGGTCAAAAGGTCAAAGGTCACATCCAGGTCCCCCCCTCCGGCTAGATTCGGCCCTCTCCGGGCCAATAGATAGCCTTAGTCTCGAAGGACCCATGCACAGGGTGCCCCGACAATATCGCCAGCACTATGCCCATGTTAAATTACCAGCGGGGAACCCTCAGTTTTTCTCAGAACCGTACTGGCACGTAAAAATACATGAAACCATGGAACTTATAGTAATAAACATAATCTATAGGTGTCCACTTCACTCGCCGTCTTCGTGGTGACATGTGGGGATTCGGTCATGTCTTCCGCACTTCGAACCTCACTTTACTCCACCTGTGGCTCTTGTAACTCCTAGTTAAATGCTGGAATGCCCGCTCTTAACCTAGACCAAAACATGTACTTGGTCTGGGGGCTGATTTCATTGGCTCTCTATTTTACTGCAGTGGTCTTGCATTGTTTTCTGGACATTGATCATGATGGGTTACATTTGGCCCCCTACCTTGGCCACTGATTGGCTACTTTTCTCAGTCCATTCATTGACCGAATCCCCACATGCCTGTTATAGCCATTATGCTCATATAGAAAACACACAAGACAGCGGTTTTTTGTGAGATCTCATTTTTTTTATTCAGTAACAACAACAACGTGAGAACAACCACGTGAAAACTGAAGCCCAGAACAGGGGGCTTGTACATTGAAATCGATAGAACTTAAGCCCAGAAGAGGGGGCTTGTACATTGAAAGAACTTAAGCTCAGAACGGGGCTTGTACATTGAAATGATGGGCGGCCCAGTCATATACGAGTACATCGCGGTCCTCGGCCTTGGGGTACTCGTCAAACATCTGTACGATGGTAGATAAGGTTCTTCCCCGGCATCGATGGTACAGGTAAAACAAGCAATATTGTCCGCACACGCTACTAGTCAGGCTTTGCAACGTTTGACTGTTCCAACACCACGTCTCTGTGCCTTGATCCCTGAAGTCTGTTAAATCGGAATGATTGGGTGGCAGGCCGTACGGGTCAAAGTATTCGCCCTGCTGTTCTGTCAAGTACACGGCTACCCAATGTTCACCGGGCCGACCCATCGGGTCCGTATTGAGAACGTAAGCAGCAGGATACACACGGTCTAATGGGAACACATCTCGGGCGAACACCCCTTGAAAGACCATACGTGTCTCTGGGTCATTCTCCAGCACGGTGGTTATCTGGTGTGTATCCATGTTAGGTGGCAAAGTCACACAGGACGTTGCGCGCCTTGTCCACTTGAATGATGTTGTCAAACTCGGCGTAGCAGATCACATTGACGATGCTGCGGAGGGCTCGTGCAAAGTAGATTTCCAACCGTAAATTGCCTTGCTTGGCGAGGGCCAGCTGGTGGTCGTTCTCTAAGGTGGGGGTCAGATCGAAACAGAACAACGTGTATCCGTTCGCGTAGTCCTCCCGACTGATCATATTCCCTTCGTCCTGGTTGATTTGATCGGTGGCTGTAAACAGGCTCTGATAGGCTCGAATGAAATTCCCGCGCCCAAAGTTCGATGTTAAGGCCGTGGCTGGGACCTGTTGTCCATCCACATGCAGGGCCACAAACTTGATGCCGAAATGTTTAAAGTCAAACGGGTTCTCTAGGTAGGCGCCGCTGAAACTGGTATTTTGCACACAGGCCAGGATCAATCGCTTGGGTAGTTCCCCCAGGAACAGGTTTTCTTTGTTGGCGCTCATATTTCCAGCAGACACAGAGAACACTTTGGTTTGCACACGTCGGATAGGGCACTGGGCTGGTTTTGTTTCCAAGGCTTTGAGGTGTCCCAATTGAACGGCTGGATTCGGTTTCACTTTTCGGACATACAGGACTGCGTCTTGGATGACAATCTTATAGTGACCTGCATGCCCCTCTACGTTAGTGGCCATCAAGGCGAAGGTCGGAGGCGCCCGTATCAGTCGGATTTTGATGGGGATCTTTTTCAAGAGGTACCGGTCTTGCATGAAAATGTCTGCGTGCAGTCGGCCCATGAGATCCACCGGGACGCCGTTCGCGGTGAAAGCCTTCCGTTTGTTATATCCCGCATTGTCGTTCTCTGCGCCCATGTGCTCGGCTTTGTCCTGGTAGAATAAAGCGGCTGTTAGCTGAGATTTTTTAGCCTCTCGTCCATACGACAACAGCGTCTCGATGTAGGCTCGATAGGGGTACGTGTTGGTCGACTCACTGATGAGTTTGTCGCTGAGAAAAATATCCACCTGCTGAAACATAGAGTGCAGCCAGAGATTCGTCGGGCCCACCGTTGCTTGGTCGACGATTCTGGAGCCATCCCCATTGACGACCTTGGCTTTCACATACAAGTACGTATGGGCTAAATCCACATAGGCCGTATCCGCATTACTGATGGTGAACTCGATGGGCCCTGTTTCGTTGATGCTGGAGAGCGGGAGATGCTCCACCCATAATCCTTGTTCGGCACTGGTCAGTGTAGGCGGGACGGTCCACAAATCAAATTCACTGTTGGTCGAGGGGCAGGACGTGGATTAAGAACATGTTTTAAGAAAAGATATCCTGGGTGTTCGATGTGCGTCGCCGCTTGGTCGGTCGTCGACTGGTGCGTGGTCTGGGTGGTGCAGGTCTTTTATTCCCTACGGTGCGTTTTGCTTTGGCCACCAACACACCTCCCGCTCCTTTGGCCCGCCGTTTCAAGGCTTCTATGGGTGCCGTACCCCCCCAAGACATCACCGGCGACTTGCAGTCCACTGCGTACCGCTTGTTTGCCGATTGCTTTTACTCCACGCGTCTCCAAGGGTAAGAACGTTTTGACGATGCTCCCGAGTATGTTCCCCAGCCCTTGGCCTCGTTGCATGCGTGCACCGCTAAAGACCGGAAAGCCACCCCCGGCCTGTTGGGCATAATAGTCTATATAGCTGTGTGCATCGCACTCGTAAGATACTTTCATTATGCAAAGTGGGAAGCACGTGCTTGTCGAAAATGAAGTGTCAGCACCACTTTTCCTCATTCGAATGCCGTCGGTCGTCCCGTGTCATCTCTTATGTCCACCGTGATCGTGTTGATGTCGGTTTGTCGTACGGGTAGGTAGAGCATGTGGGTGAAACTGTGGGTGACTTGATCTCCATACGTCTTCTTAATGGGAAACACCCGTAACAGAGGTGTGTTGATATCGCCGACGATGTGGTTGTCGACCATGTCCGAGTAGACGTAGAGTCCGTACATACCCGACTTCATATCCATCGGGATCTGGCCAAGGTCCTCGGATGGACCCGTGTAGGTCGGGTGAGCGAGACCCAGCATTTGCTGTAAGATAGGACTCAGTACGACACTCACGTTGGCGGTGAGGATGATCTGTGCCTTGCCGTTGTGTGCGTTGTAATCGAAGTCCACGTGATTCTTGAAGGGAAAGGTTTTGATGGGTTTTGCAACATTCGTGACCTCCCGTAGAGCCTTATAATGCAACAGCCTTGTCAGCCCCTGTATGAACTCCTTGGGGGTATCGTATTGGCCTTCGGGGAGGGTGAGTCGGGTGTCTTTTCCTTCGTAGGTCACCTCGTACCACACTTCATTGGCTCGCACGTTGTACCACGAGTAAGGGTATTGAATATCCACGAGGCCACATTCCCAGCGTCCAGGTAAATGCAACGGTTGCGGTAACTGGGTCACGTACTTGGCCAAGGTGTTGTCAGGAAACACATCCAGCGAACTGTTACTGGGTAGGGTGAGGTCAAACATGACGACTGAGCTGTCCTGCTGCTGCTGTTGGTTTTAATAGTTGTTCCAGGCCTTGGGCGGTTGTGTCCGGCGTCGTGTTCGTCGCGGTGACTTGCTACGTGTCACGGCTCTGGAGATGTGGGGTGTCTTGATCAAGGGCGGTTTTTTAAAGGCGTGAAAAGAAGGTGCCCGTCGTTGTGGTGTTTTGGGGGGTGAATGCGGTTCCCACTCGGCTTCCCATGAAGGTAGTGGCCCACTCGGCGACTGCTGGGTCCGCTGCATCCACGCCCAGCGCTGGGGATTCCCCACCAATTCCTGTGGTACATGCATGTCTTTCAAGCCTTGAGCGAAGACCTCCCATCCTCGAGGATCCGTGTGCGACCTGTGTTGACGCATCAGGTCATTCACTAAATCCGTCATATGGGTACCGGGGACCACCTGATTCTGTACCAGTAGTTCACCTTTATCATTCCAAGTCATGTTAGGATTCTGTTTCATCCGTTGTAATACCAGGCCAGCTTGTTTCTTGAACGATGCAGGTACACTCTTCAGGACTTCGTCTTCCACCCACTGTGGGGCTGTGGGTGGTACCCCTGGTAATGGCGGCTGTTGGAGCGGTGCTGAGGTCGGGGGTGTGTCGCGTGGTAGTGGTGGTGGTGGTGCTGGGGTAGAGAGGGTTTTGTATTGGTCCATGAACGTCATGTACCGTTGAAGCGTCTCATTGTACTGTTGTACTTTCTCACTGTCGCTTAACCCTGGTCGTTGTAAGATCTGTTGCATCTCTTCATCGAGGGTATTTATGGTCTTCACCGTAGGTGACACAGGGTAGGGCGATTGGAGGTTTTGAACGAACCGTGGTTCGACGAGGACCATTTTTTTCGCGTGGTTCATTGTCGGCCAAAGAGTCCACCCAATACTGGACCCAACACGGAAGCGGCCAACGGTGCTAAGATGGCCCCGAGAAAGCCGCCTTTCTGTAACACCTTTTTCTTTTGTGTTTGAGAGACTCGCTTCTGAACTAGGGTTCGGAGACCTGTCTTATGCTTGGTCAACTTGGTCTTCTGAGCCGGAGTCAGTGGTACGTTGCCTTTTAACAGGTTGTATCCGATCTCGCACAGACATCGTACAAGGTCCGGGTCCGCACCGCGTACAATGGTTCGGACCAACTCGGGTGGGGCCGTCTTCAATACACGGAGCGTCGGGGCGTGCTTCCGTACTCGCGCAGACATCATGTACAACTAATGCTAGAACCCACAACTCTGCTCTTTTTATCCTTTTGCGGGCTACCTCCTGAATATCGAACAGAGACAAAGTCAACCATGATGTGGTATTAATTCTTTTTATTATCCCCATCATCAAACACACACACCCCAGCTGAGGGAGCCACTGTGGGTGTGTTTACATTATTTTTGCATGTAAACGTGGTGGGTCTCTCCGGGAAAGATTCCGGTCCGTAGTCGAAGGTGATCGGGGGTGGCTTGCTTGAGGTCGAAGAGCATATACCCGTGCTGAGGGGTTGTGGCATCTTTAAAGGCTTCCAACGCAAACGGGGTGCGGCCGGGATACATCTGTCTCGCCAGGTGCAGCAGTTGAGTGGTATCTCTCGGATTCTTGAAGACCACCAGGTAGTGGGCATTTAAGCTGATGTTCCGATGTTCTTTGTTTTTACTGAACAGATTCTGCACAATGTAGATGATGCTGAGCCGTCGATGATGGCTGCCTTTGGTAAAGAGTTGGGTGACCCGCTCATCCGTCTCCGCCATGAGATCATCCAGAACCACCATGGTGTCCGGTTCCAAATCGGCCAGGTTGGGTAGGTCTTCCACGAACGTGATGTGGGGCATTGCTGCATACGCTGCCTGCCA
Source organism: Hanleya hanleyi (assembly GCA_036873755.1). Taxonomy (NCBI): domain Eukaryota; kingdom Metazoa; phylum Mollusca; class Polyplacophora; order Lepidopleurida; family Hanleyidae; genus Hanleya; species Hanleya hanleyi. Next base: position 34,973 of record JAVTVY010003356.1, on the reverse strand, counting down.
TTCTCCGTAACACCACACGACTCGGGAAATGGGTGGGGTGATCATGTTGTCGGCGTGTTGAAGTAGTTTCCTGACGAAGTGCGTTTTGCCGGAGCCCGTCGGTCCTGCGATGACGCAAGTGAAGGGATGCTGCCACCGAGGGTCCATGGTTCGAGGTGTATCCGCTGTCGTGATAACCCGCTCTTATAAATTTGGTACGAGTGAACTGGAGTGGTGATGGATACAACGTCGGTCGTCGTTGTCTGTTCACTGTGAGTAATGATTTCCGGTGGGTTTTCAAACGTAGTGGATGTACTTGGTGTAGGTGTGGAGCTCGGTGTGGAGCTCGATGTGGCTTGTACATGTGGTGTGGTGGTGGTGATGACTGGGCTCGATACGGGGTTGACTGGTGCTATATGTAGACTGCTTTGACTGGCGGCTGGAGTTCTAAGTTGGTTAAGTAGAGTGCTGACATAGGCTATGTCGTAAAACACACCTCCGTACAACACACTCAGCAGGGTTAGCAATATCACCACAAAGCCCACTTGCACTTTGCGCGCTTTGGGAGACGCTGTGTTCAGAGGCAGCTCCTGTTGGTCCATAGCACCGTGTTCATGGTCAAACGTGGAATGAAGGATGACGGTAGTGGTGTCTGGCTTTATAGTCGTTTCACCTGGTTGACCGCGACCCAGGAATTGAAGGAACTGGGCCAGCCTTGCCATTTGACTAAATGAAACAGTTTGCCACGTCGACGTTCCGTTTTCAAAATCTGCTCCACCGTGTAGTAGTCTTGCTTTGTTTTTACGACAGGCTGTGATTCCGTCTCGTAAAACGTCCCTAGCAACGATTCCCCTTGAAGATCTTCCAGTTCATAGACTCGCTGCTGTCGGGGTAGGCGCCGTTTAATCAGGAAGTGCTCATCGCTCCAGTTGGGCAAGTAACTTTTCTCAAATTGACCTTTGACTTTACTGATCCGTACAGGGTTCCCGACCTTGAACACCTCCTTCGGCGTTCGCTGCGATTGCCTGGGGTACAAGACACGCCGGACTTGGGCTCCATTGCGTTGGGTGACGGTAATGGGGGCTCTCTGTATACTGCGGTGATAGGCTCGATTGTAACCACCCACACGTTTCGGGAGAACATCGATGTATCGTCTTGTATTCTTATACGTGAAATATTTATACATGCGGCCTTTGAATGTCCTGTTGAACCTTTTCACCACGGAAGCCTTGGTCTCGTTGTACGTATGGAAGAAAAACACCTTCTGGGCTTTCAGAAACTGTTGGAACGGTCTGTTGAGGAATTCCGTGCCTTCGTCGGTTTGGAAATACATGGGTTTGCGCCCGGGCTTGAAGATGTCCTTGAACGCCGCTATGAGATTCGCCCCCATTTTCGTCCGGATGGGTACCACCCACGCATACTTCGACAGGATATCGATGCACGTCAAGATATACCGATTTCCATCGTTGTGTTTGGCAAAGGCGCTCATATCGGCCAAATCCGCATGCCACTGAACATCTAGTCCACCCACGATGACCCGGTTCCGTAGAAAATGGCGACTGGCAGCTCGATGTAAGGTATAGGTGTCTTGTTTGCTTAACCAATCTCGGACTTGGGCACGTTGTATCCCCTGAGGTTTGGCCGCTCGATAGAGAGCCGACAATGCACTGTAGGCCGCCGGGCTGTGGGGACTGTAGTAAAAGTTATCCAACACCTTCTCCCAGCTTTTCATGGATACAACTGATGATGGACCCTGGCTCTATCGTTTATTTATAACGGGTATATCTTGGGCCGGAGTTTCTTTCTGATTTTGTTCTTTGGCTTCTTCAGCACATTGTCCATGGTAAATGACCAGTCCAACTCGTCTGATGACCGCTTGATAAACACTTGATCCACATCTGCCACGGCATCTTCCAATGCAGACCATAGATCAGGGTGAAGGGTAAAATGCACTGTACCCCCATCTAGCCGAGCCAATTGAGCAAAGAAGGTGCCGCGTCGGATGTACACATCGTGACACAAGTGAATGAGGTCGCCGTCCAGTTCACCAGACAACAGCCGTTTGAATTTGGTCCAGCCCTCCCGGGACAGACGAATATGAGCCGGGCACGGTTGTGTAGGGTCCGCATCACAGATGTCTCCCACCTCCTCCATGATATCGACCTTATCCGCATAAACGTGCAGGAAGACCTCGGGGGTCAAGCTGAGATACGCCCGTATTATATGCTCCATCATGGTCAGTACGTGAATGGTACCAGATTTGACTGTCTCTCGTATTTATTGGGTGAAAAAATTTATGACGTGAGATCAAAGGATCGGGTGGTCATGTCACTGAGCTGACTGAGTCTAGACGGGTAATCAATGGCATCGTCGTCTGCCTCCGCTTCATTGCTAGACATTTGTTCATTGGGTTCTGCCGCCGCTTCTCTCAGGGCACAAGCCCACTCCAACTCGTCTGATGACCGCTCGTCCGGTGTAAACAGCTGGTCCACGATAGGCACCACTTTCTCGAAGGCTGTCCATAGATCGGGGTCTAGGGTGAAGCCTCGCGTAGGGTCTTGGTAACGGCCCAGGCGTGGGAAGAAGGGTCCACGGTGTACGTAGATGGCATTGTCTATGTGAATGAGGTTTCCGTCGAGCTCACCACTCAACACCCGTTTAAATTTGGTCCAGCCGTCACGGTGTAGCGTAACCGTATTCGATACGGTCTCAGCGCGCGACCAGCAAACATCTCCACGGTCTTCAACGATGGTGACTTTATCTTCATAGACGTGTAACCCCACCCGGGGTGTAAGGGGAAGGATGGCTCGTAGGACTGGTGACATGGTTGCCCAATGACGAACGGTGAATGACACACACTCTGACTGTCTCTCGTATTTATGGTCAGGTCCCTCGGTGAAATGGTTGACCCAATGACGATCGGGGAATGACGCACACTCTGTCTGACCCTCGTATTTATGATCAGGTCCCACTGTCAATGCCACAGCGCCAGGATCAATAGGGCAAAGACTATTGTGAGGCCAACGAGCCGTCGCTGGTTCCGGCGTGAGCGGTCGTGGTCCATAATCCGGGCACCAAGGATGGCTGTCATAGTCTAGTAGTGGTGAGTGATGGCACACCTCTCCATCGAGTGCACTCTGTCGAGGATCGCTTCTGTGAACTCTTTCAGGATCTGGCGTCGCCCCTCGTTGTCGTCGCCATCTGCAAACATGTAAAACGCGAGTCGCATAGGGATGGGTGTCCGTCATGGCTCTGCAACCGTAGAAATGAAGATGTGAGGGGTAGAGAGACGTGTTTTATAGACCATGTCACACATGCGTGCCTATACGTAGCTCTACGGGTGTAATGCGTGACACGTACTATTCTTGATGGGTTAGTCCAAAAAGAGAGCAACAACAACAAAGATTACAGGTCAATCCTTTTATTAGCCCCTCCATCACAGCACATCCACGCCGTAGGAACCAGTAGGAAACATGATAGGAATGCATGTACTGACCTGTCTGTGGGGGATTTCCCCCTACAATTTCGGTGACGTCCGCGCCTGCATCCGGGTATGTATGAGGGTCTGGGTGAATGGGGCGTGACCTGGGAACATGATAGGAATGCATGTACTGACCTATCTGTGGGGTTTTTCCCGCCAGAATTTCGCCGACGTCCGCGCCTGCATCCGGGTATGTATGAGGGTATTGAGGGGGCGGCTGTATGTGGTAAGTTCTATGGGGTTTTTTTCGGTGACGTCCGCGCCTACAACCGGGTACTTCTATGTAGGTGTATAAAAGTGGGAATTTTTAGGGCATTGTTGCATTCATTGACCTGCTTCACCTCACCAGCCTGAGCCTGCCTCACCAGCCTGAGCCTATCTGACGAGAGGAGCTACGACACTCTGTCAACCACCAAGATGTTCACTTGCACAACTTGGCAGAAGTAGTTTACTCGCCTAGATAATTTACGACGCCACGAGGCCTCCACCCACAACGATGCACGGTATACTTGTATAACCTGCGCACGGTCATTCAATCGGGAGGATCCTTTACTGCGCCACGAACGCTCATTCCACGAGGGGACGACGGAACAATGTAATGAATGTGGCCAACTCTTCAAACGACCCAGTCAGTTAAGACGGCATCAGCGTTTAATTCATACCCCGTCTCTACGGTTTGGGCGACAACTTCGCAATAAAGAGGAGCTGCGGAAGGTCAGACCCAGTGAAGATGAGCCCGGGAAGACGAATGCCACTGGTGATGCGATCACATAGAGCCCGCCTATACCCATAGTTCAGAAGAGCTTAGATATCCAACCAGTCCCTAGCATTACTGTTGCCAGTCATACGCCTGACGACATCGAACATTTTCTGAAAGATGCAGTGGATGTTCCTCGCGATCTGTTACAGGACGCCGATCCAGTGAGTGACATCGATCGGCGCCGTTGGCCCATGATACGGCCCCGTTTCCACCATCATCGCCCTATTCAAGATATCTACAATTTCCCACTGACCGACCTCATCCGTCTACGCAGCTACGTGGAAGCCATCTTCAAAGATCAAACTACGGCCTTCAAATTGTATGTCGCTTTCGGGTACATCTTACGTCACAAAGAGACGGGGCAGTTACGGTATTATTATGCCAGTGCCAACAACCATGTGTTTGACCAGCCGTTCACCATCATTAACCGGAGGTCACTAGAGACGATGCTGGAGAAACTGGACACCGTGGATGCCTTGAGATGGGCGCATCGTCAACGCCCCAACACACAATGGGTGGTAGAGAGGGTCACCAATGTCACGTTTTTCCTTACCAAGCTGACCGACCACCCCCATCGGTTGAACGCGTCACCCGTGCACTGATGAATACCATAACATGCCGTATATACTCTCTATGTCTACATGCTGATCGTTGACTTGAGCTCAGTAAACATTAAATGTGACGGTGCGTTAAATAATAAAACATGGTGTTTGATATTTCAATTTGTTTTGCTGTGAACATACTAAACATACCCATGGCAGCTCCCCCAGCCTGGGTATGATGTAACATTGGGGATAATAAACTGTATAAACATTGCTGAACTTGTTGTTATTCACGACAACCGCTATCCGCTATACTTGGATGAAATATATACCCCGATGTGATATTGTGCCCTTGCACACTTCCGAAACTTCCCTTCGCGCGCGCGTGCGGCCGGATAACCCGCGCGCGCTGCGGCCGGGGTGGGCCGGGCCAGGCCGGGGAAAACCCGGATAGAAAATCCGGAAGTGAGGTCACACACCACCCACCAAACCACGTGACCTGCGCAGCAGAATGTTGAACACGAACGACACACTAGTCCAGGCAGATGCACCCTCACCACTGCTTCACATTGATACCTCACTCGACTCCATCGGACCATTAGTGGCCTACCTAGACCCCAAAACGTCTATTTCCATACACTTTTCCCACAATTCCATGTCTGCGCATGCGCAGAATGGAAACGACACACTAGTCCAGGATGCTCCCTCACGAGAGCTTCAAAATAAGACCTCATACGACACCATAGGATCATTAGGGTCTCACCTAGACCCCAAAACGTCTATTTTCACACCCTGCGCATGCGCAGAATGTTGACAACGAACGACCCACTAGTCCAGGTGGATGCTCCCTCACGAATGCTTCACATTGATACCTCACTCGATCCAATCGGCCCACTAGTGGCCCATCTACACCCCAAAACGTCTATTTCCACACCCTTTTCCCATAATTTCCTGTCTGCGCATGCGCAGAATGTTGAACACGAACGACACACTAGTCCAATCGGATGCTCCTTCACGAATACTTCACATTGATACCTCACTCGACTCCATCGGACCATTAGTGGCCCATCTACACCCCAAAACGTCTATTTGCAGATCCTTTTCCCACAATTCTCTGTCTGCGCATGCGCAGAATGTTGAAAACGGGCGACACACTAGTCCAATCGGATGCTCCTTCACGAATGCTTCACATTGATACCTCATACGACTCCATAGGACCACTAGTGGCCCTAATTATGACCTATTCCACTTAAATGAGTATTTGGCGTCTGGAAAAAGACAATATATTCAATATTCAGCACTTTTATAATCTATAGTAAATAGGAGAGATTCGCAGTTAAATATCCACAAGAGCCTTTTCGGAGTAAAGACAATATATTCTAGTTTATCGTGTGTTTATTGCAGGAATGAGCCACATGGTTCCTCTCCCAATCACATATACAGTATATAATAATAGAAGCAAACCACTGACTGAAATAATATCACTGGCTTAACAGACAACTATACTAGACTGACTAATCAATCAGTTCAAATTAATGTTTGTCTTGTTTGCTTAAATATAAGCAATTAAAGCCATTTTCAGATTGATGTACTTCTACCGACTGTCATATTAATATAGACATAAATACCAGGATTGCTACATGTAAGTTCATTACATATTAAAATTGTCTAGCCATGTATTGTGCTCTAAGTTCTTTGGCGTCAATAATGATTTTTCCCACGGAGATAATCCCTTTTTAGACTGGAAACTTAACAATAGTTTTAATTTTTTAAGGGACGGCCATGACCAGTAATATTTCTTAAAATATTGTTTTCTTAGAGCAGAGTACAGTGGACAGCATAGTAGAAAATGAAATTCATCCTCCACCATACCGGAGCTACAGACCTTACAAATACGATTAGGCTTCGGAATATTATTGTATCGACCGATCTCAAGTTCTAACCCATGAAAACCACATCTGAAACGAACTATAGTACGAAAGACTTTCCCACTTAATGATTTTTCTTTCGAGAAAACTTCTTTTACCATTACATATGTCAAGAACCTTGTTGATGTTTTAATATTAGCTGACCAATGTTGTATAAAAAAGTCCTCTATTGTTCTGTGTATATGATATATATTTAATTGGGTCGGGTCTTTCAAATGAAATGAATACCCGTATCCGTTACTCTCCAGTAAATGTCTATTTCCCTTACTCCAGTTATATAACCTTTTTGGATAAACTTTCCCGCATTGTAATTGGTACAGTCTATAAGGTAAAGAATCTTTCTTACTCAACAGCTTAACCCAAAATTTAACTATCCTTTTTTCACATTCAGTAGACAAGCTGTATCTGCCAAGCTCCCAATATATAAACATATTTGGAGCATTTTTTGGGAGACCCAAAACAAACTTACAATATTGCGTGTATACAGATTCTATATCTTTTATGTCACTAAAACCTCACAATTCACATCCATATAATAGTATAGGCTTTATCATTTTATCAAAAATTTCCAGCTTAGTATCTACATCAAGTTCTAGATTATAGAAACATCTCTTCAAAATGAATATTGATCTCCTTGCCTTTTCAATCAGAGCTTGTCTGAGTGGAGTTGCACAGACTACAAATGAAAATGTACTTGCGACTGTCTTAAAACTCCTTATATACCAGCGCATGCGCGTTGTTTAACCAGGGAGAACGACAGAATAATCCGTGTTATTCAGAGGAGCTGCACAAACCAGCAATCAAAGGGCCTACAATATATCTTGTTTGGGGCGAGGCAAGTTTCAAAATATGTAGCATTTGTGTTAATTATACAATATATTTTCTTTAAGGAGAGGCAGTCCGATAATTTGGAGCTGCGATTTAGAAGAAATATCCAATATTTAGCATGGCGGCAATTTAGAAAAATATTCAATATTTCGCATTTGTGCTAATTATACATTTTCTTTCGGGGAAGGTAGTCCGACAATTTGCGTTGCGAGTTAGAAGAAATATTGAATATTTATCATGTGTGAAAATGGTAGGCCAAGGAATATTAATAAATATATTTTCTTTGGGAAAAGGCAAGACCGACAAGTTGGGGCTGCAATTTAGAAGAAATGTTCAATATATAGCAGGTTTCTATTTGGAAGAAATATTCAATATTTAGCATCTGCGAAAATGATAGGCATAGTGTTAATTATACGATATATTTTCTTTGGGAGCAGGTAATTCAAAGTGCTAACTAGCAGTAATCCTGGAAATTATCTTCAAAGTAGCACACCCTTTTCTAAATATCACTGATTTTAGAAATTATTTGCGAAGTAGCAGATCTGCTGAATAGCATGCGAGACAATGATAACCATTTCTGCACCTTAATGTAACATTGATAGAGCGAGGCATGAAAGCTCGATTCTGAGATCGCACTGATCATAGGCTCATACGATGCCGATACGTTATCACTGTATGTAGGTTAGCGGGCGAGACTAGACAGGCCAGGAGGAATTCCATGTCCGAGTCTTGATGCATCCGCCATCGCATAACTCAATTCGAACTTTCCATTTACCTTCATGCCGACTTATGGGGCTTAGCGGTCAGTACGGGGCTTTCCCATGAAATTCCCCTTTACCTGTACCAGTGTTTCGAAACAATGATGGGACATCATGATCACCATTTGGGATGTTTACTTTCTGCGAAAAGTATTGCACCACGATAAAGGCTATAACATAGCTTAATTCTAAGGGGTCCGTACAGCGCATCTTTGTAATAATGGGTGTATGTTTATCGTATAAATCGCAATGCAGTCAACACACTTTGATGATGTATCGACACAAAACATGTTGACACTTGTTTGTCCCTGAATTGATCACGTCGCGGGAATCTCCAAACAATTTCCGATTTGTTCTGCCATATAATGATGATATGCATATTGCATTGAAGTGAATGGGACTACAAGGTAAGACTGGCCTCCAAGGTTGAACTCTAAGGTCAATGATCAGTTGATATTTCCCGAGATTAAGACGAAGATAAAGCTAGAGCAAGACCAGGGCCGTTGATCTTTGGTGAGACGTCTGCGGATGTTGGGATCTTATTACGGCGGCGGGAGTGATCGCATCACCGTGGATGAATACGATCAGGTCAAAGGTCACCTCCGGTCGACACAATCGGCAATTTCTAGACTAGTGATGTTCTGAATCAGAAAAACGTTGGCTCCAAATTTTTAATACATGCATAATTCTAGTTTTAGCCGAATGTTGCAGTGGCGTAAAATGATGATGATTTCAAAACTATCTGAAATGCTGTTTGTTGGAGAGCTATTTGAAAGTGTGCAGGTGTCGTTCAGAGATAGCTAGCTGAGTCTGTGTATGAACACATTGTAACGGTTAACCGTTTGTGTAGAGAACGGTTTGAATATGGAGGGTGACCCAGAATGGAATGCGGGGAACGACCTAGCTTGACATGTATCGTCAGCGTGGAGCAAGCCAGTGTACGGAAATGGAGTCCCCCGTATTTCTCGCTTACCAGAGCAAGATAGGAGTTGCCATTTACGTGGAATATTCTCTACAGGTTCTAGATTGGGATGCCGTTCCAGTTTATGGACTATGAACTGTAATTTCGCTGTGAGAGACGATCTTTCATTGCAGGCGAAACGTCTCCGTTCGCGAGGAAACTTCCTGTGGGGACTTTTCGGGTGCGGAGAGTGCACGCAGTATATATAGAGGTGCAGACATTTCAAGCGGGAGCAGACCGAAAAGACAGAGCTGGAGAAAGCACGCCAGGTACAGCCTGAATTGTGCGGTTTTGGCGCACTTTGCGATTTGGTCGCAAATGTAATTGTTTTGGCCTGGGAGTCTAAAAGATTGCAGATCCTGTAGCTAGTGCAACCTGTATAAAACACGTCAATCCAATGCGAATTTGCCGGCTTGCATTGTCAGTGTGGAACCGTGTTTTTGTGTTGTACTATAAGTATAGGGAACACGACGGAGTGGGAAGACCGGCTGGCGTGTTTATTGTAGTCTGGGGGTATTCTATAATACTGTAACATGACATGTATTACCGCGTAGCACATTCCGGCAATCATGATCAGACATCAGTATAGAATAAGGATATAGGTCAATACCAGTGGATTGTATGATATCGGCACTGTTTTGCTGAAAAGCCCGGGCACTGGGACGTGGTCAGTATAATTTATGTGTCGGTGTCATCGGTCGTGAAGCGGTATATGGCGGTAATAAGGGATTCCCTCCACCCTCAGATTATATGCAAATGTACTATAAATACAGAGATAATAGAGCCAATCTCTCCTACCGTTATTCTACGACATATCGTGCAGCCCGTGAGGTCGGCGACCGGGTCGTAGAAAGGTCACAGACGGTCGCATAGACGCCGTACGGGTGCGAAAGAGGCTACAAAGATTACAGACAGTACAGAAAAGACAAGGCACAGCACAGACGGGCTTCTTCTCCCGAGAAACGTCGATAAACCGTGAAGCCTGACAGACCTGCGACCGGGTCGCAGAAGGTCGCAGACGGATTGCGACCGGGTCGCAGAGGCTTGCGACCGGGTCGCAGAGGGTCGCAGAGAGTCGCCATCAGCGGTTTACAGACAGTAATGATGCTACATCGGTACCAGATGAAATGATAACGCAATATATACCCAAGTAGATGTTGTGACGGCCACGGAAGACGAGCTGTACGTGTTTCTTACCTGGAGAGTCGTCGTGAAGTTGTGTAGCCACGGGTCGTGTCTATAGACGGATCGCAGCAGCCGTGAGGGTTGAGACGCCGTGCTATACCTACCTGTGCCGGAAGCAAACTGGTGAGCTGACAAGTTAGGGTCAGGCTCCGACGACTGGGGGTGAAGAAGACGACGGGCTGCCACATCCGTGGAGAGGCTCCAACGACTGGGGGTATATATTGAGAGAGCGTTACAGCCGTAACGCTCCGACGACTTGGGGTGAAGAAGACGACGGGCTGCCACATCCGTGGAGAGGCTCCAACGACTGGGTGTCGTATACTGGGAGAGCGTTACAGCCGTAACGTTCCAACGGCGGAAGAAGACGACTTGCGACCGGGTTGCAGAAGGTCGCAGACGGGTTGCGACAGGGACGCAGAAGGTCGCAGAGGCTTGCGACCGGGTCGCAGAGGGTCGCAAATACAGTTAGCGTGTGGGGAAAGGGCTAGCAACCAGGCCACCCTTGATTACGTGTGACGGGAGAGGTGAAGGGCCAGCAGCCAGGCCGCCCTTGTACCCCGAAGAGAAGGGCCAGCAACCAGGCCGCCCTTATCGCGTACCCATACATATTTGAAGCATAACTGTAACTGTAAATTTATATGCACACACTCTCTTATATTATTTGTATATAACCTCAAGTTTATTTGCATACACTCTCCTAGTGTCTGTACATATATGTAAATATTATTCTACTGCATAACGTTACATCTCCTTAGACATTCTGTCTAAGCCACGCGGTTCTACGCTATTATCTGTAATCGCGTATACTATTTGTGCAGAATATACCATAATAGACCTTTACATCAGTGTCAGTCATCCTTGTAGGGTTGTGATCATCTCTTCGATCCCCGGATCTCTACTAGTGAAGGGGTTAACTACGGTGACGGCCAGAATGCCAGTGGGCAATCCCGGTTATTGATTCGTTTTAACGTAAACACCACGACTGGTCCTGCTCGTACACGTTACAACATTATAGCACGAGAATATGTTGTACTTGTGACAGAAAAAGATACGCTCACCTCCGCTAAACTGAACATCATTAGTGTGTATATTCAATTGAAACGTTTTCGTGGGGAATGGATGTTTCAGATCCACAAGAGAGTGCACAAGATCCCCAAGACAAACTGTCAGGCTACCGGAAACGCACTCGTGCACTGATCTTGGCCAACGAGGGAGTTCGATTCAGCCTGTCACCTTGTCTGGATCGAGGAGGTTGGAAAGGACGACCTGTAACGACAAGCAAAGGAAATTAATACAATACTGACATATAATTCTATGAGCAGGAATACAGGATTCAGATCGCGGTAGCGTACAATCCCTGAAAAGAAGATCCCTGATCTATGAATTTGATTTACCTGTATTTTTATAGTTATCTTTAACCGAAGTACAATATAATACAGAAGATATATACAAATTATATAGCCCTAGCTATATCGCGATCAGGCCTGGTCACAGCCAGTCTGATCATGACCGGTTCTCTCGTGGTTGGATCCAGCTTCTATCATTCCTTCCCCAGGTCTTCATGGTTGGGTCCAGCGTCTATCTTCCTTCCCCAGGTCTTCGTGGTAGGGTTCAGCGTCTATCTTCCTTCCCCACCAAGGATTCCCTCTTTGGATTTGAGAGAAAAATCCGAGAGCGGGAACTATTCTGGATGCTGGGACATGGGTCAGTGTTTCCGTATGGTTTGCATGATAATGTCAGTTGTTTCGGCAATGTTACAAACCGCCGTTCAAATATATCGAATATTACCCAGCTATTTAAACCCCATCAACGGAGACAGCGCAGCCATGGTTGAAGAAAGTTTAATAGTGCGATGATTCACGATCATATCACTTTAAATTACTTAGTGGGTTTAACTAACACACCCAATAGTACACATAGCTTACGTACAGTTCTGTATGCGGTACCTCTGAGAGCTTTCAATCATATAGCCAGAGATATGCAACAATCTGCGTCTTCAGGAAATATAATACCACCCAAAATCACTAAAGTATGTCAAGATATAGCGTATTTTCGGTTGTATCGTCCAGTGAACATAATCGAAACATCCCAAGATTGGCTTTTCTTGAAACTCAACTACTTAGATAAAGGACTGGACATTATTAATTTACCTCGAATCCTGAATGATCCAGAGGTACGCAACACTGTACCAAACCATTTTGAGTTCACAGAACCTCCTTGCATTTCATATAGGTATACTAAATCTATAGCCACCAAAATATTCAATTACTCTAATACTGTCAAGGAGTTTGACTGGAACTTATGCACGTCGGGGGGCTACAGTCGTGATTGTGAATCGTCGAACTTTATCTATACACCATGCAAACATGTTGTGACTGGTGACCTTAATGTGGTGAGTGATAAGGACCTAAGATTACTCCTGATGAAGGGACCTAAATATAGAGAGCCGAGAAATATAAATCTGAAGGCCGACTAGAAGATAGTCCTGTCTGCTTTGCAACAGTACGTTACTGATTGGTCTAAGCGAGAAAAAGTTGAACCTGCATTACTCGCTGATTGACTGGACCTCACCAAGAGCAAGGTCGTTGAAACAATCCGTCATATTGACAGAAGTACCCTTCCCCAACCAAAACAAGTACTGAGAAGCCCCAATTCGCAAGAAGTTCTAGCAAATCTCCAGAGTAAATTCGTCATAGTCCCAGCAGACAAAGCTCCAAATAATATAATATTCATATGTAAATATTACTATTACCAGGTGCTGGTTGAAGAATTGAGTGTAAACATATCGTCATCAAATACTTCTACTTACTCTCAAACTGCATTTACTCTGAAAGATTTATTTAACAATCACAAAATGTTTCTCAGGGAAATGGTATTTGACTTCCAACCAAACATAACGATATACCAAAAGTATACTGGACTCCCAAAATGCATAAATCATCATACAAATCTAGATTCATAGCTGGTTCTAGAAGCTGCACCACCAAGCTTCTTTCAACCCTATTGACGAAGGCCCTTCAGGAGGTAAAAGCATTTTGGGAAAGGTATTGCTCCACTATTTCTAAAAACTCTGGCGTTGAATGTATGTGGATATTGAAAAACTCAAAATGTCTTACGAAAGAACTTGATGCTAAAGGTCACATACCGTATAGACATGTATCCGCATAGGATTTCTCGACTCTCTATACTACAATCCCTCATCAGGACCTTATTGACCATCTAAGTTCATTAATAGTATCTGTGTTCAAGAAAACTGATCGTAGATATATTAATGTCGGAAGCCATAAAACATTCTTTAGCTCTATTACATACAAGAGATATCATTCATGGGATGTTTCTTTGTTTATAGAGTTGCTTGAATTTCTCATTAAAATATCTATGTGAAATTTGGCAACACAATATATCAATAGCATATAGGTATTCCAATGGGTACTAATTGTGCACCCCTATTGGCTGACCTATATCTGTTCTCTGATGAATATGACTATATGCAGGCGCTTTCAAAAACCGATCCATTCAAAGCCCGTTCCTTCTCATTCACCAAACGCTATATAGACGATCTTCTCGCTGTGGATAATCGCTATATCAACGACGCAGTGAGGGATATATATCCACCTTCACTGGATTTGAAGGAAACTACAGATAACCCTACAGGCACATCATATTTAGACCTATATCTCTATAAAAATGAAGCGGGCCTTCTCTCTCGTCGATTGTATGACAAAAAAGATGATTACAATTTCGACATCGTAAACTATCTCTTTCTGGACAGTAATATTCCAGTGGGACCTGCATATCGCGTATACATATCACGCCTAGTAGCATTTGCTAGATCCTGTGTTAAATGTGACGATTTTCATCAACGTCACAAAACATTGTTGCAGAAACTTATAAAACAGGGCTATACCATCAAGCGCCTCCACTCAAAGTTTCTCAAATTTGGCGATACATATCGCACGCTGATAGCAAAATACGAGAGTAGCGTGCAAGATCTATGGCGTTACGTTTCGTAACTTGTGTCTAATTCCGCTTAACCCGGGGCTAGGGGCCGTATGAACCCATGTACTTCAAGATCCTTTTGGTGCTCATATGAACAGTCGCAATCAAAGCGTGACTGAGATACATCATTCTTTAGATGACGACTTTACAACGAATATTATGGATTAAGAATACTGATCAGCGATACGGATTTGATATTTTTTTAATAACATGATGTCTTGCCGGCATCATTGAAAATTGTTGACCGCTTCTCTCTTGCAGGAAACAAGACTATGTTCATGTATACTATGATTGTCTTTTTGAATTTGGTGCTAATACTGTTATATGGAATATGGAATAGGTCTTTGGATTATGGACGCGGATATTCTCTAATGGACGAGGGCTGAATTATGAATGACGGACGAGACGCTTGTAATTTTAACCTGTGTATGCCTGGATTCTGCTGGTGGACAAGTTGTCCCCGAGGCCGGGCCCCTGCACAGCCAACACTCATAATGGATACAACAGAAAGAAATAATTGTAAGACAGATCCGAGGAACCTTAGTGCAGGTTTCTCGGCCAAGTCTCTAATAGTTCGAAATGCACTAAGACCTTTTTCAATCCAAAGGACAGATATATTTCTGACCGCAAAGCAAGGTCACGACATCAAACCTTGTAACATTGCGCTTGATGATTGTTTAGCACCGAATTCTACATGTAATAATTTCAAGATTTCTATATGTGGACACCGTGGTTGTCTCACGTGTCCACTCTTTAATACTTCAGCGTCATTTAGTTCCGCGTTAACTGGTAACTCATATTCTGTAAACTCGTATGTTGACCTTTGTTGTTCTGCTACAAACTATATTAATTTAGTTTCCTGTAAGA
This sequence comes from Hanleya hanleyi, assembly GCA_036873755.1. NCBI lineage: Eukaryota > Metazoa > Mollusca > Polyplacophora > Lepidopleurida > Hanleyidae > Hanleya > Hanleya hanleyi. The sequence continues at coordinate 19,685 of JAVTVY010003356.1, read as the reverse complement.
AGTGTGGTCAACAGTATGTTGGCAAGACCACCCAAAGACTTCATCTTAGGGTGAATGGTCACAGAAAATCCGCTAGGAAAAGGCAATTGCTTATAGGTAAGCACTTTTCTTGACCCGACCATGGCTGGGACAACTTTAGTATTCAGATCATAGACGTCGTCTATCCGTCTACCAAGGATTCTCCCTTTGGATTTGAGAGAAAAATCCGAGAGCGGAAACTATTCTGGATGCTGGAACTTGGGTCAGTGTTTCCGTATGGTTTAAATGATGTCAGTGGATTCGGCAATGTTACAAACCGCCGTTAAAATATATCGAATATTACCCAGCTATTTAAACCCCATCGACGGAGACAGCGCAGCCATGGTTGGAGAAAGTTTAATAGTGCGATGATTCACGATCATATCACTTTAAATTACTTAGTGAGTTTAAATAACACACCCAATAGTACACATAGCTTACGTACAGTTCTGTATGCGGTACCTCTGAGAGATTTAAATCATATAGCCAGAGATATGCAAAAATCTGCGTCTTCAGGAAATATAATACCACCCAAAATCACTAAAGTATGTCAAGATATAGCGTATTTTCGGTTGTATCGTCCAGTGAACATAATCGAAACATCCCAAGATCGGCTTTTCTTGAAACTCAACTACTTAGATAAAGGACTGGACATTATTAATTTACCACGAATCCTGAATGATCCAGAGGTACGCAACAATGTTCCAAACTGTTTTAAGTTCACAGAACCTCCTTGCATTTCATATAGGTATACTAAATCTATAGCCACCAAAATATTCAATTACTCTAATGCTGTCAAGGAGTTTGTCTGGGACCTGCATATGGCGTATACATATCACGCCTAGTAGCATTTGCTAGATCCTGTGTTAAATGTGACGAACTTATAAAACAGGGCTACACCATCAAGCGCCTCCACTCAAAGTTTCTCAAATTTGGCGATGCATATCGCACGCTGATAGCAAACTACGAGAGTAGCGTGCAAGATCTATGGCGTTACGTTTCGTAACTTGTGTCTAATTCCGCTCAACCCGGGGCTAGGGGCCGTATGAACCCATGTACTTCAAGTTACTCATGGTGCTCATATGAACATACACAATCAAAGTGTGACTGAGATACATCATTCTCTCTTGCAGGAAACAAGCCTATGTTTATGTATACTATGATTGTCTTTTTGAATTTGGTGCTAATACTGTTATGTGGAAAATGGAATAGGTCTTTGGATTATGGACGCGGATATTCTCTAATGGACGACGGCTGGATTATGAATGACGGACTAGACGCTTGTAATTTAGATGGCGACTTTACAACGAATATTATGGATTAAGAATACTGATCAGCGATACGGATTTGATATTTTTGGAACATCATGATGTCTTTCCGGCATCATTGAAAACTGTTTACCGCTTCTCTCTTGCAGGAAACAAGACTATGCTGATGTATACTATGATTGTCTTTTTGAATTTGGTGCTAATACTGTTATATGGAATATGGAATAGGTCTTTGGATTATGGACGCGGATATTCTCTAATGGACGACGGTTGAATTATGAATGACAGACCAGACGCTTGTAATCGTTTATGGTACGATTATTTAGGTAGGTGTATATATATCAATTACAAGCGTCTAGTCCGTCATTCATAATCCAGCCGTCGTCCATTAGAGAATGTCCGCGTCCATAATCCAAAGACCTATTCCATATCCATATAACAGTATTAGCACCAAATTCAGAAAAGACAATCATAGTATACATAAACATAGGCTAGTTTCCTGCAATTGAGAAGCGGTCAACAGTTTTCAATGATGCCGACAAGACATCATGATGTTCCAAAAATATAAAATCCGTATCGCTGATCAGTATTCTTAATCCATAATAATCGTTCTAAAGTCGTTATCTAGAGAATGGTGTATCTCAGTCACGCTTTGATTGTGACTGTTCATATGAGCACCATGAGGATCTTGAAGTACATGGGTTCATACGGCCCCTAGCCCCGGGTTAAGGGGAATTAGACCTAAGCCTATAGCTTGTGAGTGTTAGCGTGAATGTATCTCAATCCGTAGGTTGTGTGTTTAAGTACGTGTGTGCATGGATAATTATTTATGTAGGATCTGGGTTTGATTTGGTTTAGCTGTACCCTCTTCACGGAGACGAGCATCTCCTACCGGGTACAGCTTTATCGATACCATTAACCACAGTGCCGTACCCGCACGTCTGTGCAATACGGACGAGACAGGTAGAGATGCGGTTAAGGTATGGCCACGCTGTCAACATTAACGCCGTTAGCTAGTTCCCAGAGCTAGACCTGCACGTCTGTGCGTTACGGACGAGTCAGGTAGAGTTAGGAATAACCGTTAACGATAAGTGTTTATACTCTAATTTCCCAGTGCCGTAACAGCACAACTGTACAATACGGTTGAGTCAGGTAGAGATAGGAGTAGAGTAAACGCAGCCCGGACGTATGAATGTAAGTGTGTGTAAATGTATGCTATAGAATTCGGCGGCGGCTCTTCTCCAATTCGGCGGCCTGGTCCCGGCTCGGCGGCGGCAAGAATTCGGTGGCCTGATCACAGCTCTTCTCCGGTCCGGCAATGTATTGGATTTCTTCTCCCCGATACAACTCGACGTGCTCTCACCTCGGCGTTTCTGCTGGTCTGCCTCGTTTTAGCGGGAGCCCGACTTATATAGGGCTACCGCTCTTCTGCGGATAAAGGTAGAAACAGAAGTCAACGATACCAGCGCCCTCTTTATTGTCATTTTACCACAATCCCCGATCAGTTTATCTGGACTTCGCTGGAAAAATATGGCTATGGAGGAACAAACCATAATTCATAACGGACGTAACTGGTAAATCTCAGCTTCCAACTCTCTCTAGTTAATTCACACGACGACCGCAAAGTTCACTGTCCTTCATCTGCATATTCTCTAATACTGACTTCCGCATTCCTGTCTGACGTCATCTGCAGCTAAGCACGCGAGCTTCACCAGGGTTCCTTTCGCCGTCCCAACTGATCGCTTGAGATACTTTCACCGGGATTTCGAGGCATTGTCCGTCTCCAGGATTATTGTAGGTCATTCTAGGAAAATGACAGCGTTGAATTCCATCAGGTAAGTGAACCGCACACGTAAACGCAATGTCACTTTCGATTTCACAGTACTCACGTGTCAAAAAACCAGCAGTGATTTAATAAAGGGGAACCCAAGGGGTCGTTTGCATTCTGCACTTTCGTTACACTATCAAAGAAGTGAGTATTTCATTCGTACCTGTATTCACCTGTATTCGTACCCACTTCAGCAACAAACTTCTGCTAAAATTTGCACTCCCCATGGTGGGAATTACCTTGATATGGAGATAAAATGCTATCGGATGTGGGGTATATGTTGAGGTGGGGTTATGACTGGTAAATGTAAATGCGTTAACGACCATGGAGGGACCAGTTTTCAGCACAAATGCACCTCACGCACAGGCGATGGCATGTGGAGACAAGATTTACAATAGTAAAACTATAAATCTTGTCACTTCTGAGGAAGGAGAATTGAGGAGAGGAAATGTGGTAGTAATAGGGTAGGTTGAACATTGACATTTGACCTTGGGTTGCCGTGGCAGCTACTAGTCGCGCGTGGATGCATAAATGGTATTCCGGACAAAAGACTTTACACTCAGTCAAGTTGATCCGTATGGACCATATTGGATCCACATGGGTCGTGCAAGGCGTCGACTTGAAGCGATCGTCTGAGTCACTTTGGGTCATGTAACTGTGGACGCAAAAATAAGATTCCGGAATATAGCCGAAAATGCGGAAAAAGGGACTTTACACCCGGTCAAATGTGTATTTATGGGCCAAATTGGCAGAGTAACCTCCCCGTTTTTTTTCCGATACAGAATAATGAAGAACGAGTGAGTATGAATGAAGGCGTGAGCGAGTGAGTGAGCTAGTGAGTGCTCAACGTCCGTCTTATCGCAGTGACGCTCTAACCCCGGGGAGCAAGATCCTCCACACATACACCCGCTTACATTGTATGTCTAGCCCCTAACTTCTGAACCGAATCCGGCGACGGAAGTAGAAATGAACGACCACAATAATAAGCATATTGCGTATTGCACATTTAATTATCACCTCCACCACACCACACCCAATCTGAGTTCCTGGTTTTCCTCAATCATTTGTATAATTGTACCGCAAATGCACTTTAAATAATGGCTTGGAATTTTTTTCCCTTGAAGATTTGGTCTACTTGGACTTTTGTAGGCAGGGGATTTTGACCGTGGGACTTTTGTTCCCGGGGCATTTGTTCTGGATTCGAAGGTCCCACCGACAACCTAACAGAAAAGTGATTTGATCATATTGTTGATAAACAGGTGCACGCTCTTTTGCATTGGCGGATCTTTCTGTAACTACCGGTACCTAAAAACTGCGATCAATCAAATCGCTATTGTAAGAATTTACCCTTTCACCTGTAGCACGAACACTTATTACACGAATTCACCTGCTGTCGGGCGAGATATACATAATCGGAATTTCAAAGAATTAGATCATATCTTTAATATAAATTGCAAATTTATTTTCAGAATATTTTGGTAATTCATAGTTGCTTTCGTTTTGAATGAGAATATATCTGCCAAAATAGGAAAATCTGGTTTTGATGTGAATGGGAAGAAAAATGATTCCTCTATTTGCATTTTCCCATTGTTTATCAAACCTCTGGGTTGAACAAGTAGTAATAAAAGAGCTTCTATTACTGACCCACTTATTTGTCCCCCCGGGTAAACCTTAACGGAGTACTTAGTCACGTGACCATCACGTGATACCCGGAGGGAACAAATAAGTAGGTCAATAATACCCCAGAAGCTTTTCATCAATATGCGCCCAGTGTTGTAATAAAAAAAAATCCATGGAGAGTAAGACTTATAGTAATAAAGATAACCTATAGGTGTTGTTATTATGACGACTTTAGGATTAGTGCGACCACAGGGTCGAGCGTGTATATATCTCCGCAGATTGTAAACAAACAAAAATGGCAGCGCTGCTGTGGGAATTCCCCTTTTGGCATCGATCGTGGAGGCTCTGGAGGCAAGGAAGACAACTCGGACTGGACCGAATTCCGGGTGATCTCCCCTGATTCGAACATTTGCATGTTAACCTATACGGAGAATGCCTGTACGGGGTATGGGGGCGGTCATTTTTTTTTTTTTGTGGATTTTACTATAGGGTGTGGGATCTTGATTTCTTCGTCTCGCCACGTAGAACACGATGGGAGGGGTCTCGGAGCTAAGCGATGAATTTGTTTGAAAAGTTCCAGGAGGTCTAGGGTGGGGGTGGACAGGTCCATACTGGCTCAGTGGGCAATGTTAGTCTTACTGGGAAACCTGCTTCTGGACATTTTTACTATGGGATGTGGCATCTTGTTCTCTCCGTCTCGAGCTGTAGAACACGATGGGAGGGGTCTCGAAGCTAAGTGGTGAAAATTTCTGAAAAGTTAGGTAGATCTGGAACGGCCCATACTGGTTCAGTGGACAATGTTGGTCCCACCGGGAAACCCACTCCTAGACATTTGCGGTATGGCTTGTGGCATCTTGTTTTTCTCGTCTCACCACGTAGAACACGATGGGAGGAGTCTCGAAGCCAAGCGTTGAAATTTTTGAAAAAGTCACTGTGCGCATGCGCATCGGGCAAGAAGCACTGGGGTGGACGTTTTGGGGTCTAGGTAGGCCCTTAATGGTCCAATGGGGTTAAGTGAGGTATCAGTGTGAAGCACTCGTGAGGTAGTATCCGATTGGATGGGTGTAGCGTGGAACTGACGTGGTTCTGCGCATGTGCATTAGACAAAGGGGCATGGGAATGGGCGTGTTGGGGTCGAGGTGGGCCCCTATTGGTCCGAGTGAGTCGTGGGAGATGTCAAAGTGAAACGGTCCTCCTGAGCGATCAAGTCATGGGTGGGTGCAAATAAAATTAGGATGTTTTTTTTATCTGTATATGGCGAGATTCTACTGGTGGACGTTTCGTCCCCGAGACCCGCCCCCTGTACAGACCTTTTGGTATTTGATATATGTTGGCACTGTGAGAAGTTGATGCTGGGTCGACATCGGGCCTTACAGACTAGTATTTTGTGTTAAATGCCGTCATTTTCATCTGACGACGATACAGCTCACCAATCCCCAGTATACAAGTTGTCACAGCGACACAGTTCACCAATTACCAGTATACGAGTTGTCAGAGCATTTCCATCATAGCTCTCTAGATTTGTATCTAATACCGCTTATGTCATGTCATCCAAATTTCCACATGAACAGGTACAATAAAAACGTACCTGAGATACAACACATATCACGAATCGTTAGATTCTTGGTATGTGCTTTAGAATAGGTTAGCCAGAAGACTATACTGTGAAGTCATGTGGCTGTGTCAGTATGTCGGCATCTCTTCCCACTTCCATAATATGCTTTGTAATTTTTACCTGTATGTGGCAAGATTCTGCTTGTGGACGTTTCGTCCCCGAGGCCCGCTTCCTGTACAGACCTTTTGGTCTTTGAAATATGTTGGCATTGTGGGAAGTTGATGCTGGGTCGACATCGGGCCTTACAGACTAGTCTTTTGTGTTAAATGGCGTCATTTTCATCTGACGACGATACAGCTCACCAATCCCCAGTATACGAGTTGTCACAGCGACAGAGCTCACCAATTACTAGTATACGAGTTTTCAGAGTATTTCCATCATAGCTCTCTAGATGTGTATCGAATACCGTTTATGCCGGTGCTAGGGGCCGTGTGGTCATGTCATCCAAATTGCCACATCAACAGGTACAATAAAAGCGTACCTGAGATACAACACATATCACGAATCGTTAGATTCTTGGTATGTGCTTTAGAATAGGTTAACCAGAAGACTATACTGTGAAGTCATGTGGCTCTGTAAGTTTGTCGGCACATCTTCCCACTTCCCTTATATGCTTTGTAATTTTTACCTGTATATGGCGAGATTCTGCTGGTGGACGTTTCGTCAGTATGTTGGCACCTCTTCCCACTTCACTTATATTCGTTGTAATTTTTACCTGTATATGGCGAGATTCTGCTGGTGGACGTTTCGTCCCCGAGGTCCGCCCCTGTACATACCTTTTGGTCTTTGATATATGTTGGCATTGTTGTAAGTTGATGCTGGGTCGACATCGGGCCTTACAGACTAGTCTTTTGTGTTAAATGGCGTCATTTTCATCTGACGACGATACAGCTCACCAATCCCCAGTATACGAGTTGTCACAGCGACACAGCTCACCAATTACCAATATACGAGTTTCCAGAGCATTTCCATCATAGCTGCACTATACTGTGAAGTCATTTGGCTCTGTCAGTATGTCGGCACCTCTTCTCACTTCCCTTATATGTGTTGTAATTTACCCCTAAAATAGAGAAATCCCCTATCAACCAGGTCTAGAGGGGCTAATATCGCTTCCCTGTGGACCGGGGCCTGCCCAGAAAGGCAGGGTGGGTGAGTGGGTGTATGTAAATTTAGGATTGTGGTTGAACCTATAAAAGGCGGAACACGGACTTTACCCCTAAAGTAAGAAAACCAGGTCTAGGGGGATTAATATGACTTTCCAGCGGCTCGAGGCCTGTCGCGATAGGCAGGGTGGCTTATCGGGTGTATGTAAAATTAGGATTGGGTTTGAACATATAAAATCTGGAAACACTGACTTTGCCCCTAAAATAGGGAAAACTTCTATCAACCGCGTCTAGAGGTCTAATATCGGTCCCCGGCGGATCGGGGTCTGCCGACAGAGTTACACGGACTTTACACCTAAACCATGGAGAATCATGGATGTTTTGGGGTCCAGACCATCCCTGGTCCAAATGAACTCCCAGATTGAGTGAGTGTGAGTGAGTGAGTGAGTGAGTGAATGAGTGACTAAATGAGCGGTCATATAAGGTGAGTGAGTGGTCATATCAGGCCGTTTGTACACCGTTAGCCTCAGTCTGCGTCCACCCTCTGACCGGGTACCATGTCGAGTACATGTACGTTCTGCCAGAAGACACTCTTTCGTCGCGACAATATATGCTCAGACATATTCGTCTAATGCATAGACAAGAGACACCACCGAATCCCGCTATAGGTCCACGAAGTGGAGTAGAGTATCCCTATACGATGACGGTGAGCGGCCCTACGGGATGTGGAAAGACATCCTGGGTGATGAAGTTCTTAGAGGAAGGTGTGGCAACCACAGCTCCGACACGCGTTTTACGGTGTTATAGCCAATGGCAGCCTGCGTACGAAATTACGTGATTACAGAATGTGAGTTTTGTCCCAGGAATTTCTCGTATATCTTCGATCCCGAGCAGGCTAACGTGGTAGTGCTAGATGACCTGATGAGTGCGGTCAACGACAATTCGAAAATTGTCGACTTGTTTACCAAAGGATCCCATCATTGCAATCTGTCCGTCATCTATTTGGCCCAGAATCTCTTTCCTCAAGGGAAGGCGTCCAAACATATTTACTTGAACTGTCAATACTTTGTGTTGTTCTCCAATCCCCGAAGCGTTACGTCAAGCCAATGTCGATGCTATTATTGATACAGCTCAAGGTGGGATGATCGTTCAGCACCAGCGCATGCGTTGTCATCTTATCACGCTCATAGATGACATCCAATGGGTGACACGGATGTCTTCTGTTGCATAAGAAATAGATAGTACCCACGCGTGCCCAGAATCTGCTGACCCTACCTGAAACATTTCAAACCTTTATGGGACACAGCTGGAGACGGGAAATTATCTTCTTCAACCCCAACATAATGATGTTCGTTCATAGGTGATCGACAATGCATAAGGCGTTTGGATAAGACGTTAAGGCGTAACGACGGGGGTTGACGGGCGTCATCTCATTTCGATGAAGTGGTGTCAATTCCATTAAAATCACAGCTTCTGGGGCTTTGAGGCGTTTATAAGCTGGGCGTGGGCGGTCGTTACTGTCTATAAAAGCAAGTGTATTTAAAAAACGCACACAGTCGACGTTCAACCATCAACATGGGTTATACATGCTCTGAGTGCGAACGCACGTTCACTAGACATTACGATATGTTGCGACACCAGAAAAATATACATGGGATTGAAGACTCCACTGAGGCGGATGCTGATACAAAGACTGCTGAGAGTCCACCGACTGACACCGAAACCGAGATTGCTGAGAGTCTATCTACTGATACGGAGAGCTTGACCTCAAATAGTCAGCCTACATCCCAGGGAAGTGAGGCAGAACCTACCTTTTGTGATCGTATTGTGCATTAAAGGAATACTTACCTTATTTTTGAGTGTGACTATATTTATCAGCAATCGCATTCTAAACCTTATTATATTAAACTTACGTTGATAGAATGCGAAATAAAAGAAATAATGACTATTTTGTTGTTCGCCACGGCGTGTACTGGGCGCCGCCATTGCAGCACTGCGTGGCGTTTTTAGATGAGCGGAAATGAGTGTATACTCATCTAAAAACGTCACAACGTCATGGAGATTTAAGGCTGATCGTGTTGGTCATGCCGATAATTCACACGAGAAGGGACCCAGTAAATCCACTGGCGTTCTAGTTGAGTTTAGTAGTTGAAGTTTAATCATGAAAATGTTTACGAACTTAGAAGCATCGTCGTTCAACTTAAATCACTGGACAATTGCAGAGGACGCTCTTTTAGTTTACCGCTCAGCCTCAAATTTTGTCCAAATTGAATCGGGCAAGTCTCAGTTGAAAGACTTCGGGAAGAAATAATTCATTTGGTGGAGATAACCTAACCCACTTTCCTTTTAAGAATTACCTCCGTGGGATTTACCGCGCCAGCTTTTTTCTCGAATTGAAACTCGGACCCAGAGTAATTCAAATGTCCGTAGTTGGAACGTCCCTGGATCAAGCGTTAGCCGTGACGCTGTCCTGAATGCTGACGTTATCAGTCACGTCATCCCACAGGCCACATGGCGGCGCCCACGTCGACCTCAAAGCGGAAACATGACTTCACAAATCGTAATAAAAATAATAGATTGTCGCCCTTAACGACAGTAAACTAGTTGGTTATATATCTTTAAGAGCCTTACCTTTGTAATAGAGGCCTATATAAAATAAGGTAAGTACTCCTTTAACCTATTAATTGCTATGCTGCGATAACCGAAGACGCCGGACAGGATAACATACAACAGGCGTACATCAAAATGCGCCACTGCATCAGGAAAACAGCCATGGCCATCTATGAACGGTATAGCCTGCTGCCGCTTGAAATGAAAGTCGACCCCACGCACAGGTGCATCATGAAGACCAAGCGTCACTTGGAAGAGGATATGAGGCTACCACCCACCGAAGCCCTGGAAAATGTAATCAGAATGCGCAAAAACCTGTTTGAGGATATGTTGCCTCCATGAAATCCTGGCCTGCCCGACGACGATTAGAACAAACGGATCCGAGTGAACATGGCCGAAGATTGAACTTTCTGAAATGGCGGTTTCTGGTTGGATAAGAGCAGCCGAGAATACATCTAACGGGCAAGAACGAATATGACAGATGCAGCGCCAAATGGCGGTCTCTGATTGGACAAAAGTACTTGAGTTGTAAACATACCAAACGCGGTTCCCCGAGTGTGGATATGATGTAATGGAATGGATAATAAAATGATTGACGCGTCATCCTTGTTGTTGTTCTCTCATCTGTCTACATCATGGCGTCAAGGCGTTATACTAGGGCGTTAAGGCGTTCAGATAGGGCGTTAAGGCGCAGCAACGGGCGTCACTGCATTTCGATGAATTAGTGACTATTCCATGGATTATCTACAAAATCAAAGCTTTTGAGCTATTTCACCAGGGCGTTGAAGCGTTAAGCTTGGCATTGGCGGGCGTTGCTACAAGATGACACTTACAACACATATAAGGGAAGTGGGAAGAGGTGCCGACACACTGACAGAGGCACGTGACTTCACAATATAGTCTTACGGTTAACCTATTCTAAAGCACATACCAAGAATCTAACGATTCGTGATATGTGTTTTATCTCAGATACGCTTCTCGTCCGAGAAGCAGATTGTATTGCACAGTCTATTGGGCGGTATTGCACAGTTTATTGGGCGGTCGGGACGATCGTTTGTACGGTACCTTGATATAATAGCCGAGCTCATCGATTACGCGAAGACACTTCACCCGTACGACCTAAGAGAACAGACCCAAGAGTGAATTGATACCTGGTGCCGGATAGAAGATGACGGTGCCTGTAGACGGCGACTGATAGAGGCTTTACGTCCTGCTCACCGCTTGAACTTTGTGCAAAAAGTTAGAGTCGGGGCAGTACTGATCTTCCCGATAATGCAACGTGAAAGATCTCGATCACTATTGACCCGGAATCCAGGCCCCACTGAGGAAGGAAACTTTATCACAGATCCAGACGAACCGCCCACTGAGGTGTTATCGATACTGGAAGCTGTGAGTACGATCTACCAACACCATTGCCCTGCCATCCGGCACTGTTTTCACCGACATCGCACTATATCGGAACAATTTCCGGTAAGATGATAACACCCACCTACCCCACTACGCCAATACCATTTTTGAGGACCAAGCCACAGCCTTCAAATTAAATCTCATTACTCTCGTATTAATAGCCAGGTTTCGTGATCTGCTCCAAGTAAAAGAGCTAATTCATACCATTTGACGAAACGAATTTGTATATGACCTCTGTGACGTCACGTTCAGTATTTTAACCCTGCGCGCCATTTTAACCGATTCATGCGCAGGTGTATTTATTATTACAACACTGTGATTTGGTTCTTTTGTATGCCGTAGTTAACCTTTGAAAGAGCTAATTCTGTCGCGTTGGCCTGGAAAATTTGCATATGGCCTTTGTGACGTCACACAAGAGGCACGTAGACGAAACCAATTCGCGGAGAATGACGTGCGATACATATCGCACACGCTCGTTGACCCTCGTATTAATAACCAGGTTTCGTGATCTGCAGCTTTTGGCCAACTGACCTAAAGAGATTGCACGTGACCGGAAGTGACCTTTGACCCTGCCCGCCATTTTAACTGATTTCGTGCGCATGCTTAGGGTCAAAGGTCAATTTTCGATGGGTCAATTGGCCAAAAGCTGTTCTTTCTATACTAGTGACCCCGTAAACAGCCAACCCTGGTATTTTATAGTCAGAAAACCGCATGACTCTATCAATTAAACAACTTTTAATTGGCTACCGTTCCTCAGAAGCTACAAATACACTTTAGAAAAACGAAGAATTACCATTCGTCCTACGTCATATATTTATATATATTATTGCCAAATTTAGTTACCCCTCTCCAACTCTAGTCGAAACACTTTCTTTATTGGCTGTGAGTTTTCCGAAATCACCTTCTGTAACAGGGCAGTAGAGCGCCTGCCCTGTTATACTATCTTTCTATTTCAGAAGACGCCCGAGACCAAAAATCAATTCTTTTTCCTTTAAGGACCAGTTATGTTTAGATGGGTAAATGGCCCCCGAACAGGTGCGATTGAAGTGCCAAAAATAAAATATTACATATACAAGAAATTGTTCAGTTGGCATGAAATACAATATTATATTGTATACTCAGAAACGTTTCAAGCCACTGAGTCTATTCATTCTCGAATAACAGGGCCGTGATACGATGGCTTATTTGTGCCATATTATAAAACGTCTACTTTTCTATATGAAATGTCGTATTATCTGTACCGTTTTCAGTTTGGAAACGGTAATCACACAGAAAAAATCAAAATGAATCACAATGAAAATTAGAAAATCACATGAAAAATGCGGAATCACAATGAAAATCCTTTTCTCCGCGATGGAAATATTTTCTCCGCGGTGGAAATATTTTCTCCGCGGTGGAAATATTTTCTCCGCAGTTGAAACATTTTCTCCGCTGTTGAAACATTTTCTCCACGGTGGAAATATTTTCTCCGTGGTGGAAATAATTTTCTCGGCGGTGAAATTTTTTTTTTTCGCCGTTGAAATATTTTCTCCGCTGTGGGAATATTTTGTCCGCGGTGGAAATATTTTCTCCGCGGTGGAACCATTTTCTCCGCGGTGAAATATTTTCTCCGCCGTGGAAATATTTTTCCCGCGGTGGAAATAATTTTCTCCGAAGTGGAAATATTTTTTCCGCAGTTGAAATATTTTTTTCGCGGTGGAAATATTTTTTTCCGCGGTGGAAACATTTTCTCCGCGGTTGAAACATTTTCTCCGCCGTGGAAATATTTTCTCCGCGGTGGAAATAATTTTATCCGCGGTGAAAATACGGGTGAGTTTCCTAAGCCTCGCTTTCATATATCCACCATTTTGTTTACCGACCGGATAAGTGCTAGGCTTAGGAGAAAATTATTTCCATCTCGGAGAAAATATTTCTCATTATGGCATTATGGCCCTTCCCACTAAAACTTTCTGCGCTTTCCCCAGAACAAAAAAAAAATTAGTCTATTTACATGATGCCCAGAGCAGAGAATAATGAGTAAATTCAAGATGGCGGCCACGTGGGGTACCAGAAAAGTGATGTTTTCGTCAGTTTTCTTGGGCAAAAACTATTTCATTTCATATCACATTAATATTTGCTAATTTATCATGCCGTTCTTGTGGAGGAATTGCATAAATAACAATTTCCAAAAATCTGACCGAAAAATCGACCAAAAATGCCTTTTTTGAAAATGACGTCACTGTGACGTCATAATAGCGGCCATATTAGATTTTTGCAAGATTTTCTGGCAGTGCTTGACCCAAGGGTGTAGTGTGATAAGTTTGAGCTCCTTAGCTCAAGGGGTAAGAAATTATAAATAAAGGGGGGGGGGGCGAGATGCCCACCGTCGCCCTCCCCTCCCCCCATCCCAGGCCCGGACAGGTCCCAAAAAGTCCAAGCCAGATAGGGTTAATCATATGACATTCACGAGTTATATCTTTTGCTATATGTATTCAATATTGATATAACAGTTGCCTCGGTGAATCTGGATTTCCGACTGTAAGATAGATTGGATGATATTTCTAATGGCTCCCTGTAAGCTTCCGAAAGGTCCAGGCTCATATGCTAGGAGATCAAATCTCTGGCTTGAGGGAACGAATTAAAATATGAAATGTTCTGGACAGAATTAGCGTATGCAACGGTATCACATTATTTTATGTGAAAGGACTCAATATACCATGCATAAAATCATAAAAGCCAAGAAATCCCTGGCGTCTGAATATCTGGGCAAATATATCACTTCTCTAATTTTAGTTCTCAGTATCTGATGATATATAGATATTTTATCCATGCATGAAACTTATTGTCGATGTTCGATGTGTCAAAAAACATACATCCCAGCGGAAAAGCGCTCTGACTTAAGAAGATGGGGTTAAATGAAATACTTGACCTGCCCAGTATTTGATGATGTATCTAAATATTCCATTTGCGAAGATGATTATCACTGGCACTGTAGGTCTTTTTTTTCTTTTGGTGCCAAAAACGGCAGGGCATGACATCCCTCAAGAAAACTGATCTGGCTTGCGAGAATGAGGTCAGAACGGTTGTGTCCCGATCTTAAGAAAAAAGAGCACCTTTCAAAACACCTGTGTGCAAAAATGTCGTGCTTGTAACCAGATATGCACAATTTCACCCAAATTTGTCCTGTAAGTGCTCCACTAAAGAAAAACCGGTCGCTTGAGAAAACGAAGTGATACTTGCACAATGCGCGCGTGTTTGCCATTCCTGGACAATGCCCCCCCCCCCCCCCAGATCCCAGAAAGCCCAGGCCACATAGGGCACAGTGGATAGGGTTAACCATCGCGGCCCGTGTTAGCCAAACGAATCGCGCGTAACTTGACTCTCTGTGTTGCATATGAGTAGAGCACAGGTTCCGTGTACTTTTTTCACCATGCACGACGTGGAGTCGACTTCGATTATATAAAGCAATGTCTGTGTGGAGGTTTTCACTCGAACTTTACTCTGGTGTTTGAAAACTGGTGAGGACATCATCACTGAGAACTTCTTTGTCAAATAGAGGATGGTATACATTAATCCTCGTTATGTTACTCATAACGTTTAATGGTTCACCAAAATAGGGTGTACCACACACATCCTGAAGGATAGGCGCGGTTGCATATATGCATTAAGGAATATTTTGAGTTTTCATCTGCTTTGCTGCGTTCAACGTCTTTTTTCGGTGTTTCGCTGTGAAACGTTTTTAACTACTGAGGGATTTTTCAGATCCACAAGAGAGTGCGCAAAGTCCACAAGACAAACTGGCAGGCTACCATGAACGCACTCGTGCACTGATCTTGGCCAACGAGGGAGTTCGATTCAACCTGTCACCTTGACTGGGTCGAGGCGGTTGGCAAGGAAGACCTGTAATCACAACCAAATCAAATTAATACAATACTGACATATAATTCTATGACCAGGTATACATGATTCAGATTGCGGTAGCGTACATTTCCTGAAAAGAAGATCCCTGATCTATGAATTTCATTTATCTGTACGTAGTTATCTTTAACCGAAGTCCAATATAAAAAAGATATATCCAAACTATCGCTGAAGCCCACAGTACAAAGGCTTCTACGGCACCGGCCCGCCTCTCTGTAACACCGCAGGACAACACGATTGCACGGCTAACTTTGGCAGCAGACGGCACCTCTCGTAGGAATAAACCCCCAGGCTTCAGTGACCCCGCTCAAAGCGACTCACTACGCGGCCCGGCTACAAGGACGAATCATCAAAGCTAGGGTTTATGGCTACACGGTCCACATAGGAACTGGCGATACGGACATCGATAACGCACGATAGATGGGTTGGCACCTGGCCTAGGACTTCTTCCACCACTTTATGGACATCCCCAATAGATGCTCACCTGGTCTAGAACCCTCTCCCCCCACTACTGCATGGACCTCCCTAATAGATGGTCACCTGTCTAGGAACCCTCTTTACCACTACTGTATGGTCATTCGCAATAGGTGGGCACCTGGTCTAGAACCCCCCCCCCCCATTTTACTACTACTGTATGGAACAGTATCAATATATGATTGGCCGTGAATTATATAACGTATGTACAGGGTTATGGAAGACTGTATGCATATGAATGTGTGATTGTTAATTGTTTATGTGGGATCTGTGATTGATTTAGTATAGCTGCAGCCTCTTCACAGGGACGAGCATTCCCTACCGGCTACAGCTACATCGATACCATTAACCCCAGTGCTGTACCCGCACGGCTGTGCAATACGGTCCAGTCAAGTAGAGATGAAGTTAAAGTATGGCCACGCTGTCAACACTAACGCCTGTAGTTATTTCCCAGAGCTAAACCCGTACAACCGTGCAATACTGTCGAGTCGGGTAGAGATAGGATTAGCCGTCAACGCTAAGTGGCTATACCCTAATATCCCAGTGCTGTACCCGCACGACTGTGCAATACGGTCGAGTCCGGTAGAGATAGGATTAAAATAAACGTAGTCCGCACATCTTAATATGTGCTATTAAATTCGGCGACGGCTCTTCTCCAATTCGGCGGCCTGGTCACGGCTCTTCTCCGATAATATTAGTTAACCCCATCTGTCCCGGGCGATTTTGGGTGTACCGCAGCCTGAGGGGGGGGGGGGAGTCCCCTATATATTTTCGCTATCGCTAAGGCTAGAGGGCTAAATCTTACCACACTATGTCTTTGGGTCAGGCTTTACAAGAAAATATTAAAAAATCCAAGATGGCCGCCATATTGACGTCACTGTGACGTCATTTTCCAAAAGAGCATTTTTTGACGATTTTTTGACGATTTTTTATTTTTGTTTTTTTCTTCGCAAAATCTGCATGATAAATTAGTAAATAATAATCTGATATGAAATAAAATAAATTTTACCTACTTTTCCACACAGAAAAGCTAAAATTTTGAAGAAATATGACGAAAACATCACTTTTCTGGTACCCCACATGGCCGCCAGTTTAAATTTACCCATGATTCTCTGCTCGGGAGGTTATGCGAATAGTCTCAAATTGACCCCAATATGATAACCTATAAGGTCACGGAGTTTCAGCTCTCCATTGTTTGCCGTACCGGAGATAGCGCAGAAAGTTTGGAAGGGGGGCATTTTGGCCCCCTTCCCCCAGGCCTGGTAGGGTTAATGGGGGAAGGGAGGGAGGGGGAACGAATATGTGGGTGTGTTTTGACTATACTAAGACATAGTATCGTTTCAGTTAGTTTTTTTAAACGGCATAGAAAGAACCGCGTTGAATCAACATGCTGAATTTTTGCGAAAACATCACTTTTCTGGTAGTCCCACATGGCCGCCATATTAATTTACCCATGTTCCTCTGTTCGGAGTGGGTGGGGGGGTCATGCAAATGGGCTCAAAGTGACCCCAATGTGATTATCTAAAACGTCACGAAGTTTCGGGTCTCAATTTTTTGTCGTTCTGGAGATAGGAGCAAAAAAACAACGGGGCGGGGGAAATATCCCCCCACACACACACCGGCTAGGTAGGTTAAACAGGCACTATCACAGTCAAACATCACTGTCTAGCCAATCTGTCTAGTTTACACAGGTCTATTTAATCCAGGGTTGAGACGAACAACAGGCGGGTCACGCTCTACATACTTTACATACTTATCGAAGAATATATTTTTCAAACTCTGTTATTATCTCCGCTGATACCATTGACTATATTTTACCAGAGTGAAAACGGACCTGGTCGGTGATTAGAATGACATGTCTGGTTATTTCAGTGTTTGGAGCCCTCTTTTTTTCTTGAGCTTTCATTTTCAGTGCTCTGGATAGCAAATAATCCGAACGCACGCTGCCATGAGAGTTTCAGATAAAAACATTTTGACGCGCGAATTCAGTTTTTCCCATGTTATATAGCCATTTGATTTTGTTGCAAAGAACAAAAAACAAACCCGACTGAAGTAGACCCCCTACACCAAATCAAGGACCCTCTTATGATAGGCTCCAGGATCAAATGAATAAATTTAAACTCCAAAAAAACAAAACAAAAAACAAGAAGGAGAAAAAAAATTGAATAACCGATTGGGTTTGTTTTACTGGAAAATAAAAGCAAATATTAATTTAATTCCAGAAAATTAGACTGCAGTAATCTTTGAATCAATCAGTTATGATTGAGCGTTGGACCAGCCAGTGGGTAGTTAACTCCCCATGTGTTCATGGAGAAATACATGTTTTTGCCAAACATGAAACTATTTCCAATCTAAGCATAATTGCTAACAATGTCAGCATAATAATATCTACCCTGCTTCCAAATAGGATACTTCATATCTATCTCTTAAATTCTGCCAGTTTTTGCCATTTTAACATGACTAGGAGAGTTATATCTGGATCAGAGCGTGAAGTGACTGTAGTGAGAGCCCGGAACTACAATTCACATTTTATTTAACTCTGCATACGTTTTCTTTCTTGCAGAGTGTATAACAAACTAACCTCTACAAAATGATTACCATTACTCTGTGACATAGGGAGACGTCATAATGCATTCGTATTCAAGTTGAGAAAGGTATTTGATGTTATATAGATAAATCTTTTAAATCTTTGACCATCAGATGTCCGTCCCACAACAACTACAACAACAAAATTCAAACGCACTTACAAGAGGCATTTCCCTACTCCATGAAGGACTTGACTGTTACTCAGAGTAGCAAGTTTCATCGTTGTAAATTGCCATGTACATATTCATACATACAATTTGGACTGTATAGTGATTGAGTATGTCTGTCAATATATATTTATGTGTTTTTTTTATTCAATTCATGTAAATTATATTTATTGTTGTTAATTAATCATACATCTGTGTATGATACAGAGCTTCTTGGAAGAGCAGCCATTGAGATTGAAACGACCCCCCCCCCCTACATCAATAAGCAGAATAAATATATAAAATAAATATAACCGTATAAGACTTTCTTTAACCTTGTCCGAGTGAACGCTTATACGTTATGACATCACCAGCGGTGCCGACTCCATTATTGTAAATTTATTTTTCCACACATACATGGACATACCTTTTAAACTTTGTGGCCAAGCTATAGTTATGATGTCTATAATCTCAGACAGGACATATTGCTTCATGTATGCGGATATTAGGAATACGTTGCAAGTCCTACCATGAGCTATGGCATGATATATTACGGGTAGACCGATGTCGTTAAAGTGATGGTAAACCCTCAAGTAAAGTTCCATCAAATGAAAGACCATTGCAAACTGTGTGGGAAAATATTTATTGTAACGATTATTTTTACGATTTTATTAGACAGAGTAAACCGCAAATAAAGCATGGTATTCTATGGTGGTCTGTTGCAATCATATTGAGGTCCAGTGACGTCACACTGCCTTAATACATATATTTCAAACTTTGTATGCATTTTCCAATGCTTGATTCAAGCTTAAGGTGTGTATACTTTGAGTTTCAACACAGACTCAGTGTTCCAATGTGCATTTTTCATCAAACTCCGGAGAAATTAAATGCAAGATTCAAATTGACTTGACATTTATGAGTTACCATCTCCCAGATTTTGGTGAAACATGCACATTGGAACAGTGAGTCTGTGTTGAAACTCAAAGTATACGCACATTAAGCTTGAATCAAGCATTGGAAAGTGCATACAAAGTGTCGATCAGGATATATTGTAACATTAATCGTTTTTCTCTTACTCTAATCCAGAATAATGATTGGGGTGGGGGGTGGGGG